>JAQQRF010000382.1:0-264542 GCA_030523145.1 Trissolcus brochymenae
AATATTGTGCACACCTATACCATACTGAATCATTTATAAGTGTCGGCAATCGCTATTTTGCTATATACCGTCTATTTCTTGCCACACGTTAGGCTAGAAATCTGCTTTCACTTTTAGCACAACGGAAATCGAATTCTTCGGTAGTATAGTGGTCAGTATCCCCGCCTGTCACGCGGGAGACCGGGGTTCGATTCCCCGCCGGAGAGATTTTTTTTTTGTTTTGACAACGGAACTAATTTTAAAATGTGTAGTTTCAGTTCAAAGCTTGATTCGCAAACATCATTTTCATATGTCATTAATAATAATTTATCTATTTCTTTGATGCATTAATGGTAAAAGTTCTTACCACCTCTAAATTCTAGAAAAATAAACAATACATTCTTGAAAAAATGAATATAACCTATTGTTATGTTCAAGCATTAGTAGTCCGTTTCAATTATTCATATTATCAATTTTGTTTATACATATTGACGGATCAATAAATTAAGTTGAATCTGATTTAATATCGTGCACACCTATACCATACTGAATCATTTCTATGTTTTGTCAGTAGTTATTCTATTATATACCGTCTATTTCTTTCCACACGTTAGGCTAGAACTCTGCTTTCGCTTTTAGCACAGCGAAACTCGAATTCTTCGGTAGTATAGTGGTCAGTATCCCCATGAATTCTTCGGTAGTATAGTGGTCAGTATCCCCGCATCATAGACTTGGAGAAGGCGTTTGACACGGTGTGGTTGGACGGCCTCTTCTTCAGGATGATGAAGAAGGGCTTCCCCTGCTACCTATTGAGAATGCTATGGTCAATGATAAGAAACAAAAAATTCTATGTCGAAATAGATAATCATAAGTCAAAACTGATATTTGAATTAGACAACGGCCTGCAACAGGGTACGGTTAACGCGCCAATTTTATTCAATATTTATGTATGTGATCTCCTAAATATGTTTGAATTAAATGTAAGTGATAAAAGGCGAGGCATAGCATTTGCGGATGACCTCATAATTTATACAACGAACAGATTTGTAACTGTAGTCCAACTAGAATTGCAAACATTGTATGATAAAATGGATAACTTCTTTAAAACATGGAAGTTAAAAATGCATGGTCAAATAAAAATAAATGGTCAAAAATGCGAAACTATTTTATTTAGACCCAAGATGTTAGGGGGCAGAAGGGAAAACCAGTCGATCTGGAAAAATTTTGTGATAAAAGAAAGTTCAAATCCGGATGTTTTCATCCCTCATAAGAAAGTAGTTCGTTATCTGGGGGTCTTCTTGGATGAAAAGGCCTACTACACAGAGCATGTAAAAATTCAAATCAAAAAGGCCAGAGATGCATACTTTAAAGTGAGTAGACTTTTTCATTCAAGAAGACTAAATCAGAAAGTAAAAATTATATGCTATATGCTTTTGATTAGACCCATCATGACTTACGCGGTGCAAGCGTGGTTCACGGTTGCACCAAGCGTCATGGAAAAAATGATAATAAAAATTGATAATAAAAATACCATCTGCTTGAGATCTGTTTCCTCATAATTTATTGTTCTAGTTATAAGTCATATCATTATGTTATTACCTGCAGTGTCTCTGAGACGACGAAAATGATGATGACGAAAATGAAGACGACGAAAATGAAGACGACGAAAATGATGATGACGAAAATGAAGACGACGAAAATGATGATGACTGAGCAACAGACTAACATAATAGACCAACTATGAAATATACCCACAAATCAAACCATGGTAAATGGGCAGAGTTCAAAATTTTTGGCGATGCGAATCATGACACAGAAACTGTTCATAAACCTTTAGTTCGGTACTTAGATATTTATTTCAATATTAAACTTCGCTTCATTAAACATATTGAAGTTTGCTTTTGTGCTTTTGTAATTGTAAACCTCTTATTGTTTAAGTAAATTTCCTCTTTTTTGTAAATTTAAAAAATCTAAACCAGAGGTTAGGTTGTATCAATTACGTTTTATTGTTTGATACAGAATATACGAGTGGTATAAAGCTTCAACGTGACTTGTTTATACGCCTACCTTACTATACCCGTTATTTATAATCTTTTTTTATGCACATCGTTATGAAAACGAAATGATTATAATATCAGATACATACAAAAATTAGAACACAATTATAGCAAAAATCGCAAGCTTTCTTTTAAATATTCTTTAATTGTTTTTTAATTAATCTTACAAAACAAAAATGAAATAAAAATTGTCCTTGCTAGCTCACTAAAAACGCGCGATTATCCTGCAATAAGTCATATATGTTATAAGAGATGTATATAACACGGCATTTAACTATTTTTGAACGTGATAACAAATAAATCATTATTCGCTGGCAATTTCGGTTTGAATAATATTCATAACATCAATTCATATAAAATCTATCTGTGCAAACTTTGTGATCACAGTGCGTCACATAAAAAGTCTCGGCATCCAAGCAGTAGACAAGAAATCGTCGAGGTGAGGAGATATTCGTGGCGTATTAAATTCAAATAACTGACAACGTATGCGTAAAAGGAGCCGGATACGATAAGTTTCTTATCGTAAACACACATTAATGTGGTCATGCGATTGTGTGACCACTAACACTGACAAAAATTGATCATAAAAAAGTGAGTTTATCGTGGATATTGAACGATGTATATAGTAGCTCACTGCATATATTGATTCACTTCGGATATACATCAAAATATTTCATCCTTACGAAAGAAAATATGTTAAACACTTACATCATTTCATCTTATATCAATTATTTTGTTTATAAAGAGATTTGGAGTATTTTGTATGGGCAAATCTATAAATGTGTTTATTACAAATATTTGTTGGGAAAATTATTTTGAATCTGCAGATTAATGACCCTAAATAGTTCTGTATCAATTAAATGCATTTTTAACATACTTTTTGCATTTATCTATTCTCCTCACTAGAGCAGTGACAAGTTTCGTGAAATATGAAGATTTGCATTATATTTTATCAACTGGAAATTCAACAACAGTTTGAAAAGTAATTGAAAAAGTCATCAATTATAATTATACACTTTTATTTAATTTGTAGTTAAATATAAAAAGTGGTCATTCACTGATAAACTTAGATGGAATTTATTTTCGTATAGTAAAATTAGTCTATATAAATTTCAATACAAGAATACTATTTACTTTTGAAAATAGTTCTGAAAATTTGAAAATATATGGATGTTTGTAATTTTTTAATTAAATATATCAGGTATATTTTTAGAAAATTTAACGATTGAAATTTGATTTATAATATTCACATTCATCTTCATCTAATATTTTGCCTTATTTTTGTATTAATGAAATTTTATTAATGCCAAAATTTGTAGCTACTATTTTTAAGGAGAAAAAATGATTTTCAAAGTTCAGGGAAAGCTGAGTGGTTGTTTGTAAACAAACATTACGTATCTCCAATTCAAAGAAAACGAATTAATTATTATTTCATGATTTTATTGTTCTTTTTTTTAGTTATTACAATTCACACATAACCTGCCTGAAATCAACTCAGCAGCAACAATTGAAATAATCCATCTGCAATAATCAAAATTATTAATCTATCGGAAATAAATGGTGTTTTATGGCCAACAGGTACGAAAACTTGGCAACACCGTATTTGTATCAAATGTAAACAACTCGGTGTGGTACAGCCAATGGTAAAAGTTAAACATCGTTGAGCCGGTATAATCAAGCCCAAAATTTTCAACGCAAAATATATTGTTGTTTCTGAAAATGATTGATGGATGTATGATGATAATTATTAAAAATCTTTTCATTCTTTTTCTATGCTTATCATCGAAATTTTATTCGCAGCGTTATTATTTTCATTTATTTTTCAAATTCGATATATTTATTAGAGCCTGATCAATATGTATTATATCTCTGTAGATATCTTGAAACACATTGGAAACAAATCGACCGTGGTATTTTTTTGACATATCGTCGGAAACTCAGCCCCCAATAGCCCCTAAGGTGCATCAAATGACAACAAGAATTAAATTCTTCAATTTAATTAATTCTTCGACATAGCAAAAAAGATTTTGATATGTCGAATGCCAAACTAATTTTCCTCATTTCTTGTAACAATTTGTACATTATCTCCATCGAAATTATACTTACAAACCGACAAGTATATCACATTGAATCGACAAGAAAAAATAAAACAAATATGAAAGAGAAACTTTTTGATTTCCATTTGTTACAATTTCATAGTTAATTTCTTCTTCCTTGAAATTTCGGCTTATCGGACACACTCACAAAGAAAAAGCAATTGAAATAAATTGTAATCGCATTATTTCGATGATGACGAATATAAAGTTGAATACGAATCACCCAGAAGAAACACAAAAACATTTAATTTCTTTTAACAAGTTTTAGTTTTGATTTCTCCATGGTGTTTCCTTCGTGCAAATTGTAAACGTGATGAGTCTTATCTTTGCATTTTGTAATTTTGATACCACAAGGAGATGTTGACAAATTCAATCTGGAACAACAGGATTTCTTCAAGACCTTGACAATATCAGGCTTGAAACGTTATATTTAAATTGTTCAATATAAACTTGGTTCGTTGAAATAAAGATAATTAAAAGAAAACAAAACTTTGATTTGAGTATGCAATGAGCATCTTTTGAATGTTGCTTCTGAATTGAAATACAAAAATTGAAAAAATGATCTGCCATTTTGTAAAGAGCTTATCCCTGGTGCGAATTAACTGAAAGATCGTTTGCATAAATGTTAATCGTCGTGTCGTGAATTTGCCGTAGGTCAACGGGAACACTGATCTAGAAATTCCTATTACGAACAATCGCAAAATAATAACAGCTTTGTGTCTAGCGGCAAGCTGGTTACATTGTGGCAAGCATAGAAGTAGGTTAAAACAGTAGCACATGTATTTAACTTTCGCTGTTACTGATACTTTTGCTTTTCAACGGCGAACAAGCACTCTTCGTGTGTTCGAGTGACTCGAATCAAGTATACTCTAAACAATGTTCACATTGTCTTGTACAAAAAGTAATGCCACATTGGACGCGTGAATTCCGCAAATGTTGAAAATTGCTCTTTCGGTTGCACTTAAAATACCACTTGTAATGTCGTTATTGACATTTTGTTACGCAACAATGAGTCGAGTATGTCAATTCGAGTGCTTCATTTGCATTTGAATATAGGTTTCGGCTCTCTCGTTATTCAATTCCATGATTGATTTACACGTGAATCAGTTTTAACGCCGGGCCAAAGTTAATTGCCTCGAAATATTCGCACGACTTTACTCTTTCTTTCTTTTCGAAATTGTAACTGAAATCTTAATCGTTTTCTTATTTTTCGATGACAAAAACATTTAGGAAATTGGAATTTGAATCAGGATACTCCATTCCAATTAATACCCTTCAAACGCCGTTTTACTAATTATCTAATTACAATTGAAATAATATTCAAAAATATAGTTAGATATAGAAAATATTCACTTTACAATCAACAATTCTAGATTGCCTGCAAAAAGAATTCATATTACAGATCACTCTTGATTAAGTTTTTAATTACAATCGGATTAAGAAAAAGGGAGAAATTTTCTCCCGACAGACTGCGAGAGAAAACCTCTTGTTTTCTAGTCTTGTATTGTTTACAATTGTTAAAATTGTATAAAAGTGATAACAAATGAATATGACTGCATAAAGTTACAAGATATTTTTTCTAACAGTGTAAATTTCACAACAATAGAGGTGTTATCAAGTCAATATAAAGTGGAATATTTCGGTTGGTCCGGTCGGGGGCAGGGGTAGGACCATTTTTTAAATGATAGTCCAGGGCCCGGCAATTTCTGTGGGCGTCTCCACAAGGGGAGAACCAACAGTTCGACAAGGAAAGAAAATAAGACTAGCAAGAAAGCCAGAGCGAACAAGCGAGAGAGAAAGAATGAAAGAAAAGGATCGGCGCCGTATATAAGGCAGCGTCTCTCAAGATTTTTTTATCCCTTCAAGGTCAGACCTTCAATATGGCCGCCGTGGCTGGACCACAACTCGTCTCTCTCGCTCTGTCTCTCTTGAATGACTCTTCGAGCTGTCTTCCATCTTTCTCTACAGAGATCGAAGAGTTAAGAGTCGAGTCTTATGAGGCCCATGAACATGACGTCCGTTGTATCAAAACTGATACCGAGTTATGGTCAATTCGAAATACGCGAGCTTCATGATACTTTTGACCCTCTAATGTACTTCCGTAATAACTGGCAAATGCATCCACCTTTTTTTACATTCATCGAAAAACGAGCCATTAAGAATTACAAATATGCTGCTTAATGGGAGTTTGTAAATTCAAGCCGAGAGTGCAGAAAAGTCCGAGCGATTTCCATTTTTCATCTCTCGTTGATTGCAAACATTTTTTTTTTAGTACATTTTTTCCACTTTGCCAGACTGGTCAATTCTTTATTGACATTTATGAAATTGCACTTTTTTCGAAGTTATTTTAAACAATTTTTTTTGTCTTCCAGACATCTAGAGAAAAACATCGCCCATACCGGGTGACGAGAAAAAAGTGGAAAATGAAATATGTGGAGGAAAAAAAAAACTGTCTTCGATGATGGTAAATAACAAGCGGCCAAAAATGGCGGTAATGAACACGCGCGTTTTTCACTTTCTAATTTGCCTGGCCAAAACGAAAAGAAAGTTGAACTCGACGAATTTCTTTCACGATTACGTGACGATGAATGATGAATCATTATTATTTTCATTATCACTAATGGTGAACGACGTTTCGGTCATCCGTGCGCGTGAACATGAAACCGGCGTTACATAATTTCTCCTTCTCGGTTTTGTTTTCATTTATTTTGACCCGAGATGTTTGGCTCTGATGATTTTGGAAGTCCCGACGATTTCTGGCAACAGTATGCAAATCACGGCATAAAATTCAATCTATAAATTCAACTGGTTGCCTGTTTTTATCCATTTCAAATATGTATGCAAAACAATTTTTTTTTCTCCACATAATCCAAGCATCCGGACTCTGGCTCATTTGATATTCTTTGGTTCTACTTTCTTCGGTGAATTATTGTTTACTTTTGGTCACTTTTTCTTACTCAACAAAAAAAAAGAAGCAACAAACCAAATCTAAAAAATTTCCTGACATAATCTAAGCTGTTTTTCGTATATTAAAATCAGAACGCAAATTGCGCTATTTGCTCGAAGAAGAATTATAGAAACTCGAGGTCAAGTTTTCGTTCGTACAACGCGCAGTCGCTGATCCCGCTGAGAGAATTCATCGCAGAGAAAGTGCTTTTATCATGGACGAAACTGCTTCGCGATTCAGACAGCCATATACCTATACGCCAGGAGAACAAGCTGGCTACTTTCTGCGACCGGTTTTCATACTTAGATGGATATCAAAAGGATCCACAAAAATAGAAAATACCCAATATTAAAAATAACTTTCATCAAAATGGCAAGCAGATAAACAAACAAACGGAAAAATTAAATCGAATCGAATGAAACAAAATCAACATTTTGGATTTTGTGTTGTTCAGTTCAGCAGACAAACATTTTTTCCATCTGTATGAAGAAGTATGTATAGAAATGTTAGAACAATTTTGCTCGAAAAAAAAACCGTTCTTGGAAAGATTTGATTTCTCGTTGGGATGTTAATAATGAAAACTCCCCCATATGGAAAAAGGTTAGGACATTTGAAAGGTTCTCATCCCTCGCAGTTGTAATCTTCAAAAGGGATAGGGGGTGGCATTGAGCAGGATCCAGGTATGAATAAATACGGATCAACACACAGGTGTCTCACAGAATAGGCGACCCCTCCATCGAGCATAAAGAGCCTCGCTGGTTATATAAATTTTTTTTCATCCTTCCCCCCTCCTCCTTTGTTGCTTTCTTTCTCTCTCTCTCGCGTGGGTTCTCTCTTTCGATCATTCTTGCACCATTCACCGGCTCAGGTCACTTTTTGTCGTGACCTGCCGTTGAAATACTCCCCCTTTTTAAATGGGGATGAAAGACACAGGTGCTGGGCCTCGCTATGAAAAACCCGCATGAGCATTTCGGGGGCCATTATATTATCCAGGAATATAACAATGTCCGTCGTTTTGTGTTCTGTTATTTTTGTGTGATTTCAGAAATAAAAAGTTGACGCAATTTCATATACGATGGGACATACAATTCCGATGAGAACATTCTGGCAAACAGGCCGATTTTGATGAAACAATTGTTTCATTTCCAATATCATTGTTCGTAAGATAAAGATCATGTTATTGATTTCAAAACTATTTCTTTCAGAATTATGTTTTTAATTTTTTGCCTCTTGCAAAGTGTTAATTTTTTTTTTTTTAGAAATAGGAATGATTGTTGAAAGTTGAAAATTTCGCGTCCTTGAAGCACGGCAGATTTATCATCGTCGATCAATCTTGCTTTTATTTTCCTTCCATCAGGTTTTTTTGTCCGAGAACTCATTCATAATCAATTTCCATTTTGATTTTCATCAGCGCTCGGATCAGATAAAGCCCTCCCGATCGACGCAGAAAGACCGGTCAATCAGCGCAAAAATCCGACACGATATCATCAAAGCGGGGAGAGCGTGGGTCACGTTAAAAATATACGCGCAGCCGATTACGATTTATGCAGGAAACGCCAGCGTCCGAAAGGAGCCAGATTAATGCAGCCGCGCTCCTTCCGCCCTTTATCCGCGTACGGTTTATTTTCGCTCGTTTGTTTATTTTGGTACTGCCAAGCAACGGGGACCATTTCTTACTCTCCTCTGCTTCCATTTCCCCTTTGTTTCTTCCACGTTAACGCAACGCGAGTGCGAAACAAATTTCATGCCGGGACAAGTGCCGAACGTGACGTTTCAGAAACTGCCTCTTTTCCTTTTCATATATACTTCTTGGAACTTCAATTCGGTTGTTTTTTCCATTTTATTATTCTTCCAAAAAAAAATTGAGGAGAACAAGAAAAATAAATGTTAAGTTGAAAAATAATGTAAAACTGAAAAGTAGGGTTTAGTTTCTACAAGTTCAAACTTCTGACAATAAAAATCGAGAAAAGTACATTTGTTACGAGTTGAGATGTACCAAAGGGGATTTGGTGTGGGATTATCGTGAGTGACTTTTGAAAAACAAGTCGCTAAAAATGATCGTTTATTTTGGCTTGTTCGTTTTGTATTTCAACCCCCTTTTTTCCAGGAAGATTATTCGAAACAGGAGTAAATAAAGGCAGGAAGTGCAAGATTCCGCCATTGTCAGCGCTGTTACCAAGAGGGAAAAGCAAAGGAAACGTGGAATAGTTATATTTAGATGAAAAAATGGCTCGTAATTAATTATGTCCTAAGGACTCGGCTGCAGACTACTGAAATGAATAAACACGATATGTAGAATGAGACAAAGCAGTGTTTCCACCGACTACAGTAAATTATCGTTCTGATAATTAAGGTTTCCAAGTATCCCCGAGCTTTTATCGTCTGAAATTTAAAGAAGAGAAAAAATGGAACGAATAAAAAAAACAGGTTGGAAAAAGATCAGTCTTTTTTCTTTTTTGTTCGATGAATGATTGATGGACAAATTTTGTTTGTTTTTCAGTTGTTTTATTTATGGAAGAACAAGTCGGTCGTCAACGGTGGCCAACCAATTACTCAATGCCGGATGTAACTTGAGAAGTAACGATATCGGAGAAATGAGATGTTTCCCTTGGGAAGATCCAGCAGACGTCTTGACTCTCGGCTGTTTCCCACAATTCGAACCCTCGAAAACCGTTGCTGGACCGCTTTATGCGTGGGGGTATTTTCACATATGCCAAAAAGGGTCGCTAGATTTCTTTTTCACTTAGAAGGTCTCTAAAATTGAAGATTAAAGTACAAAGAAAAAATAAAACTAAAATAAACATGTCTCTTTCTCTCAATTGACAAAAATAAAAAATATATATAATTGTTAAATATTTCTTAAACTTTCTTCACTTTTACGTCCAATTTTTGTTTATATTAATTTTTTGATGGACAAAAAAGAAGCTTGAATTTGAGCTTTATAGAAACGCTTCTATTGATAACATTGCAAAGGAGTTTCCAACTGAAAGCTTATCTATTTTATTCAGCAGTAAAAGACCCGAGATACCTCTCAGCTTTGCAAATTCGATCGTCCTTTATTTCTCGGCGTCGCAATTTTTTGCTTGCTTTTCAATAAAGTCATATAAATTATGACTTGGATAATTTTTTCACTTCAGAGTGCAGGATCTTATCTACAATGGGACAGCGCAACGAGTCTTCAACGAAAACCGGCCTGGTGTCTCACACGGTTGACAAAAAAAAGAGAGACCAATTTTCGGATCAATAAAAAAAGCAAAGACACAAAAAAAAAAAAAAAGAAATAGGAAAAAAAAATCGGCCATAAAAGTGTGCGCCGTTTCATCATCTCTCGGACGTCTTCATAATCCAATCATGTTTCTTCACCGCTGTAATCGTTTTTAATAACAATTTTATAAATCACGAAATGTCAGCGATTTTCTGACATTTCATTGAGACTAGACTTTTGCTATAAAATAATATCTCAGTCCACCTTTCGCATCGTCATCGTCGAATTAAATATCTTTTTATTTACAATTTGTTTATTCTCCGTTCTCTCTTATTATAAACAATTTCCAGCACTTGCATAATAAAAGTATTCTACATAAAATCAACATGAAGAGCGCACTCGAAGGAGAGCTGTTGATAAAACAGTTAGACGGGCACTATTCGAGTAGGTGTGCCTGGCTTGTACCGTGCTATCGAACTATTAAAACGGCTAATCGCTTTCCGCGGAGGTTAAGTCCTCTTCCACGACTCGGCACGAAGGATTACACACACCCATCCACCGGTTCGTAGTTAAGAGGGTTATATAACGGGTAATTTACGACCAACAAGTATTAATTATCCGCGTGCTTTGCGACGAGACCAATTTTCCTCGATGCGAATGGGTCACCACGCTTCACACTTTTTACCTCGTTCGCAATTTTTATACTTTTTTTTTTTTTCTGCAACGCTGCCAATTTCGTCGTCGCGAAATATTCGATTTCAAATTGAATTCCCTCCCTGCGCAACGTGTGCGATTAAAATGAAATTCCGCGTCACTTTTTGTAATTTCATTTTCGTATTTCCAATCAAGATCTCAGTTCAATCACCTCAACGCAATCGCAAATCAAATGTTATCACAATGATTAATTTATCGCTCTACAAATATTGAATTATTATTTTTTTTTTTGGTCAAAATACACGATACAGTTATCTGAATAATTTAAGTTACTTTTTTTTGTTTGCTTTTTTTCGAGATCTTTTTTATAGTTACAATTTGTGTTTAAACTTTCTCCTCATCAGAGAGAGAAAAAAAAAGACGACTGAAGAGACACTGTAACATTTTGCACTAATGACGCAATGACAATAACATATTGCGGAGTTACATTGGCAATCAAAATTTTTCATCAAATCAATATCAAACGGGTTTGACTTGTTATTTAAAGCGTGGACCATGTACATTCATTGATACATGCATGACCTCGTTACACCACAATCTAGAGCCGTGGTACAACTTTGTGTACGACAAAACACTTGTTGCGTTTGTGTTTTCTTTCCTTGTTCGAACAAAAGGGCCGTCACTGGAACCCTTAACGGAATTAATCACGAGTTAGCAGACGAGGAACTCGAGTGCACAAAGGGACTTGAAAAAAAAAAGAGCCGGGAACGTCGCGGTTTGACTTTGAATGAAAACGATTGAAGTTTCGATTTTTATTCAGAAAGGAAAATAAAAAAGAAAAGAAATTAAAAATTTTTTTTATGGCTGACAAGTTTTACTGCGGTAAAACTTTTGTACTTTACGACCGGGGCAATTATTAAAATTGAAGGTAAAAATCCTTTAACGGTCGATAACTTACAGGAGCGATTACAACAAGTCGTTAGATAATTAATGTAATTAGTATGATTATTTGTTTATGTGTATAATTACGAATGAAGAAGAAAGGTTGTTAAGAGACGTTTTTTTTCGACATTTTCATTTCCTCGGCCCCCATAAAGTGATGAGTGAATTGTGCGTCAAAAGACGACGCGACTTATTGAGTCAGCTCTCGGATCTTTCCTTTGACTCTGAAATTGCACGATGGAAGTTGTTGAGGAGCTGCTGGCTTTCACACTTGTCAAGTTACTGAATTTGTGGTTGCTAACTTGGTTCCAGTTTGAATTTAAATCTGCCTGTTAAAAAAGTCATACTTGATTTTGCAATTTTTTCTTTTTTATTTTCTTTTTTGCATAACAGTGAAATATAATTAAATATATATATTTTTTTTATTTGCCCCTCATATGAAATTCATTTGAAATTTCAACTCGTATTAAACATGTCTACGTCGGTATAAATATAAATGAAAAATGTGCATTTATACTAAAAAAAGAAATAAAAATTGAAGCATTTTGGTAAACATTTGAATCAAATAAGTAGGTTCATAAGGGTTAAGAAAAACATTTTTTGCAACCTGGGACAAATTACAATGTGGCCTTTTTCGGAGCCAGATTCAAATATTAGTATCATTTGGAGTCGAATAGGAAGAAGGGACCCGTTGAATAAACAGTCGCACACGTGACGGAAAGTTTTTGTATACTGTTTTTCGTTTCGAGCTTCTGGGAAGAAAAAGGGCTGACACACATTTGTCCGAACAACGAGATCCTTCAGAGTCAGATCTCACTTTATTGGCACTTCTAATTCCAGGCCGGAAGTAGTCAAAATGCAGCCGCAAAAACAGACCTCGGATTAAAATAGCCCCCCTCGCGAGACGTCCAGGGATTATATTAATACCGATTCTTTGTATTATTAATGACTGTACTCGGCTGACTTTTAATTCCCGGCTTGTTGTACCGACGCGATTGTTAATCATGAATAATAATTGTCTCAGCTGAAAGTCGTGGAACCCAGGTCTTTCCTTGTGTCTGATTAATCATCGACACATTTTTTCATTCCTTTTGAAATTGTTTCCATTTTGACTCCTACGAACCTGACCAGACAAAACTACTTACATAAACTTTTGAACATGAACTTATGAATATAAATTTATAAAAATATGACACATGAAAATAAACTTTTTTCAAACATTAAAAAAAAAGGGAGATAAAAAATTGTGTTTTCTCATAGTCACTCTCTGTGGTTTATCTGAAACGAAATTGTGCAACGATGTATATCGTCTAAGATTAAGGCGGCTAAAAATGTTGAACGCTGCGTAACAACGCTAACCAAGAGCAAACAAAATTCAGCGATATGACGGGGTGACAAACACATAATGTCAATGTTATTTTGGTTCCATTATCTCGAAACTTTTTTTTTATTATCTGCTACTAAATCTCGTCGTCTCACAAGTGGGGTTATCGCGCATGTGAGGGAACCTACAATTCCTCTCTGAAAAATCGAAAAAACTGTATCAGATGAAAGCTGATAAGCCAGGTGCTCTCGCCTTATCACCGAACAATCCTTAGGATTTCATTTTTAATGACGAAAAGAAAATTAAAAAAAAAAGAATAAAGTAAGAACAAAGTAAATAAATTTTTTTTTTTAATTTCAGTTGCCATTTTCGATTCGATTTCCAAATGTGGTGATCAAATAGCGAGCAAAACAACAACAGTGGCGGAATGAATTTGAAATGTTTTGAAAGAGATGGAAGATTGCGTTTGTTCCGCTGCTCGTCACCATTTATTATCTGGCCTAGTGAAAACGTGAAAAGGCCTCACGTTTTATGAACAACAATCGTAATCTCGAAGCGACGATTTAACAACCGCCATTTATGATCGACTTTGTTTCAATTTCGTTTAATGGTGATGGACAAAAATTAATGTCTTCATAAAACGATGCACTTTGACATTTATTAATAAATATAAACACCGAGCGTAAAAATCCGTCAATTATATTCAACTGAATAATTTTAAAAGAATCTTTCTTGTTTTTGAATAATTTGTCTACTTTTAATTTTTTATATTTTGTTCACTCTTTTTTTTCATTCAAAGGCTTTTATTTAACTTGTTTTCTGCCCCAGCAATTTGTCGAGAACAATTTTTTTCTTCTGATTTTTCCCCCCTTAAAAGAAGATAAAAATTAATTGAAAACCTGATTTGAATTTTATCATTCAATTATACAATTGTTTATGCCGGTAATAAATAGTTAAGTGGACTGAAAAGTAAACTAGTTTTCAGTTGCAAGTTTAAGGTACGTAAAAATGTTTCGCTCCAATCAGAGCTCGAATTTTTAATCAACAAAAATTCATTCAACTTTTGTATTACCGAAATAAAAATTGCTTTTATCGCTAACCTATTAATGCACCTCATTTTATGCGAGCAATATATATCACTGATAATGAGTTGCGACATATTCTTACAAAAAAAAAAAGAGGGAAAAAAATGTGCAAGAAATGCATACCAACTACAGCAATGTGTCACAGAATTGTTTATTTATTTATTTATTTATTAATCAACCTATTAAATTTCTCAGTTCTTTATTTTTTTTTTTTCAGAAAAATAACAATAGTAATAAATAAACATCAATTAATTATGTTTTTTTCTTAGTTTCGTTCAATTTTTGGTCGACAAAATCAGTGACTGAGGAAAAAAAAATGGAAAAGAAACCGGAGAACTTACTTTGTGCAAGGTGCGTAAAACTGTCGGTACAATTTAATTGGGATGGATTTTCCCATTTTGGGTTTAACGCACCTCGGACAAATGGCCTGGAAAGCCGCGTGTAAATGCAAATTGCGAAAAGTGTCGGCAATGGCCTCGTCCGTTATGAATATTTCATTTGCGCCAGCATGATATAAATTTTCATTCCAATATGGAAATGCGCGTACGGCTTCAAACTGGTATCTCGCTCGCGAGTAAACATGACGCGATGCAAACGCGATTACACCTGAAATACGAGGCAATTGCACAAACGAGCCGCAATAATATTTCCTTGTGCCTCGGCTATTTACGATAATCGACGTTTTTGTCCCGCTGCGCCTCTTTTTTTTCTCTCTTTTTTTTGTTCCCCAACGCTGATTGCTCCACCAGTTTCTATCTGCACTATCATTCTGTAGCCATACTTTTCACGCCAAAACTTTTTTTCTGTAAAAAGGAAAAGTTACGGTTAAAAAAATAAGTTCAAGAGTTGTGGAAAAAAAAAAAAAGAAAAGAAAAAAGAGGGAAATTGGAACAGGAACAAAACGTTTGTCTAAAATTTGAACTTATGTAACTTGTCATCACAATATGAGTTGGCACCCATCATTATACAACACATAATATAAACGATAATTCTCGAATAAACATTCGATCATCGTTACGTGTTCGAGTTTGATTAGGCACATCATTTCAATTCATCAAATGGTTATGTGACGCGATTACCCCATCGACTTTGATTTCACCACATACCAATTTCAGGCAGTGAAAGATATTATTTATTTTCTCCGTCATTTTTAATTTTTCTTCTCCATTAACGTGAAATTTATTGCAAATTAATGACAGCGAACGAAGGATGAGGGAAAAAAAGATTTCAATTAAAACTGAAAATGAAATTTTTCACACAAAAAACCTGCTCGAGAAAACGAAACCGTTGCGTAACCGCGAGTGACCGGGTTTCATTTCAGGCACAAAATTTCAGACGCAATCACGTAACGAGAAATTTCATGTCAAAAATGAAACGATGATTATGAAGGAAAAAAAATTAATAAAATGGTACAATAAAAATGAAAAAAAAATAAATAAAATCACTAAACAAAGTCACGCAACGAATTGAAACGACTTTCTCCGCACTAATTTGAATTTGTTATTTCATTCGGAAGTAAAATTATCTCGCGATCGTTGATATTGAAATGCAAATGTACAAATTTGTTTTTCATCTTTCAGAGTTAAGAATTATGCGGTTCGGGGCCTTTGGAATCCGCGATTTTTTGGTGCAGACAAATTTTTGATCTTGAGGATTTTTTGAAAACGACCGGAAATGGACTGGTAGATCTGTTTTAAAACCGGAAGTGTGTCGGTTATGAACCAAACAGGTTTTCAGCTTGAGGCCTCTAACGAAAGAGAGATGACGGAAAAAGTTGCCGACGTCGGAGAAAGGGAAAGTCTAACTGAAAGGAGAAAGTTTCGCGAAGGATATACTTTTGTTACCTCGCATTTATCTCCGATCAACGATACCACTGTTCCTCTCAGATGAAACACATATTGGCTTTCGCATTTTTCAAACGTACGCTCACTTGATTGTTATTTCGCGCCGCTAAATATCACACCCAATTTCTAATTCTCCATGCTACAAAACTTCTCCTTCTTTTTAATTTATCGTTCCATAAATCATGCAACTATTCTCTTTAGTTTGCACATTTTCGTAGATCAAATACTTCTCGTCTTTTTGATTAAATTTAAACAGTCAATTATGTTGACTTTTACAAAATATTCAATTCCAAAGCAGTTCTATAAATTTGAAAGTAAAAATGTAAAAGAACAAAAGCAATCATTGCAAATCAAACGTCCTTTTTTTAATTTCAAATTCCCTTTTTCCTTTTAGAAATAAAATTCAATAAAAAGGTGAATGGAAAATGTTGTTTACTTTCAGAGAGAAACTATGAAATGTTTGAACCAAAAAAAAGGGGCAATAAATTTAAGACGAAGAAAAATAAAGGAAAAAGGGAATAATAAAAATTGAGATTGAGATTGACATCTCTTGAGGATTGATTCTCTGTTGAAGATTAATCTCAATTGCAGATCGAGCGTACGCTTTTTGAAAATTTGAATCGACCGTTACGCGCACGGCAAATTGAATTACCCCGAGACCCATAATGGGGCACCGACATCGCGAATCCACTCCATCAATTGCAGTGGCGCAAACGCGGATTCATGGTAATGTTCGCATTGTACGCAGGCGCACCCTTCGACCTATCAATAATCGCATAAATTTCACGTGCGTCCGCCTATTAAGGCATGCGCGCTTTGTCAGGAGATTTCGCACTCGTCGGCCATTCATCGCGACTGATTGTTTTAAGCATGAGAGATGCTACGCCATATATTTTTCACCAGACAGTAGCTGACGGCTTTTCGTAACAGCCAAAATGAATAATTAATCAATCTCTGACTACTTTTGCGATTCTTACAATTTTTTTTCTTTTTTTTTTTTTTTTTGTTTTTTTTTTCTCAACAAAACCTGCTGCAACAACTGATCTATTTATCAAACGAAAAGAAAAATTATAAATGGAAATTTTGCAAAACATGAGGAAGAAAAATTTCTTTTTTTTAATTGCTCCTATTTGCAATTAAAAAGTAAGACATTTTTTTTCAAGTCATATTAAAAAGGGTTATATGAATGAGGTTGGTCAGAAAAAAAAAATGAAACCGAATCTTGGCCTAGTCAAACTTGACCCAAAAATTTGTATCGATGGTGACATAATCGCACTTTCAATTTCTATCGAACAAACAACCTGACAGATTTTCCAAGGGGGGTCCCATTTTTTGGTCGTTAGAACGTGGTTCATTGCCGAGTTCCGGGTTACGTAACGCGAGGCCCGTCTTTGATACTCGTACGAAATTAACGAGAAATGTGAAAGTGGCGTGCGTTCGAAGCGTTCACGTGAGAGTAAGAAAGTGAGAGCAAATGCAAAGAACAAAATGAAGTGTTGCGCACACACGTGTTTGTTATTCATGCGGGCTTTTTGCCTTTTGTCCGAGATGCTGAAAGTGACAATAAAAGAAAAAGGAGTTCACATTCAAATTGCCGTGCTGAATGTTAATTTCAAAATTACTAAGCGCCCCGAAATTAGATTCAAATTTCTTTTAATTGGAGATTGTCTGCGCTCAGAGTATAATGTACTCGGCATAAATTAGCAAACCAAGTGCTGGCCGCAGTTCTCGTTCTGCTATTTCTGGGTCTTGGTTTCAGACAAAACTATAATATCGATCTGAGATCTATACCTACGCAACGTATATTTAAACATGAAGCACCCCGGGTCAGTGCGAGGTCAGCCATTCAAGTCCTCGGCAGCTGACGGCTTTATCTTCGCTATCAATTTCCGTGATAGTTTTAATTGCTCCTTATGGAAAGTATATCACCGTTTTTATCAGCTCAGATGAAAATTTATTCCATAAGATATCACTGAGAAAGTTTTGAGATTTGTGAAACAATCATTTCTATTTCTTATTTCTTTCTCTTCTTTTCGATTTCATTTAATTTGTTTCATTAAGTTCGTTCATCTTCTGCCCAGTTGATTTTGTTTCATTTAGTTGTGGACTTTTTTTGTAGTTCAGAATTTAATTTGAGACTTACAGAAAGTTTGAATTAAAAAGTTGAAATAAAGTGGGACGACTTGAATCGAATAAGAATTGCCAGTAAGTTTGAGGGGGTAAAAAAATATTGCAGACTAAATATTGAGTATAAACCTAGCAGGTTCTCTGATCCGTGGGAGTTAATAGTGTAGAGGATAAGCTCGCAGTCGAACCTGGAGCCACTTAACATAAGCCGTTATAATCCGACGAGCTGGATAAGCGGATTCGCATGGAAACATCGCGATGATACCGGCCAAACTAACGCAATTCGTCGCGGTATAAATTCCAATTTTCCACGCTCAAATAAATATGTCAACGGGGAGTTAATTTATCAACAACAAAAAAAGTCCGCAATTCATGTCTTACGTGAAACTTGTAATCAAGTTAATTTTTTAGGCCCCCACTCTTTCTTTTTGTTTCGTCACTAGATGTGACTATTTACATGCTAATTTATCTCTCCTGATATCATCTTATCATTTTTGAACAAAAAAAAAACAACTTCATATTTAATAAGATTTGGTAAATTTTAGAATCTTATCTCACCATTTGAATTCGGAGATAAGGAAAACGGATTCGTTCAGAACAGAGAATTCAGAAGTCTATTTCGTCCAAAATATTTTCGGCACAATTTTCACAGGCTCCTTTTTGACAGACGCTCGCGAGCATCAACGCGAAGTTCAAATTTAGATCGGTTCCTGAGCGCCTCTCCTTGACGTATATAGCCTCTTCTAATATTTTTGCCAGCGCGGGCAATATACTTGCACTCGTAATGCTGCCTCATTGTTCAAACTGCTATGTATCAGCAGACTTTTACGATCGCAAAGTTTCTACCAAAGAAACCAACAAAGATTGCACCTTGAACGAAATACAAAATTCCGATTCACAAAATGTTTATTACAAAATTGTACATTTACAATTCATATAAATTAAATGAACAAAATAAAAAATAAAGTTATACGAAGTTGACAAATATAAAAACTTGAAAGATTTAAAAGTTAAAAGGAGAGAAAAAATGGATGCGATAATTGAACATGTCCCAATTTGTAACGAGCTGTAAAATGGAAAAACAATTATCGGGTAAAACATCTTGAAATGATTTTTTCGTATGCGAGAAGAATCCACGGAATGCACGTTTGACAGAAAGCTCCGGGTCTGGTTGACATCTGTAACTTGTCTTGGCAGATATGACACACCTATCGAAGTTAAAAAGAGGCGGCCAAGTGTCCAGCAGATGTACGAGCAGTGCGTGTGCGTGAGTTGTTATGGGAAAGAAATAAACACGAAAGAGAAGTAAAGGGACAAAGATGGAGGGATGCCAGGAGTGAAATAGAAAAACCGGGACGGTAAAAAATGGTGTGCCCAAGGGGCCTCCGTCGCGTTTTGCACTTTGCCGTGCGCTCAAGAAGAAGGAACGAGAATAGAAAGAGGGATAACAAGAAAACACTGAAATTATCACACGCGGAGCTTACAAGAGGTTACTTTTTTTTTGCTCGCTAAACGACGCGTTCAGGCGCGTAATTAAAATTAGACCCCACCCGCGAAAATGATATTAAAAAAGGAATCTTTCTACCAATCTTTGTTTGAGTGTACCAAATCTCATCAATTTTTTTATTAAACAAATTTTTTAAATAATAAGAATAATCGATAAAATTAAACAAATCAGATTTAAAGGGGTTATTTTTGAAATGAGTTATTACATCTGAAGGATTTTTTTTTTTTTCGTTACCGAGCAAATTCAATCACACGTAATCGTTGTAACCGCTTATCGATATCTAATCGCATAAAATACGAGAAGTCATTGTGTAAGATGCGATCTGCCAACAGGAAACTCGTGTTTAATTTGACGGAATGATAATAAAGTTTTTACAACGCGCCTCGAGTCTGAACATTCGTTCATTATTTTCTGTAATCACGCCATTAATGCGTAAAGATAAACAAATAATCGACGAATCAACATTGGAAGTAATCTTCAACGTTTTATCGGTTTTGTTATTTTGCTGTCAAAATTGTGCTCGAGTTTTATTGACTCGAACGATATTTTACAATTTTCTATTCTTTTTTTTTTTCATCTAAGTAGATTATTACCAATCAAAGGTCAAAAATGAGTGATTGTGATTCCGAGATTGTTTCTAATTCGGCCCTAAATGGCGTTTTATTCTCAGCAAGTTGCTTTAGAAATGCGACACATTCCTTTTTCTTTTCGACAAAACTCGCTCGCAACTCCTTATGCAGAACCAACGGGTATTCTAACTCAATGTCCCAACCTGAGTGAAAAATAATCGACAACCACATTCATGCTATTAAGGAAACACAAACAATTTAGAATAATTGCATTAGAAACCGCGTTTCCTTGTTGTTTAATTACAAACTTACAAAAATTTGCTAATTAATCCCCAAGTATGGCATTTGCATTCTGCCATACAAATCGTATCCTTATTTTTTCATTTTAATTTGCTTCAATTCGTTTTGCAAAATTTTCTTGAATGGGAAATGTTTCAATTAAGCAATTTTCAGTTTCCAATCGAGTTGGGTATATTTTCAACGATAATTGGGGTTTCCTTGAGCTATGCAAATAACCACGCTGGCACATTTCATTAATTACAGACATTTCATCGTGCGCAAATATCGGTTCAATTTAATTCCCTTAATTGAAACTCATGACGGAGACTCATGAATCGTAATTGTCGGATCAGAAAAAAGAAGCAGGCCGACTTGTTCATTTATCACCATTCCGTGAATGAAATGTTTCATTTCTTCCAGAATCCTTTCCCTTTTGATTGACACTTGTCGTACTTGAAGGAAATGCGAGGGAAAGCAGGAAGAAGTCGCAGATTAAGGCAATCAATTGCCCTGGTCGATTTGAAACAAACAAGTAAAAAACTAATGAAAGAGAATAGACAAAAAATGGAACAAAATACTAAAACAAACAAGAAGCAAAAACGCAAACAAAAACAGGAACAAGTTTTTTTTCTCGTTTTATGACTAATTAATTGTGACGATAATTGCACTGGCAAATTGTGAGAATGACTTTTGAATGTCGCAACGTAGAAAATGAAAATGTTCACCAGTAAAAGTGTGAACTTCTCTCAATCTCCGCGTTACGAAATCATGCATGATTTGATGAAAGAAAGTGAAATGCGTGAAGATGTTTGTTTGATCAGACAAACAGTTGTATTCCCAACGGATGAAACGTTCTGAAAAAATATTTGTACAAATTTTAGGGGGAAAAAAAAAAAAACATTTTGGACCCAGTGCCTGCGGGTTACTTACAATTTTTTCTCTGTGAGAAGTCGATAATATTCCAGAAAGTATGCATTTTATGACCTGCGCCGAAAACGGATTAAAAGAGTTAAGCTTTTGGTTTACCCAAGAAGACCTACAACTATCGGTTTACTTTCTATTGTTTTCGTTTTGACGCGAACATTGTATCTAAAATTGAAACATTTTATTCAAATTTGTATCTTAAAAAAGAAGATCAAATTCAAAATCAGGGATTTCCTACCTTTTCTGCATTTTTTTTATTTTTGTTCGATAATGAGGGTTCTAGCAGAAGGACCTAAAAGGCTCTTTTACGCAAATTACATAATCTTCATTAAACGAGGAAAATTATTTTTCGTTTTCCAGGAACGTTCAGAAGTTATTGTCAGGTCGAAAATGTCCATTTTCATCATTCAATTCCAAAATCTCTAGCTCATCTTGGGACGTGTTTTCAACACATGTAAAGACTTTCTCGGTACCCGCAGACTCGCACGTTCACTTTTGATTAAAGTCGTCGGGCTCTTAATATTCTGTGATCGCAATGCTGACTCTCCC
The DNA here is from genome assembly GCA_030523145.1 of Trissolcus brochymenae. Lineage (NCBI taxonomy): Eukaryota > Metazoa > Arthropoda > Insecta > Hymenoptera > Scelionidae > Trissolcus > Trissolcus brochymenae. Next base: position 22,089 of record JAQQRF010000382.1, read on the forward strand.
AGCTGTTGCGTCGAGGAAGCTGTATATTTTTCTTCAATCGCTTTCCTCTCCGGGAAATACGATAATGGAAAGCAACAAGAATCTACTCAGAAGTACTAACGATCCTTTGTTCCGATGAATCAAAGTCGGCGAGAATATAACAACTTTTCCAAGTCCTACAAAAAGAAGAAAAATATTTCCATTGGATATATTCCATTGATATTATTATATTTCAAAAACAAATAAACAATTTTTTCAATTAATAAACTAAATAACTAAATTAAAAACTAAACTGTAAGTTATCACAAGTCAATAGCGTTGAAAGATTATGTTTGATGCTGGTCACTTGTTGAATTTGGAAACAATTTTATAAAAAGTTCGAATTCAAATTAATTTCAGATCTGACTCCAAATCTTTCAAGATCTTTAATTCAGTTAGACTGCGCATCAAACTAGAGAACATCTCTTCTACTGACTTTTCGTCAGTGTTTTTGGATCCCTCAAATACTATTTCCATTTTCTCAATCTCATCTCTTGGGTCTTGAATAACTTGGAGTCGGTTCAGTAGTAATTTACGCTTAAGTAGTAACATCCACAGATCCCTCAACTTAAAATTTGAGTCCTTCTTGGTCATTAGCGGACATCGTGAAAAATGACTAGAACGAGAGAACTGACTCAAACATTGAAAAAGCTTGTGATGCAAGCTCACTTTTTCAAAAAATGAATCTTACCTTATTAAAGAATCATAACTCAAAACTCAATCAATTGAGAACTGATATTCTCCCTACTGGACAATTTACAACAAATAAATTACAAAAAATGAAATTTGAATTTTTTGTAAGTTAATTTTTCTTTCCATCTTTTTGAACTGTCCCTTCACGTTGAAAAAAAATATAAAAAAACAACAAATATTTGTCCGATTCTAAAAAAGAAATTTGTTTTTTTTTTTTTTTTTATGTAACTTGAGACGGACGTTCACTTTCAGATTTATTTTAGGTTCGGAAAAAAAAATCAGTTTTTAGGCACCACAGATCATAGCGCTTCGATAACTCAAGTTCGGGTTTCGGTTAATTAAGGGTGCGAGATTCTCACGGCATACGGGCGTTCCGATGGGGGTGTCGTTATGCCCGAAACAGATTCCCGAGTACGAATGACTAATCGGAATCAATTTTCGTGATGGAGGCCCGAGATGCGGGCGACTTTCGGCAGCCAGTCGAGTGGCCCATATGAGCCATATGTTCCGGACATTATGTCGTCATTAACTGGTTATTTGAGAGGTGCATTGTCAACTTTGACTTTTAGGGATTAGAAGCGCATTCACAATTCCAAAACGAATTCGATGACGGGCGGTAAATCAAACAGCTCATTCTCTGTTGACTCTTCGCCACTTCTGACCTTTTTCCTTTTACAATTTCAAATACAACTTTTCTGGTCAGAATTTTTCGTTAAAATAATATAATCAAAGGCCAGTGCACACTTTTATCCACAATTCGCACGGAGTCGAGTTGGAGGACGTTCGCTCGAGTGGAGGTCAGCTGGAGAATTATGGGTTGTCGGGTTGGGTATGAAAATAGACTCCTGCTCGCTCCGGGAGTTGTTCAAAAATGATGCTTTTTATCATATCTTGCAGGAAACATTGTCCTGATTAATAAAACGAGCAAAAATTAATTAATTATAGTTTTTTTTTGTTTTCATTTTTCTTTGGTTTTAAATAAGTAATGAAATAATACGAACAATATGAAATTGATGCAAACACTGGAACAGTTGAACGGTTCATTTTGTCAGATCCTTCACCTGTCGGAAAAAAAAAGAAATCATCAACCTGATGGAACATTAAACTTTGATCAACTCCTCTTCCAACAAAATCATCGATCCACCCGCGACGGCTGACATTCTGAAACAAACAATGGCGCGCCAACGGTGCATCGTTTTGTACAAAATGAAACATTCGATTGCGACATTAGCCATCAGACAATCAAAGTTAACGGCACCGTGACGTGTTACGTCACAAAGAATAATATAACTGTTTTTTTTTCTTTCCTTGTAGATTTTGAATGAAAATCAGTTGAAAGGAAAAGTCCTGTGGAATCAATCTGACCTTTGACCTTTTGAGATCAATTTCTTTCTCCCAGTTCAATTGGATTCTCGATGAAAATCCTATTTTCATTGTTGTATTTCTTTTTTTTTTTGAAAATGTTTGCATTAATTTTTGTTTTGAATTTGTCCAATTGCAAAATAACAAAAGTGCATTTTTTGTAGAAGTATTATTTAATAAATGGATTGAATGATGAGAATAGGGATGAATTGATGGAAATAGGGAGAACTGAAATTTCGTTTGAGAGGTATTGAAAGTGCTACCATGTGATATTTAGCAACCGATGCAGGCAGAGTAACAATAATGGCAACTCGACAATTACTACATTTAGGAGTTACGGCGTTGCGATGCATGAATAGAGGCAAGTCTCCATTCATGCTGCGCCCTTCCCAGTGCCGCTCGCTTAGAACTTGGCAGCAACCAGCCACAGAATTGCACTATGCGATTGCCGCAGTATTATACTGAGAAAGCAAAATGTCCCCTGCTTGTATTCTACGTTCTTTTTTCTTGGCAGCGCAACATAATAATTGCTTTCATGACCACATCAACGAAACTGTTTTCATCCTATTTGCAATCAATTATTTAGTTTTCATTCAATCAATCTTACAAACATTTCAATAGACGCAAATGTTTACTATTTTTCAAAACAATCTTGTTATTACTTCATTTGTTATTAGCTGATTGTTAATTTATTATGTCATATTTCATTTGGAACTGACATTTTTCAAAGCTATTATTATTATTATTATTATTATTTGTTAATGGTATTTATTTTAAATTTGGATAAAAATTCTGGACAATTTTGAAAATTCAAAAGTACAAATTTCCTAGTATGAAAATGTCATGATTCCTAATTGCAAATTAAAATTGTAGGCAATTTTCATAAAGCAGCCGCGTTGAAAATGCCAGCAAAAATGTTAATTGAAGATTAAAGACAAAATTGTGCGGTAATTGTGAAATTACTTTGAGCAAAGGGTTAAAAAAAGAGTGATAATCAAGTAGACACATGAATATTATCAGAAAAAAAGTGTCTATCTGGTCAAGTTCCGGTTTTGTTCAATCTTATCATATTAATGACAGGTTTCCTCGAGGGCCTGTGAAAAAAATATACTAAATACGACTCGGGTTCTGCCTGGGAAGTCGTTTCTTTCGGATATCAATTTCAGCTGAGACCGTTTTTTGTTTTGTAAACGCGCAAAAAGGTGTTCGGTGTCTCTCGTGCAGGAATGCAAATCTCAAATGAATCTTTTTCGTAAAAACAATTTCCAGCAAAAATTTCTTTTTGGCGTCGACAAAAGTTTCCGTCCTCGATGGGGATACCTGAAGTAAATCATTATGGTATCTTAATGTGATTAACATTTCCTTGAGCAACTAGCACTGAGAGCCTTCCCTTTGGGCCTTCAGAAAGGAATCAAACAATATTTTAATGCGAGCCACATGGTGTCTCGGAGCAGCTCCTTGGGACCAGCATTACGTCATCCTCTACCTGAGACGAAAACAAGAAAAAGAGCATTACAATAAACCATTTTCAAAGCAATTCTTCCATTTCATTTCAATTCCGATTGTTTTTCCTTGCCAACCGATTTTCAATCGGCCAAATACGATTTGCAACTCTCATTCTCACGTTTCTCTGTTTCTTTTCATTATGTGCAAATAAAATTAACAAAAAAATGCTTGAGCCAATAATGAAAGCTGACCAAATGGAGCTGCAATAAATCATGAACGGTCGAGAACGCAGTGTTATTTTCCTACTCGCATGTAAATAGAAACGATCCATCCAAATCAAAACAGCAACGATCTTGAATCAACGAATATGCTTCGCCGATTTTATGAACGTTCGAATTTTGGAATAGTTTGATTTTGATTTGATATTTAACATAATAAACAGTTAAAATGATTCATGAAATTAAACATCTAGAATTTTCAAGTTTGAAATTAGAATTATCAGAATTTTAAAATTAAGAATTTGACATTTGAAAATTAAATCGAAGTTTTTGATTTCCGTCAAAAAACTTGAAAAGCAAAAAATCATAAAAATTTGAACAACGAAATAATAAAATAATAAACGTTTTACGTTCAATGGCAATAAAGTAAATCCCGAAATTCCGGGAGTCGAACACGTTTCATAAATTGTCCAACGCCTCGGTACGAACTAAAAATCTACCAAAAAGATTGTCCAACTTGGATTGATTTACAATAATGATAAACGATTTTGATATGACTTGAAAATTCGTAGTCACAAAATGGTATAGTTTGATAAGAGAATGTGTTTTCATTTTCCCTGTGAGTGTATATTTTGATTCCGAAATTTGGAATCACAATGATTACAATAACAATGGGTTCAAATCATGAAAAGCATTACGAATCCCTGACTTAAAATATCAAGTTAGACATTAGGAAATTTTAATCTCAAAATGGTTTATTACCTCTTTGTTTACCATATTTTTTTTGCATTGTCCATTTAGAATTTCTGTTTAGTAATATGGGAGAAAAAATTATGCCCAGGATGAATCATCAATTTTCCTTTTTTATTTGTTTATAAAAAAAAATGCTGTGAGTCATACATGATCTTTTCTTGTCTTCTTTTTATGACTTACAGGAATTAGATTCATAAATTAGAAAAGAAAAATTGCACCGGAAAAGAACCAAATGAAACACGTGGTGATAAAGGAAATACGATTTTCACATAAGACCAACAACTTTTTCTTCCATTCATAAAATTATACCGAAGACGTATAAATCTGAGTGGAAATGTGTTACAAAAATGTGAAGTATACAATTGAAGGAAAAAGGAAAAAAAAAAATGAATAATATTGCTCAAAAGCTACTAAAATTGTGAATCTGAAAATCTCTTTTTTCGGGCTTTCTAGAAGGATGAGATATTTTTAGGTGGGGAAATTATTCAACTACAAAGCTCATTAACTCCAATACGACATTGTGATTTGAAAAAAATCACAACGTAACGTCAAGTCGTACAATATATTTTAATTTTTTTTCTACTCCCTGCAATTAACATTCTTTAAATCCGATTATCATTCAATTTACTTCGGTCCCGTTCTTTTGTTCGACGATGAAAAAAAAGTCGAACTAAAAAGTTGTTAACTAAAAATTCGTAGACACCGAAAGACATCTTTTTGTCTTAATTTTTTGTACTTTCAACTTCATTTTCATCCTAATGTGTAGAGTTTAAATTTAGATCAGTAAAAGCCCGTCCAACCAATTGATCGAAACTTATGTAAAAACATTGAACCGGCTTTCATTCACTTTTTTTTATTCTCGTCATACAGAATCAAAAACAATGACATTAGACTAACTAATAACTCAATAATAGCTCAAGCTAAAAATAGTTGAGGGTGAGTGTCGCTTCGACGTGAATCACAATGGTATAAGAAAAGTACCAAGCTTTTACAAGCAAGCGATTTGTCAGATGCACGTGTGCATTATGTGCATGCGTATTAGACAAACTGTCTTCTCCACGAAAGTGCAATTAGAAATCTCGTGATTTCAGAATTACAATGCAACTGGGATTATGACAAAATGAGCAAATACAAATCCAAGGTTGATTAATGTCCTAGACGCTAAAGTAATGTCCATTACCAAAAATTTTTTCTTTTGTCTTTGTTTCTTTTTAACATCAGCTGATATAAATAATTCATATTTTTACATTGACTTCAAATGGTTAAAATTTAAGATAGACTTCAAGTACCAGACCTAAGTTGAATCAAATAAAATGAAACAAAGTTTGAACACCTAATAGTGGGGAAAAAACCCAAGAATTATGATTATACCTGGGAGTGGAAAACATAAAAGAGAGACGAATGATAATTGAGACAATGGTTATCCGAAAATTTCCCGATGAGCTCGGGGGGATAACCCTTAAGCCCTAAGAAAAAGGCGACCCTGCCAATATTGTTTGACAAAAAATCCCCTCTGCTTGGGCGGTGTGTTGGGATTGGCCGGTCGGGATCGGTGCCCCCTCTACCGTGTGGCCCGAGCGATAGCTTAGCACACGGACCGTCACCGAGGCAGACAGTCAGTATGCTCTTGAGCGTCTAACGAGACAGTTGAAAACGTGGCGTAATTCGAGAGAAACAATTTTCAAAGTTCAACTCGTCGCTCTGGCAATTTCAAACGCAGAGGGAGACGCAAACGGAACAGAGTTGATACTTGAGAGAACGAAAATAAGAAGAGAAAATAAAAACGATCAGATCAAGTTTTGCACAGTTGCGACACAAGTGGCCCGACAGTCGTTACGAGTGTTCGTCGGAGGTTTTCATTCGACGACGGTGTGCTTGTTATTTGTGCCGCGAAGGTGGAATTGCTGTAATCGTTTTGATTGCCGATAAATCGTCGCAGTTCGCTGCCGCCGATTCGTTCATTTTTTTTTTCATCCAAGTTTTGTGCATTTATGTACTGAGGAAACAATGTCCACGGCAGTGATGTCCAGTCCGATGTTTGATTGTGGCGATCTTCTTCTTAGAGTGAGTTTCATATCTTTTTTTTTCATCCCCCTTTGTCGTCCCTGTAAACAAACAGTGTTATTTATTTATCATTTTTTATTTGTTTACATTTTTGGTATTAATTATAATCATCTGCCACACTAAAACAAAAAATACACTTTTAGGTTAGGGTTTTTTTTTAATGTTTTTACATTTTTCATTTTGTTTACCTTTGTTTGTTTTTGTTCAACTTTATGCGTCGTTAATTGAAGACGAAACGGTTTTGTCATTGAACAACATTCCGTTCGAAATTTCACTCCCGCCGATTTCGATTCCCTACCGGTTTCAGGCGACCAAATTGATTCGATTTCCCATGGCTGTTGATTTCGATGTCAGCACGAAATTGACCGGTAATTTCTATAACGTCGCATTTTATTTTGCAACGGGTATAAACAATCGACCTAACCTTAAAATCAATTATTTGAGACTTTCATTTAATTTCAACTTTTTTCTCTTCCCCCCCCCCTCTCCCCTCTTCTTGATCGGTGGTTTTTTGCGTCAATTTTGAGAGAACGAAAAGAAAAGCGATCGACGACTCTCACCTTTATAATGCGACGGCGGATACACTCTCCTTCGGTTTCTCTCCGATGGATACAGTTTCACCGTGCGACAAATTTCGTCTCCGAGAATTGTTCGGCGCGAAAATCGAAACGACCACGTGCTCCCCCGCACGGACAATCGATTTGTCAAATGAAAATTGGCGCCAAATCGACCACGCAATTCTATTTTTTGTTTACTTTTTTTTTCCTTTTGTTTATTTTTATTTCTATTCATGCTTTCTTTATTTTTATTTTTTATTTTTGTTCTTTCTTTGTTTTGTTTATTTTTGTTTGCATTCCTCAAGGTGGTAATAAAAAGGCATCACTGCGGTGAAAACATTGCAAAAACGTGGTTTGAGGTTATGTAATATGTCGCGATTATCAAAATGTTTTTTTTTTTAATATCTTTGCAAAAGTGATGGGGAAATTGGCCATTCACACACGTGAGCGCTCACACTTTTCATGACTCATTTTCTTGCTTCGAATGAACATTGTTTCACGTTCTCTGTCCTCTTTCATCTTCTTCTTTCGTTTTTGTTACAAAGCGACCCAAACATTGATCCCCCTTTGGGACCTTCTTTGTAAGAGTCCTTTGTTGAGTTTACTTTTCAATTTTGATTGAACGTTTTTTATATTTTTTTTTCTCAAGATTTGCAAATAATGATATAATTGAGGTACATTATTAAATTTAAATTGCAACTTTAAGTAATAACTTTTATTAATTTTTGCAATAAAAAATGAATAAAATGAAAATTTTGAAAATGTCTTGGAAAATTCTACAAAATCAGGATTTTAAAACTGAATTAGAATTTCAATTGATTGAAATATTTTGAATCTATTTTCTGAATTTTCAAAGCGAATGTGAAATAGTGTTTGTTTTCAAAAGTTTCTGTGTTTATGAAAGAATCCCCAAAATTTGTATCCAAACACGGACTTCTGGACGATTTTCTGAATCGAAATTCATATCAAAATGAAATATAATCAGCCTATTTAAAATAGGCTAACATTATTACCACACTTTGGAGATATTTTTACATTTGAATTATCTTATTTTTATCTACTAATCGAAGCCAATCAGAATACAAATAAAAAAAACGATAATTATATTGTTTCATAAGGAAATCACAGTGGGATTATCTTGAAAAATGGGTGTCAATATTTTCCTCCTTCGTTTGCTAGTTTGCCTCGCATGGCTTAACCGATTTCGAGTCATTTTTTTTGAATCAAAAGTCTTACAGTTATCATAAAGTTTATCTCATTTCTATACGATAAGATATTTACACAAGTAAATGCATATTTTTTTACAACATTTTTATATCTCCAGATTACTCAATCGAAAAATAGATGAAAAAAAATTAGTCGTTAAATACTCATTCAAATAGTTCTGATAAATTAAATGAAAACTTCCTTATAAATATAACAAGGACCTTTGGAACTTCTCAAATTGAACATACAGAACTTCAAACAGCTTTTGTTTAAAATTCTAACAAATAATAACATTAGGAAATGTAAAAAACTTAACCTCAAAATTATCAAACTTGCTTCATTGTTATTCTTTTTTTTTTTGTTTATTTACTTTTGATTTTGAATTAATGCAAAACTGATAAGAAAAAGAAAAAGTGTGAGAAGGATTTTCGTTGCAAATTGGCAACACTGGACTGTTTGCATGCAGAACCTGTTGCTTGCGTCTCCCTTTGTGCGTCGGCACGAACGTGCAGACGTCGAATCTTTTGTGGGCTTCACGTTGCGCTCGGCCGTTTTTCCCATTATCGTGAAAAGAAACCTGATGCGCGCACCAAGAATCGTTTCCTGCACCTTGCTCGTTACGAAAACACATCCGTCACGCGCACAAAGTGCGCCCGCCTTTTGTTCGCGCGCTTTCTGCGAACGCAAACATCGGACCAAACTTTTTCGGGGATTAGCGCGCAGTCTCATCTCCAAACAAACCTCTAAAAATCTTCCTCCTTCCCGCCATTTTCATTTCTTACTGTTTTGCACACATCGCTCAAGGTCAAGTCTGTTTATAATCATTTTGTTTGTTTGTTCTTTTTTTTTTCATTCATTTATTTAATATTTTGGACAGAGATCAACGCAAGGTCAAGTTTGTTTATAATTTTCATTTTGTTTTGTCTTGTTATGTTTATATTTTTGCAACGTACGAGTATTTCTTTATTTAAAGTAAACAAATGAGAAGAAGTAAACAAAACGAGGTCAAATTTGTATTCGTTGATTGTCCGTTGCAAAAAAAGAAGATTATAAATGTTATTTCGGATACCGTTTCAGTTAATGAACAAAGGCCAATTTTCTAAGAGCAATTTGGACTTCAAGGAAACTAGATTTCGTTCCCACAAAGAGCGATGATTTTAGACTTCCGTGAAAAAAGCGGACCGCCTCCCGAATTACATCGTTTTCGGTGAATGGACGTTGTATTTCGGGCCCACATCTGTCCTCTTCTCTCGCCGCCCGCTTCCACCATCTCAAAAAAAAGTTTTTTTTTTCTTAATTCTATTTTTTTATTCCCCTCGAGATAAGAACGATCGCAAACGGAAAGTTACCACTGGTAGAAAAAAAACGACGTCGCGTGAGATTATCGAGTCGTAATTGCGAAGCACATTTTTTCCTCATGCCGATGTGACTCAAACAAAATCCGCGCTGAGGTTTAGGTGAGCGCTTTTTGTGTTTTCCCCCTTTGGTTTTTCCGCTTTGTCTTGAAAAAATGGCGGTTCGTTGTTTTCTGTTGGAAGTCAGAAGTTATTGGTATGAAACGTCTTCGGGAACAAAAGTTGTGAGGAAGCGTGTGTGTGGAGACCCCGAGGAAGGGTTAAATAACACCGTGCGTGTCTGGTTGAAACATTCGATGCGTGACAGCACGTCCTGAGTCGCACACTTGCCCTTCAAAATATAAGTACGAGAAGAGAAAAATGAGTTAATATGAAAATAAATAAATTGTAAAAGACAAATTCAATTAATGTAAATAAACAATTAAACCTATACCAAAATTATTTAAGGAAAAAATTCTTTTGTTTACAAAATTCAAATGTCAGCTTTCGTTTCAAATGTCTCCAATAACCTTTACATGTTTTTTGTTTTTAATTGTTACCTTTGTTTCTTGTTCGTCTTAATTGACCTTAACGCATTTATTTGTTTACAACCGTTTGTCAACAATCTAATTTTTCAAATGTTTCTTTTTGCTAATTCCTTCTTAACCTTGACAAACCTTTTTTGTTAACATTTTTTTTATTTACAAATGATGATTGTACGCTCGTGTTTCTTCTTCCTCATTATCCTTCGTTTCTTTGTTGACATTTTCTGTTTACATCTGTCTGCAGCTTCATTTTTTGTTTACACCGATTGTTGTCGATTGAAAACATCTGTTTTCTCGCTAATCACGCGGTGTCAATTGTGAACCGGATTTTTTTCTTTTCGCGCCGCAATCTTGTTTTCATTCACGATTATATCCTCATTGTTTCAATCGGTCAATTCACGACATTTTTATTAGCTCGATTGGACTCAATCAAGATGGTTACAATTTTGAAACAAAAAAGAAACAATAAAATGACAGTTGAATTTTTTGAAAAAAAAAAAAAAAAAAAAAAAGAGAATATTACAAAGGATACACCTTTTTTTCCTTTGAATTATAATAATGTATACGACCCTGGTCGGATGAGCACGAACCCTGGTCGGATGAGCACGACATGGTGTTCTGCGCCGGAAAGCGAAACCTCGGCCGATCATTAAGTCTCGTTTCGACACATAAAGACGTCGCTACCAACGAATAAAGAGCGGACAAAAATCGCTCGACCGATTTGCATAAGTCCATTTACAGTCGTTAATTGTGATAAGCGGCCGAGCGACTAATAATTTCATGCTAATGACATCTCGATATTCAACGACGCGCTGCGAATAATAGGCGCGCAGAAAAATCCGCAACGCCCTCCGTGACCTCCGACCGCGTTCTGACTCATAGCGCCGTTTCATAAACATTCAAATTTCCCGCCAACCTTTTTCCATTCTTTTTTTGTGATTTTCTTTATTCCGATTTTCAATCCTCTTTCCTAACTTTTTTTTTCTAAATCGACCTTTGTCGATTCAAACCTGTCGGAAGAAGCGCCGGGCATGGAAATTTCCACGTGTTTCGCTGCGCGCATGCGCGGTGCGACGTCGCAAGATTTATTCAAGCGCCTGTGTTTATTCATAAAGTCGCATCGGCCGCTCACATCTGGAGGAACGAAAGGCTTCGATAAAACGACGAAAATAATTACAAAAAAGAGAGAGAGAAACAGGAAAGCGCAAAATAAAGAAACCGAGGGGGAAAAAAAACGAAAAGGAAGCACAAACGAGGTTTTGTAACAAAAAAATAAAGTCGCGACCTTAAAATTCTCACGATGACTAATTGCGGGCGTTTTTACTCTCGCGAGATGAAGTCATGGAAGCGCTCCTTTCTCTCTCTTCTGCTTTTTTTGCTTTCTTTGTTTTCTTGTTTTTTTGTCTGTCAATGGCCTTTTATTAATAGAGATGGCGCCACTGAAAAAAAAAAGGATGGAGTGTTCTGCTGTGGTAAAACACGACAGACTTTATGAATGGTGGCAGAATAAATAAAAAATATCACAATAAAACAAGCAACAAAAACAACAATACACAACACAACACAATTTTACAACGTCATTTGTTTACATCCCCAAATGTTTGCAACTTTCAATGTTGTACAATGAGTACAAAAATTAATGTTGTTTGTTTTCTATTTTTAGAGTGCCGCGGTACAAAAGAAAGAGCCACCATCGCCATTGCTGAGCCAAGGCAGCGCAGTCGGTACAAACGGTCACGCGCCATTGCGGCGCACTTGTTCATCGCTGATGTCGCTGTACGAGCAGCACCGCAAGCTGGACCGGAGCGTGTCCGAGCCGGCGTCCCGCTACAAGACCGAGCTCTGTCGGCCGTTCGAGGAGAGCGGCGTGTGTAAGTACGCGGACAAGTGTCAATTCGCGCACGGTTACGCCGAGCTGCGCAACCTGCAGCGCCACCCCAAGTACAAGACCTCGGCGTGCCGGACCTACCACTCGATCGGGTTCTGTCCGTACGGGCCCCGCTGTCACTTCGTGCACAACATCGAGGAGACGAGGATACACAGCCAGAAGCTCAGCGCTGAAGAAGCGCGGATGCTGAATCAAAAGGTTGGCGCGCAGTTCGGGCCATCTGGCGGCGCCCAGCCGAACCTCATGGCGCTGAATCCGCTGTTGATGAACAACAACACAGCAGCCGCGGTGCTCAACTCTAGCATGAACTTGAATCTCCTCGAGCAGCTGACCGCGCGCACCATGTCGCTCCAGCTGGCGCAACTCGCGCAGCAGAACAGCCAGGTGGCACACAAGGTCTACGACGACAGCGCCGCCTACCTCGACATGGCGCCCAAGTACAACAGGACGCTGCTGACACGAACGAATTCGCTCGGGATCAATCCGAGCCAGAGCAGCAGCATCGTTGGCGCCACCAGACCTAAGCCGCTCACACTCAGTCCGACCTTCAGCCTAGGCAGCACCGCAGACTCGATCTCACCCTCGTCCAGTCTCAGCCAGTCGCCGACAAACTCCATGGCTAGCTTCTTCAGCGACGAGTCGGCCGGAGGGCTGGCCAGCTCGCCCTTCAACTTCGCCCAGGACTTTGGTGTTCTCGGCGCCAGACAGAGCCCAAGCCCGCAGTCCGTCGGCATCGAAGAGATGGCGCCACGTACGCCCTCGCCTGTCTCGCCAAGTGCGGAGACTCGTCTGCCGGTGTTCAACAGGATCAGCAGCACCATTGGCGACTTTGAAAACCTCAAGATCTAGAGGGTCCACCAGCCACGTACCTCTCTCTCTCGCAAAGTTTATTTAATCGTTGACGCCCCCCCCCCTTTATACCCTATATTTTTATATACGCAGAGAAGTATATAAAGAAGACCTGAGCGTACAGAGGATTTGAAACCGAGCTCCGTGAACACTTCTAACTATTATTATATTTAAAATAACCAATTTTCAAAATTTTTTTTCTTATTTTCTCCTAGCGAGAATTGTTCGCGAGTAATTTTCTTATCTATGAGAAAATCTTTAATTGTCAACTTTTTTATTTTCTTTTCTATTTCTTTGATTAAGATATGCCGCATGACATTTTTCGCTACCCCCCTCGATCTGGGAGCTCTCAAGATGCTGGCAACTTTGATCCAATGGTAACACTTGTAAACTCGAGATTATCGGTCCGGCCAGGGATTTACTGCTCACTTTCCTATTCTATCCTCTTTTTTTTTGTTTTACTTTTTTAACTGTTGATCTAATTTATTATTATATTGTTCGTTTGTGTTATTATTTATTCTCCACTTATGTTATTTGTTGATACTTTGCGAACAATAGTATCTAACTTCCCTGGACCCGGCGAGCAGCGGGCCAACCTTCCTTGGCTCTGGTTTAATCGAGTTTTATGTTTTTTCTTTATCGTTTAAACGAGACGCCGAGTGGGGCTTGACCGTCTGCGAGATCGCCGATCACTCGGCCGCGACACTTTCTAATCTAATCATCTCATCTTATTGCCCCTTCCCTTTTTAAAGTTAATCGTCCCCCATTAATTACGTTACTTTATTTGTATCTTATTTAATGCTTTTCATTACAACAAGGCGACAATTTGACATCGACGTGTATTTAAAGTCAGCACAAATTTTTACTTGAAAGGCAAAAAAATTGTTTTGTCTTGGTATCAATTTGTGAAAGTCAACATTAATTTTTGTATTCATACTTTACAAGATGGTTGGATCAATGTTGGTAGTATCTTGGGAACGATCCACCCTGTCAGGCGAAACGTTGCAATATTCCAAAACTTTTGGTTTGAGGTCTTCCAAGATTATGATTCGAGGAGCGAATTTTATTTTGATTCTATTATTTTGTTAGCAAGGAAAACTTCGATTTAGTCCTTCGCAAAGTCAGGTGTGTGTCTGATGTTGCTTTTTATATTAAATCCTCTTGAAACGTTTTATTTTTATTTTTTTTTTTTTTTTTTTATACTAAAGAGATAACTCTTGTAACTCGAGATGTCTTCCAGCGTATGCGCGCGCAATCGCGAGTCGAGTGAAAGGCTCGAGTCTGGGCGAAAGCGAGAGTCGCGCTTAAGCAATGATTATATGAATTTATTTATAAGCAGAGAAGATAAAGGATTAAAGGAAATCGAAATGATTGTTATTAAACAGCAAAAGAATACAAAAGAAAAAAGTGTACCCAAGAATTGTGATATGTATTTATGCAATAGTTTGTGCGTGCGAATGCTCGGAATTGGCGCGAAACGCGAAGCCACGCCCTCTCTTATATATATATATATTCCCCCCTCCCCTCGGCATCGTAGTTTTTATTTTCGCGTGAATTTGCGTTTACAAAAGATTTAACAGAAAAAATGGCAAATTGATGATTCTTTTACGTTCTTAATATTATTTCTATTTTATTTATTTTTTTTGTACTTTGGATATATAAGAGTGAATTAGAAGTAATAATAAGAAACAAAAAATAAATATAGATATATATTATATATAACACATATATTGTAATATATTTTATGAGATGAGAGCGGGGAGTGATGAAGCAACAAATTTTTTGTTTTCCAAGCCAACCAAAAGTGCCTTGACGTGGTTTCTGGACAAATCGATCATTAACTTTGTCTTTGTATATAGGAAAAAAACAACAAAACACGATTTATATTGTAAAAACTTTCTTTTTCACACTCATGAGCACGCAAAGACGAGGTACACACAGGCAGACAAGTGTCCCTTCTTTTTTTTTTCTAACATCGATTTATTTATAAGAGCAAAGCAAAGTGCCTTAGACTTAGTTTAATGATTAATCGATTAATGATTTATTAATAATTATTATTGATAGAATTCATGTTTTTTTTTTCATTTTTGCCCCCCCCCCCCTTATGTACCATTAACGTCGCTAATAAAGTTACGCTCGCATGCTTGCAAAAAAATGTTCAAAGTTGCGCCGGACTTTGCGTTAAATCAACGTCATTTCGCTATCGTCATTTTTGTCATCGTATCTTTTCACAGCAGGTTCCTACGTTACCGACGTAACTTATTTAATGTAAAAAGTCGTTTGTACATCGCTAATTAATTAATATTAATCATAATTAATTATTATTTTATTATTAATTATTGAATTCTTCTTAATCGTCACACTTTTTTCTCCCCTTCGAAAGCGAGTGTAAATAGAGCGTTGATAAGTGAATTACCATGTTTCTATATATATTATATATATATAAAGCATCTCTCCGGAAGATGAAGAAAAAAAAACCCATAACAATTACACGCACCCCCATTCAAATCGATGATTATTTTTTTACACAAGTAATATAATTTGAATACACAAATTATATCTTTGCGCCTAATTTATTGTCCACGATTTTGTACATCATTTAGTCCTCTAATTTATGAAAAAAAAAATGAAACGATATCACGCATCGCTTATTTTTTTAAATGCCAATCTATTTTGATTTTGATTACGAATAAAATTGAAATCACCAATCGATCTTTTTTTTCGTCTTTCCCGTATATTCATCCCCCGACTCGGTAAGGTAGAAATCGTTGTTTCACTAATTTTATTTGCACCACCACATTTATATTTATCTTGTTAATTAAGCCAGCAACAAATAAACAAAACAAAAAGTTGTCGATCCGCGCTTGCGACACTTTAAATATTTAATTGCGCCTCAGATCCGAGATTTACAATGCGAGACGAAAACGCAAAATGGCAGAACAATTGTTTTATTTTTTTGCAAAGATGATAAAAGTACATATCAGCGACAAGATTTATGTGATGGCGACTGTTGCGCCCTCTTCTGTTGCGATGAAATGTCACTGTTTCGTGTCCGCAATTGTACGACATTCTTGTACGACATATTTTGGGTAGACAAAGTTTTGTGCAAAAAAAAAAAATAAAAAACAGAAAGAAAAAACGATGGGGAATCAAAGGTTTGCGGCTCCAAGGATTTCGAGGGTTCCCAAAACGCGAAGCGCCTTTTTTGATCTCTTTATCCATCGGTTAACATCGTTTGCTCAAGGGAACCTTCGACCCCCGGCAATGGTCAACATTTTCAACTCCAAAAAATAATGAAAAGAAGAAACAATTTCAATAAATTTTTATTAAAATTTTTTTAAGTTACATAATTTTGGTTTTGAACTCTAAGATGTTTGTACGATTTTTCTAACTTTGTTGACCACTGCTCGCCTGTCCCCTGTTACAGACTTGACCAACTTATAAACATATTATATTTAACGGATATGAAATAATGTTCAATTAATAATCACTACCTGTATAATCTTTTTTAATTTAATATATTTATTTTTGCAATCGTATATTTATATATTTATATAATATTTTATACTGCGTTTCTCAACACACATATATATACAAATTTATATATATATATATCGATATATATATTATATATAAAAAACCCACATATCCACGGGTAATGCAGGTCGATCTCTTGGCTCTCAGAGGAATCCCGACTTTTATCATTGCCGGCTCAGTCTGTGATGACGCCTTTTGTACATTTCGTTGTCCTTTTTATTTGCGACGGGATTCGCTCTTGGCACAGTCATAACAGTCCTTAGATTTTATTAGATTTCGTGGATAAAGTGTACATTTTTATTACCCACTTTTTTTTTGTTCTTCTCTCAATCACAGTTATTTACTTACTTAATTTTGCCATGTGATAGAAAAAACATAAAAGCAAACAAAAAACGATTACGGTTTAATTAATGTGCATTTGGGAGCCAACTGATAGGCTGGCGGAAGTCGTTTCCAAGGTTCGAGAGTTTTTTTCCTTTTTTATTTTGTGATCAACAACTTTTTTTTCGGTTTTTTGGAACGACTTCTTCCCGCGCTAATGAAGTGATACGAAAGAAAAAAATCAGTTTATCCGTTGCGACGAAGCATCCAAGTCAATACACCAATTTTTTTTCTCCTTTTTTTATCCATTCGAATTGGAAAGATCTCAGGACAGAAGTGGGGGGGAGGGAATTTTTGAATTATTTTCATTGAGATTATGGAACAGTTTCTTGAGGTACAAAATTTTTGGATTGGTAGAAAAAAAATGTCTGTCCGGGTCTTTCGGATTCTGCAACAGAAAGTCTCATGTACCACAAACGATGTAGTATGTTAAGTATTGCCAACAATACAATACCTATTTAATACAGTTTATTATAAAACGAACGTTTGTCTTATCTTTTGTATCCTTGTCCTTTAGTTTTAAGTTCTAACATCAAACTGATAATTAAACTGTGACTAAACCTAATTATTTATCATACTTATCATTATATCAATTGCACTGAGTTTTATTATTCTTCAAATAATAAAGAAAAAAGAATTTCAAAATTAAATTTCAGTTAAATTAAAATGAAACCATCAGCAGCATCCAATTGAGCAGAAATTAAATAATTGAAAAAAATTTGAAACCGTAATATCGGTTTGAAACTGAACTAAAAATACACTAATGACACGATTGAAATCGTCGGACTTCATAAAAGTAAGTAAAGTTTCTATTTCCATTGGAAACGTTTCATTTCAATTTGTGCAAGTATTTTTATACAAATATAGTTATTGTAATTAGTAGTACTTAAAGTATGTTTTTATAATTTCCAATTTGTAATTAAAAGATTCTTTTTTGAAATTAAAGATGGGAATTACGATGCTTGCGAGCGATATCTCGTATATGGAAAAAAATTAATTAAAGCTAATAGTAACATGAAAGGTTGTTCGAACGAGCGGAGCTCTTATTATGCCAACGTTTTTCTCCAGATGAAAATGTCACTGGCTGCAAGGAGATAAAAAGGCAACTTTGCTATATCGACATCTCTTTCTCTCCCACGGTTTGACTGACATTCACCCGTACTTTATTTTTGTATTATGACTTGCAGAAAATGTATGTACAATCGAGACATACATTTTTTCTTTTTCAATAAAATAAAATGCTAAATACGATTTCCACCTTGTTTTCAAATGAAAAACCTCTCGATGTGCAATTTCATTCCGCAACATTGTAAATAACTCATTGAGGTGAACAAAAAGAATTCAACGACGAGTTTGTAATTGACATTATTGACGACAGATAACGAGGCAGAAATGAAAGGAAAAAAACGGTATCATGCGATAGGAAAAATCTAAAATGAGAATCGATGTAAATTGTGTTTTAATATATATCTGCCTGGCAAATTTGTTAACAACCGCTCGTATTTCATTGTGAGTCAGCCGACTTTTTTTCACAGTTTTACTTAGTCGTGATTTTCATTTTTACATAATCTCGGATCGATTTCAGTTACAGAAAAAAACGTCATTCTAGAACATTAAACGGTTTGTCGATTATTTTATACAATCAGACTTTTTTCAGCCACTTTTTTCTCACCAGACGATTAAATTTCAATTTACATTCAAATTAAAATTTCTTTCAGTTTGATGTTTACTTATGAGAACACATATTGTTCCCACAATTTTTTAGCTCAATTTTTGTTTTTGTGTCTACTTTTTTATGGATGAAAAACAAAAAATGATTCGCGTGCACGAAAGCGAGAGGCAAATAATGTACAGGAAATGTCCTGGCCTTTTATCCAGTGTAGAACACTGACGTCACAAGGACAGTTTAAGCTGACTTCCCACATGAGAAGTTATGTGTTCGAAGCGACTATGACTTGTCCGGTCAATCGTAGAACTCATACCCATTGAAAGTGCCCATTCATTGATACAACCCAATTATTCACTCTTTCGATCTCAAATCAGTTACTCAATATCTTCTTTTCAATTTAAATGTCATAGTTGAATCATGAAATTCAATGCAAATTTTTTTTTTCAAAACTCATTGAACAATAAAAAATTGAAAAAAAAAAGAAAAAAAAGAATCAGATAAATAAGTGATTAAATGTTTTAGTTTTTTCGAACAGTTGATTCTTTTGATTTCTTTTTTTTTTTTTCTTTTTTATTCAATAGGCTAAAATTGAGAAAAACCGAACAAAAAGCAGGAAGTGAAAAAGTGTTTTTCAAACTACGTGCCTCGCCTTAGACATCGGCTATTTGTTTTGTTTTTATCGGCTATTTGCAAAGCCACTGTCAGAGGTCGGGGTATTTCCTTGAGGTCGTGTCTCTCAGTCAATATTATCTCCGACATATATGCCGCGGAATCTTTTTCCGACGTCCGACTGTTGAAAAAAAAAGAAGTGAAACGCACAAACACTCGAGCGTATTATCAGAAGCTGAACGAGCCGCGATGGCGAAAAGTTTATCGTCACCAATGAAGAGACTTTTACAACATTGTTGCGCAAATTATTTGTCATCTTACGCTGTAATCAGTTAGATTACCAGCCATGAAGGAATAGAAAGGGAATATAAAGATTGCAAAACAATTTATTTCATACAAAAATTAAACAAGTTCAAAATATAAACCTAAAACAGAACGTTAAAAATTTGAATTTTCATCTGGATTGAAAAAAAAAAAAAAAAAAAAAAAACATTGTAGGCAAATTTTGAACCAGGGATAAATTAAAAAAGATCAATTCAAAGGTCTGAGACAGGAATATTAAGGATTTATTTAGGGATCGAAAAAAAAAATGGGTTTTTGTTGGAAATGTGAAGATATCAACTCGGTTGGCACGTCTTTTGCGTTGGACGATTGGGTCGTCGACCTTATAGTTATCGGGTGGACATTCGAAAACTGCCGGAGAAGAAACCAGATACGGGGAAACTTGGCTACGCGCACCTTGAGCCTCATTCAAGTGAACCTAAATTTAGCGGACAAGTTTGTTGTACCGCGTCAAGGTACTTGGCCAGCGCATTGTGCCCGCTCGTTAATGCTACAAGAATTATGACGAGTTGCTATAACGCGCCTATTGTAAAACTAACGCATCTCACAAATAATACGCACAATAAAATGTGAAACCTGACGAAAAATTTAACGCTTATAACTGTGTAATTTATTATTAGCCCTTGTCGTTGTAAATTTTAATTTCATTTCGAAGATGAAATAATAATGAACATCGTTCATACATTTTTCTGTTTACAAATTGAATTAATTTTCATGATTGAACAAAAAATGGTTTTTTCAATTGGTTTTTTCAAATGAACCGACCCAGTGTTAATGAATGTTGACGAGAAAAGTCAGTCGATGACAAGGAGAGATATTAAAAAAAGATTTTTTAAATAAAGGTGATTGAGTTAAATTAACAGCTTTTTTTTCGTAATTTCCGAGCCTGAAGAAAAGAAAACTTGACGTCACGACCGATGCCAAATCTGACGTGAGATCTACTGACGAAGGACAAATTTAAGTATTCGCTGAATGTGAGACACCAGTGTGTGACGTCACGCAACTCTGACACGTTCGTATTTCGGATAAACAACTAAACTCCGAACCGTGGTATACGGCGGATGAAAAAAAAAGGTAGATTATTTATTCATACAAATACTCTCTTTGTTCGAGATTCCACTTCATTCGTGGGTTCTGTCCCATGATCAGCTGTACTATACTACGATATTGATACTAAATTTAGAATTAACATAAAAGCGAAACTTTTTTTTTCCTTTCGATATCATGACTTTATACATTTATAAATAATTAATTGAAGTCCAATCCGGCTATTAAATTTAACACTCCGTGACGTACAAAATTCGTTTTAATGAAATTGTTGAATAATTTTTAGTGATTTTTATTTTTAATGTTCGTTTTTTTATAAACTAAGACGAGAATATCATTCCATTTATCATATTATAAAATTGATTCAAAATTGGATAACATTTTTTGTTCGAAATTATTATTAAAAAGTTATTCAATTGAATTCAATGATTATTTTCAATAGGAAAAATTTTGTGTGTGTAAAAAATAATGTGTAAAACAATACTATTGTGTATAAATAAAAATAGTTGAAGGAAAATCATGACATCGGTTGAATTAAGAAATAATAGTTAATTTAAAAATTGTGAGCGCGAAAGTTGTGGATGGTATTTTGCAAGAGCACTTTAAGCGATTTTGCAAACCAGGTCACGACTAATTCAACAATCACCCAAAATTATCCCGCCATCTATTTCTCATTACACAAAAGTGCGCGACGAAAAACATAATGCCGGCCTCGTGTGGAACGGAAAAACGCAAACGTTCTCGTGTTAGCGAACCTCGCCGCGTGTTGCCGCGGCGTGAACGCACTTATAATAGTTGCGGTTGACGCCCAGTTTCCCACAAGCGTCGCAACATTAATAGAATTTAAATGAACACGCATGTTTCGCTTCGATCCTTTTGTTTCTTCATTTCGAATTACGCATAACAAACGATTTAGCAGAAGGTTTTTCGTACGAGTCACAATTTTCATTATTTTACCACATTATACAAAAAAAAACTATTTCCAACATAACAATTAAATAACAATTTAATTACATTTTTACCGTTTTTTCTTTATGAAAAAAAAAAAACATTTTTTTCATAATGACGTGTACAAAGTTTTGATCTTGAAAAATATGATAAATAAGATAAGCAACTTTTTAATAGTACATTTTTAGTTTAAAAATGGATTTTAAATTTGAACACAAAATTTGTGTGAATATCATAACTTTTTCGTCCAAAGATTATCATTTTTATCATTCTATTTATTATGATCCTGTTTCTTTATTTTTAATTAAACGAATCGTATAACAGTTTGCACGAAAGAAGCCAAGAAGGCCATTAAACCAACGATTTATATTTATCAATGATTAATATAAATTATCGCTAAATTAATCTTCCTTATCTTATGGTACAAACCGGCGCTCCTACCCGCCTTTTCTTCGTCATCGACGTCTCATGTCTCTCGTTGGTTTTCCACAACTCCACAGCTGATGCTAATTAAAATTTCTTCAATGAAACCTTTTTTTTCTCACTCCAACTCTGAACCGTTGCTAATTAAAGCTAATTGAAAATTACGTTTCAATATATATTTTTTAATGATCCACAATTCAGCTGAATTATGTATGATTGTTTAATTGAGACGACAACATTTCTTTCATCTCATGCTGTTAGAGGAGAATACAGAATTTATCCACAATACGATTTCGTTTACAACATTGTATTTCGATTATTTTCTTTTTTTTTTGTGTTTCAATTTTGTTGGTGCAAACTAGAGAATTGTATTATTTACAAAAAAAAGGTCATATACAAAATTATACCTGGATTCTAACGGCTAATTTAAGTTATTACAAAGAAGCCACTGGTGGTTCGCCATTAACTTCAACATCCACAGTGACAAAATATCTTGACATAAAAATTGTACAAAGAAACTCATAATGGCTCTATTTTGAAGAAAAAAAAAAAAGATATTTTATTTTAACGCTCTCATACAGTGTTCGAAGAATTACAAAAAAAAAAAAAGATAAACGAACAATGTCGAACGGGAAAGTTAAAATTTTTCATATGAAAACTGGTATCATTACGAACCGATCAATTTATTACGCTTTTGAAATCAATATCAGTCCAATTTTTTGTTTCGCCGATTTATGAATCATGGCTGTACGTGTAACGCAATACAAAGACTAGCAACAAGTTTAATTGTTATAAATTAGTGAAAACGTGAGCCGGCAATACAAAAAGGGCAGAACACGTTTTCCTTCGGCTCGGGTTTCAATCGCAATTCGTCATTGCATTAAATTCCCTTGTTTACATTTTTCCCGATTTGACCTTGTTCGTTCTTGAGATTTTACAACTTTGCTTGGTAGAATTTTACAAATCACACTGACTTTGAAAAGAACAACATTTGATTAATAAAGATGGTTGATTTTTTTTTATCATGGATCAAATTTTCAGAAAGATGAAAAATGTCTTGACATTTTGAAAAGAATTTTGTGAATTTTACAACTTGCGAGGGTAACCGAAACTTGCGGTGGAAAGTTTTACAATTGTCATGTCAAAAGATATCATGTGATATCGCGTTTCGCATTAGAATGTGTAAAACTTGTCTGCATAACCATACACCGTGCTTGTACTCACGTTTGCATAGTCACATATGGGCAAATATGAACAGACGACCGGTGACTCGTTATGACACGCGGTGTATACACATCGCGATACTATAGCGCTATTGTCTGATTCAATAAAAGTGTTAATTCGTATTCGCCTTTTCAAAATTCATCATTTGTATGAATTCGCACGTTGATATCGCGCGGGTTTATCTTGGACGATATTATAAACTGACGAAACACACTGGGGAATTATTATCTTCTACACAACTCCGCCACGTTTTGTAATCGTGTAAATAAATGGATCCTCAGCTGTGAAGAACAAGATGTTCACCTTTTCTGAAAAACAAAATGATAATGTTATGAATGGGTATTTTACATTCGATTATTTTTTCTTAACAAACAAAAGTTAACTCATTTTTTGTCACCATGAATAAACACGAAAAAAAAAAAAAAACGAAAACAAAATGAAACAACAAAAAAAGAGAGAGAAAAGAAACAGTCGGCAATAAAAAAGGACAATATTTTATTAAAAAATAACCTTGGAAGATGTAAACAAAACAAACATATTACATTTTTGTACAAAAATACAAAAAAACAAAAAGAAAACTAAACATAAAATGTAAAAGTAAACATAAACAATGGATTTAGATTGTTTTGAAAATGTTTGTGAGTATCAAATTGTATTTGACAGTAAGGTTAGAATAGTTTATTTACTAGCCAGATCGATACCGGTGGATCGATGAATGAACCGGACAGAGGATCCTTTTGAATCGCGGTATCGTATGCGAAAACTGATACGTTTATAATCTGCCATTTTGGTCTTGAATCACACAGGGAAGGTACTGTGACATGTTGATGTGAATATTTGCACGTATATAATGCGCGATTGATGACGCACAGTTACACTCTTGTATGATTGTTTATGTACTTCGCAACTCTCGACGAACATTCAAACATCAAACGACTTGCAGAGATCTCAATTTCAAATTTCCCGCCTTGAACAACAAAAAAAGTTGTTTCTTATTTCATCCCCCTTCCTTTGTTTTTTGTTGTTTCATCCCCACACCGCACGCTAAAATTAGCCGGAATTACATAATTGCGAATTGTTTTTTCTTTTCGTGTTCGTGCACCGAGTTACGCCGAGGGGCACCGAAAATTCCACAAACAAACGTAAATATAAACGGCCGAAGTTGGCCGTGTATACAACCGCGGCGACAAAAACGTCGGTATTTTAAAGGAACCCGTTTTTTTTGTCGTTGCGCCTTTAGCTACCGCATTTCTTGGCTCTAAACAAAAACCCCACCGACAATTTATGGTACCCATCAAATTAAATCGGACCGTACGATAGTTTCACGGCGAATTCGTCGGAAAAAATATCCCGCTCGAGTGCTTCTTTTGTTTGTATACACACCACGCGGGCGCGCGTTTTCGTCGAAAAATTGTTCCGATGCAAAAGTGATCGGACAAAAATCCCGAGAGGGCGCGCGTCCGAAAGAGGATCATCGAAGGAGAAACGAGTTGAGAGGTTTTTTGGCAGGCTCGAAAAATAGATAAAAATGTGCAAATAAACGGTGGTCGTGGCTCAGGGACAACCGGTTGCTGCCATCTTGCTTTCTTATATAAGTTCCCCCTCGGTCTCTCAGGCGTTCCATCTTGGCTCGTACCGTCTCTCTCGCACTCGCGCCACAGCCGAGCGACCCTCTCTCTCGCACCCGCTCGCTCTCCTTCCTTCGTGCTGGGCCGGTATTTTTGCGTCTCGCTTTCACGATATTTGTACCCTTTTTATTCCCCACGTATAGTATCTTTATTGTTATTCTTATCACTCGCCGGGCGCGCTAGCCGATCTTCTTAGAATTCTGCATAAACCCGACGACAACCTGTCTTGGTCTGCCTCCTCTCACGGAGGGGGAGGGGGGGGGGATTTCTATGGCGTTGCCTCTGGAAAACGAGTCGTTAATTACGACGGGAAAAAAGTTTGCCTGTCCAATAACGAATTTTCATATGCACACTTTTGTACACAATTTTTCATCTGTTTTTGTTTTGATTTTTTGATTCATCGTACCTTTGTTTTTGTTCTTGTTTTGTTTCGTTGGTGATCTTTTGTTTCTGTTTTGTTTACAATTTCGAAAATGTTACTTTTGTTTTGTTTTTTTATTGTTTTGTTATCATTTTTGTTCCTTTGTCGTTTCTTTATTATGATTTCTGCTCTGTTTATGTTTGTTATTGTGTTATATTTTTGTATTTTATCTTTCGTTAAGACAAGAACATAATAAATTCCGAAATGAATACAAATCCCATTCGGAATTGAACTTTATGAAGGTTTCCGAAGGCCTTGGAAATTAATTATAATCCCGGGTGGAATTAAGAATATTTCTATACGGTATGGCAATAATTATACGCAAAACCGATTAAACGAGTACGATCCGGAGAAGTCGTTTGATTGATTAATTTGAATAACAAGCGGCACAAGTTTGAGCCGCGATGTTGCAAATAAATTGCAGCGCCTGAATATTACATGTAAAATCATATTTTTCGGCCCCAAAACTTTTTCGTATATTATAATTATCTGGCTGGATATATTTATCTGACGTTATATAAATTTTTTTTTCTTCCACCGAGGAGCCTGTTATACATCGGAGATTAACTCAGGTCGATCTTTCTCAAATGGAAACTCCCATTAGTGGATCGAGATTGGTATCTTTTTATACATTTTAACGCGTTTCGACGTCAGATTTTTTTATATAAGAATCAAATGTCTGCTTTGAATACGAAAATTTCGGCTTGGGAAAATATCTCACTCAAGGTTTCTTGACATTCTTTTCAAATCATAAAATT
The DNA here is from genome assembly GCA_030523145.1 of Trissolcus brochymenae. Classification (NCBI taxonomy): domain Eukaryota; kingdom Metazoa; phylum Arthropoda; class Insecta; order Hymenoptera; family Scelionidae; genus Trissolcus; species Trissolcus brochymenae. Next base: position 48,009 of record JAQQRF010000382.1, read on the forward strand.
TAATTAAAACTTTTAAATAAACATCCACACAATGTTGTCAATTATTCAAGTGTTCACTGCATCTTAAAATTCATTTTGTTAAATAAATGTTTTTCAATGGAATAAAAAAAAAATCCTTGCCAGTCAGTTTAATTTTCTCTTTATTATATAAATGTAAAAATGTTATAATCTATTTTTAATTCGAAAACAAATAGCAGGAGGTGAAAATTCGTACGAAATTAATTATTCTAATAATAAACAATTTGCGATCAAAGTATAGATTACATGATCAAACGATTAAGACCAGCGACCAAGTGGAAAAGTTCGTTTCGAACAAATTGCGCCAATCTGGCCGATCTTTCCTTTCCGATGTGTTTTCTATTTTGAATGTCACCTGCGTGACCGCGCGACCAAAACAAAAATAAAGGAAAATCGACTTTCGCTTTCACGGGATCGAAAAATTAATTCTAATCCGTTGAATAAATTTTTTTCTTGCGTAACCTCCCCTCCCCTCTCCCCCCTTCTAACAATCGTAAAACCCGAAAATGAGCGTTCGACCGCGTTTTGAAAAATGCTCCAAATTAATTCGTAACTTTCGAACAAACGTAACACAAAGGCGTGGTGGTAAGAATGTTAACGCGCATTTCATAAGAAAGCTGATGTCGATTACTTCCGCCGTGGAAGGAAAGAGAAAACAAAAAAATTGAAGAAGAGTGCCGACCGAAAGGGAAAGTCTCGTGATTGAAAGTCACAAATTTTGCAAACTCGAATTTGAATGTGTAATGATTTTGATTTTCGGCATTAGTAAAATTGTTAACATTCAAAAGCAATAATAATCCAAAAATACAAATTACATTTAAATTGCATGGCAATTTAAATTTTGATGTATTAAAAATTGAGGTGTCTCAAATTATCCCAAAGTGCAGTCTGAGTTAAAAACATGAATCATTGTATGGTAATCAGTTCCCCAAGTTCCGCGAACCGGACAGGAAAAGCGAAAAGTTGCGCAAATGCGTCGGATGTGAAATTTATAATCGGTGTCTAATTTAATAACAGTCAACTTCTTTCAGGAGCCTCTCCTTTACCGTTAACCGGCGCTCTTTGTTCGCATAGCGGTTTCTTCATCCTTCTGAGTATTTGGCAAAAATGGACAGCAGAGGAAGGAACAGAAAAAGGTTTCTATTTATCTTTTGCCTATCTTCGATTGATTTACAAATATAACTGACGCTGTTTTTTTTTTTCCTTATAGGTAAACAATTAATGAGTGTCAAGGGCAGCAGAAGATTGCACATTTGCAAACAAGCTGGGATACAATCAGTGAGGCGTAATTCAAAAAATGATCATCATCTGACTATTGTGATTGAATGCTGACTGAATTTAAATTTTATATTATTATTATTATGAAAGATCGTCTTAACTACTGAATCTCATTTGACTGTTTTTAAGTTTAAGAATTTGTTTGTCCATCGAGTTAATTGATCAAATTGTATGAAATGAAAATTACTTTCACATTTGTTCATAGCGTAAATTTGTTTGACGAAAGAAAAAGCCGAGAGTTAAAAAAAAAACAGTTTGGAGTTTAAAAAACAGAGAGTGCAGTGTACTTTATTGTTCGTCATGTAACTGTGACGGTGAATACACGAGCACCGATGAGCGCACAATCAAAGTATTGTTTCAAGATAGCGAGACGCCTCGACGTTTCTATCTGCCCGTTCGACATACGATATCGCTCGGGTTATTACAAAAGTCAGGGGGGAAAAGCGAGAGCCCGCTTTATATATTTTGTTCGTAATTTATGGCCGAACATTAAAAGCGACGATTTATCGTGTGGCCTCCAACTGGAATATTGAATAAGTGATGGCTACCAATCCGGTTGGTGCACGCGAAAAGCATCGCTTCACTTTGGAACCATAATAATAAAAAAGACCAAGAAAAAGAAAGTGGCGACGCGCGAGGAAGTGCAGTGATTTGAATGAATAATCATAACAGGAAGCAACGACAAGATTGTAATTTTATTCATTCATTCATTGGCCGGTTCTTTTTGTCTTCGAAAAGCCTCTCCCTGCGCGCGGTGCAATTTCCAGTCCAAGTTTTGTATCACGATGAAAATAAATTAATAGCAAGGTGGAAATATCAAAGTGAAAAAATCGCGTGAGTTTCACTTTTCACCTAGAAAATAAAAAAATGTTTCATTTTTGTATCGATGTAAAATCTTGGATGTATTTTATTTTTGTCTTAGATTTCTAAGGATGGTATGAAAAGTATTTAACAAAAATTGTAAAAAAAAAAAAAATAGTATAGAAAGTTTTTAAAAAACATACAAGTATTGAAAAAGTATGAGAGGTGTGTAAATAATATGAAAAAAAGTATATAATGTAAGGAAAGATGTATGAAAAGTATGACAGGAAAAAGTGATATTACAGTTATATGGTACATACAAAACATGCATAGTATATAGTAAACGTTATTCAGATACTCGTAGCTATAAAATTGATAAAAAGTTCAAAACAGTTGAGTTATGAATTGATCGGTTGCATTCGCATGCTTAATTAGGACGACTTTTTTTCAACTGGTTTTAATATTTATGAATCACCATTCATATTGCTATATTGATCCCCGTCAAAGTGGAACGCATAAGCGCGTTGCGTTACTCATTTTATGTCACAGAGTGCGTTATTCGCACAGCGTCCACACCGTTTTATAGTACAATGGTTTTTAAGTACCGATCTTCCTACGCAACCTGTCACAGAAATGCAGTTCTGACTCTTTAAGCGGACTTGGCACTACGTGACACACGTATTGTTGTTGTTGTCTGACAAAATTATATCCTCTATTGTGACCTGAAAATTAGTGGAACGGTTGTAGATCTCAAAAAATAAGTTTTCTTTTAAACGGGTAAATAAATTATCAATTTGAATGATCTTTTTTCCCTAAATTTTAATTTTTCTTTTCGTCCATTCAAGTTCTATTTTTTTATTCTAAAAAAAAATATTTTCTCATTTCATATTTATAGACCAAAAAAAAAGGAGTCTGGTTGTTCGTCACAACAATGTTTAAAGTCGAGCAAAATAACTCTGTGTCAATAGAGTCAATAAACTATGGCGAAAATAGCGAAGCCTCATCTGAATCTCATTGTGTTGAGATTTATAGGACATATTTTTCATATGATAATTGCCCGGTTGATTTATAACTCTCATGATCGATCTTAATTTTATCAGTGGCAGAGACGCACAGCGGACGTTCAACTACGCTTCTACGAATCTTGCATTAGACGCGACACTTGCGCGGAAGCTAGTAAATATCAGCTCTGAGCCGGAAGTCACGCCGATCGAATGTTAAATCTTTGTCAGGTTTTATCTTGGACTTTATATATTTTTAGATCAGCAAACGAGGAAATGAATTTACGAAGGTTATCCGAACTTTGTTTCTAAGTTCGCCATTATTTATTGACGAAGAAAAATTTGTTAACAACATAGACTGTTGATAAAATTAATTGCGTTATAAAATTAATGATTAATGTAAAATTAAAATTCATGAAAAAATGTATAGGGCATGAAAAAAAAGCTATGAAAATTTATTAGCAAAGAAGGAGAAAAAAATTATGTTTCAAAAATCAAAAACTCGTTTGAAATTCAACGTTGGACAGAAATGTCTGTTACTTGATGCGTGCATCATGTCTTTTTTCAGATTAAAACCTGAAATAATTTAAATTTAAATTGAGCAAAAAAATACTTTGTTCAACAGGTCCTATTTCTTTTTATTTATACGAAAAATTGTTAATGATAATTAAATAACCGAATTATTGAATAAAAATAATATCCTTTTTTAAAGATATAATTTGACGAACTACTTTTAATGCAGGTGATATTATATCATATAGAAAGATGACGTTTGACTGTAGATATAGGAAACGATTGGAAAAGCGTATTACGCTGATCTCATTACGCATAGTAATGAGCATGTGACACCCCAAGTGCTACAGTGCAAAAAATGCCTGAAACTTGTACACCTTTTTTTTCACCAGTTATAAAAAAGTGACTTCGAAGGCATGAATTGACTAATCTAATAGTTATTTTTCATGCTCATCATGTTTTAATCATTTTTGTTCGAACTGATTTTCATTGATGAATTAAAATGTTTATAAGATTTCAAATAAGTGAAATAAAATTGTTAAACTAATTGAATTGTTCTTTGTCAGTCTACATAAACTAAAATCATGTGTTATATTTTTTTCAGATGCAACAGACCAATGAGAAACGCAGGTTTGAATAAAAATGTGAAAAAGCACTTTGTCACTGAAAATGAATCATGAACAATGATTTATCTAGTTTTCATATACTGACGAGCCAACAAAAGATGAAAATGATTTGGGTGGAACAATTAGATTGCGGATTGTTGATGATGGCATTGACATTTTTATACACTACGGTTGTGGATTCGCAATTGCTGAAAAAACAGCTGGATGATACATACCCGACAAAATGATGAATCGCCCGAGCATTTTCTCAAGATTGCTTTGCGTCCTGCGGCAATATTTTGAAATTATAACTCGGCCATCATCCGCCGTTTGTAAACTTGATGATCTTTTATGTCCGCTCGTAACTGCAACTTCCGGTTCTTCGAGTTCTGTTTATCATTCTCCATTGACAACTTAAAAATCAACCAAATTTAAATACAAATTTCTTTTTCAATTTTTTCAAATGTTGAAATCGATAATACTTGTTAATGTTAATGTTAAGCTTGGTATTTGATCAATAAAAAATGAACATTATATTTTTATTGATACTTCAAAAATGAGCCATGACGAAACTTTCCCCTGAAAAGTTACACAAAAGTTACATAACAATTGCACACAACTTACAAGCAACAATAAAAATTTAACCATTTTCATCACATTCATTAATTATTCATTCATTAATCATTTCAACAAATTTCGTTTTTAACATAAAAATTATTATGTGAAAAACGAAATTTGTTTCATTCGCTTTTAATTTAATGTTAATTTTATTTCGTGTTTGCTGATATTTTGTTTTATGTTTTTCTCACCTTCGGTGATTTTTTTTACATATAAAAAGTAAATGTAAGCAACAATTAACAATTTTATCAAATTTCAAAGTTGTAGAATAGAAATCAAAAATTGTTTCTAGAGAATAGTGGGGAGGGGGGGGGATGAAAACATAATTGTTTCACGTGCCACGGCTATAATGGTATCTGCTGGAGAAAACTCGACATTTGGTTCATTTTAGATTTGGATGCTCGCCAGCAAAACGAATTCTACGCGGCTTTTCGTGCTAGGAAACGCGAGGCAACGAACTTATACGATTTACGGAGCATTGAAATTTTAGAAAACGCGCCCGCGCCGCGGCCGACTGCGCAGATATCTAAAATACCCGCTTGATGGAGATCTCTCACCTATTTTGTCATTGCAATTTCAGTGTCCGTTGTTCAACTTAACATGCCTCGCTCAACTTCGCTCTCGGATGGAATTTTCATTTTCAATTCAAATTCCCAGTTTGATGAAAAACGCAATTAATCGACCGAAGAATTTCATATAAAATGTATAAAGTTGCGATTGTACAAAATGAGGCAACAAATGCAACGCAATTCTTGCTTGCTCACAACGTTGAATAATTATTTTTTACTAGACTGCAATAAAAAGAAAATCATTAGAAAATTAATGAAAATGAACTTATTCGTTGTGTTTAATTGTTTTTTTTTTCTTTTTAATTTTGTTTCTGTTCTGCTTTTTTTCTCTTTTGTTTGAAAAAGTTGTCATTAGTTTATAAAACCTATTTGTTGTAAGACAGAAAAAAAAAAGAATTGTTTAATAAATTATCACTTCATTTTTATTTCTCATTCTGCACGTTCATGATTCAGCAGATACACAGCGAAACATAAAACAACGTAACAAGAAAAAAGAAACAACAATCAAGCAATTAAACGTGCGTTCATCACAACAATAATTTTAAACATCAGATAATCCTATTTTTCTCGCATTAATTTGTTACAAGGTTTTCAATAGCAGCGATCCCTCATGAAAACTGTGGAACGTGACATTTGATTGAACGAAAATTATAATTGGACATATTTTCACGCTCGAGCGTTGAGCGATTAAAAAAAATCGCACCCGATTTCTTGTGCAGCGGTTGGCGTTTTTGTGCGCGCTCAAAACAGACGCTCGCAAAATTACACGTTTTCCCGCACGATCGCGGTCGTAATGGCTGTCAACGATTTGATGGCTCCGCGGGTAATGGCCAGCCATTCTCAGAATCATCATCGAATCGCAATTTTGCATCGCGCTTTTGCTTTCGCTTTTCAACGTCGGCCACCTTCGTTTTTAGCCTCAATTAACGCCACTCAAGGTCAAACTTGTTGATGAATCGGAACGCGCACACGGCGACACGAAAATCGACATAAAAACCGGGAAAATGTTCAAGAATTATGACACGCCTTTGATTGATGACACTGAATAATAATTACTCGTTTATACATGTTCTTTATTTGTTTTTCTTTTCTTTTTTTTGTTTCGTTTTTTTTTCTTGTTAACAATAAACGTTTAACTTTTGTTGTAGTTTCTTTTGATCGTTTGATAATGACGATTGATTATTTTTTATTCATTTTGATACAATCAAATCCAGTCCAGGTTGAATTCTCATTGCTTGATCAAAGATTTGTTAAACAAAAACGCACGTGGATGAATTTTTGCTAACGATACCATAATCTTGAAACACAAGACATCGCGACGTTTGCTATCAACGCGTCCAAAGAAACGCGATGATAAGCTCAAAAAATTATGCGATAACACAAAACAAACGTATACAGTTCGTTTGCAATCTATGCTTTTACTCTGCGGAGAAATATTTTCACTTTGTCGGACTGGTTTGTGTCAAGAGGATTTTCCAGTATTTGTTTGAAAGCAAAATTATATATTTTTAATTAATTTTGTTTGTTTTTCTTTCTTCTTTTGTTTAATAAAGAGAATTTTTGTTTGAATGAACAAAAGCAACAAGTTGGCTTGTTTTTATTATTTAAAATAAACGAGGCACGATTGATGTTTTATTTTTCACACATCATGAGTCCCAGCGACAAAACGGCAAATTGGTCAACACGATTAAATTTTCATTGAATTAAGTTGATTGAGCGTAATAAGCGTATGCCGGAGAGAGAGAGACCCTTTTTCTCGGCATACACTCGAATCGACTGATGATATTTGAATGAAGCCATTTACCCTTTTGTCTTTCGCGCTCGACAATTTCTCATCCATAAACTTTTTAGCTTGTCGGTAGCAATTCGGACGAAGCAATAATTCCCTCTCATGATACACAATTGTTCGCAGAAAAATGCATCGGCCAATTGGTAGCGCCGAATTAGCATCGAACTAATATTAATTTCTTTCTAAAAGTACACGTCATTGTTTCCAATCCACTGATTCTAATGCGAGACAAAAAATATATCGCCAACATTAATTCGAACTTAACGATGAATAAATTTCGGTCCTGGAGACTAATTAGTCCGTTATGGATAATTATTTTCTAACAATTCTGCAAGACTGAGAAAATGTTCAACAATTAATAGCAACAAATTAAAAATGATGGAATGAAAAATTGACTCGGCAAAGTTGACAAAAGAGTGAAAATTGAATGTCGAAATTTGTGATTGAAGTTGGATTTCATTCTGTGACAGAACGAAAAAACTGTGCCGCGAAACATTTTGAATGAATGACATAATAAAACGATAATGGCTCGAGTTGTGAATAAAATGGTGTTCGCTTTCAAACAGCGTCTTGTTACACACCGCGAACGGTAACGAGTCGGATTATGCTGAACCTGAGATCCTTAAAGGAGAAACAAGGAGAGATGCAAGAAAAGAGAGTCCGGGAGAGAAAAAGAGAGAGGACCCGCCGATCGCAGACGCAGATAATGGCATAAAGAATCGAGTCATTTCGAACACGCGGAATAAATCGCGGCTCGCTTTATCTTCGTAACTGGCGCCCGATATATCGCGCTAGTTCGTTTCAATGAGTTTCCAATCAAGGGGGTCAAAGACTCGAACCGCGACACACCGATCTGTAGTACGCAATCGAGCTATTAATCACTTGTCATAAGCGTGATTGAAAAATAGCACTGGTTCATGCTTATCTACTCATAACTGTTGTCATTTTTCCCTGCCTCCCAACCCCCACAGTAATTTTTTTTTTTTTTTTTTTTTTTTTTAATTAAATTTGTTTCATTTTTATTAGTTTGTTTATAGTAAGTGCAATTTCTATGTGGATGTTGATCATTAGAAATGATGCAAGATTCTAATTCACAAGTTGCAGCCCTAAAATCTGTAGTATTTAAATGTCGAGATCGTCGCATATGTACTGTGACATTTGACACAGCACTTGGGTCTCTTTCGGTGACATTTAAGAGAAAGTAATGAACCTTATATTGAAAGTTGTTTTGTTCAAGAATTTATTATTGATGTTCATAATGCCCTTAATTTATATATTGTAATGCAAGAACACGAATAACAGGTTGCCCTGGTCGCCACTCGGCTTCGAGCGATAATATAGTTGTATGTTTAAGCGAGTAATTATTTTTTAAAAAATCGTACCAACTTTGTCGAGATGACAAATAAGAAAAGAAATTTGAATTGAATCCATTTTGAAAGTAAAACGATTTACGCTGACCCAAAATTTGTACTCGCTTTTTATTTCATACTTTGTTGGGGTCAATTCAGCGATAACAAATATCTTGTTTGAATGTTGGTTTCCTTTTTTCAAGAGTAATTTTTTTTTCAACTTGGAAGAAAATTCAAAAATGATAGCTAAAACGGGAAATCACAAAAGTGGACATTGTGGTGACATCTACTGGAAGTTTGTGTAGTTGAAGAAAGGTTCCAACCTTAACGACAGAAGTAAAACTCAAAATAGGGGGTAAAGTTGCAACAGTTAAGATGTTTTATACATTGTTTTGAACAAGGTTTAAAAGTCTTATAAATTCATAACTTTTGAATTTCGATTCGACTTTGAGAATGCAAAGTCATTCCAAATGGTATTTGAGTCTCCATCTACTGGAGCTCCATCCAACTTTGTGACTAAAAACTGGCGGGAAAAAAGAAAATTTGAAAAATGAAATAACCAGAAATATTTTAGGGACAGTTAAAATGTTTTTGCCTTCGAATTATCTTTCTCCTATCAATGTTTATCAATTTGGCATGAAAATCAACATTCTTGATAACATCAATTGATAAAATCTTATCAAGTACGTCGCTGTAAAATATGCTATTATCAGATCTCTTTATTTTGCAACAAAAAAAGAATATGAATAATACTTTGAGAACGAAAAATAAAATACTTTACGATTGAGCACAAAAAGATATCAAATCAGAATATATATTTTGTATAATGAAATTTCAGATTGCAAATGTGCATCATTTATAATGTGCATACACAAGTAAAACGGTCAGAATTAAAATGAGCATGGTAGCTTGTGAATGGGTCGATAAGATAAAACCGAGAATGAGTTGAAATGGAACTAAAGCGAAGATAACAAGTTACAAATCTGTGCGAAAGTTTCGGTAATATTTATATGGAACAAATAATTTGAAATGACAAAACGCTACTAGAGCTGAAATATAATTTGAAAACTAATTTAAAAGTTCATTAAAAGAACAAACAAAAGACTCGTCTTTAATCATTGTCTTTTTTGATACAAGTTTTCTCAAACTTAGAATTAAAATCTGTGATTGTGCGGCGGTTGATTTGTTTTAAATGATTGAACGCTCAGCTCGTCGTTTAAAAATTTGAAATTAAACTGAAGCGTCGTATTATCTGAGGTGAAAACATTGACCTGATGCAAAAACATTAGGCTTACTGATTGAATTCAAGGTCATATTGTTGAACGAGCGATCCAGCAGTTTGTATGACAGTTCTCAGATTGACCTGACGGAGTGACGACCAAGATGACTTTTCTAATGAATGCTGCAATATGCGAGGTGAGAGCTCTAACAAGTACAGAAGAAAGAGGGAAACTTAATCCATCTAGTGGATGAATGCAGAACTTGCGCAATTTTGATTGCGTGGAAATTCTATTAATTCACGATTTTTTTTAATTTTCCATAAAAAAAGAAAATTACAATTTTTTTTGCCAATCCTTAAATTTGTTTAAGCATTTAAAAATATATTGGTAGAATTGGTCGATGCTTGTTTTAAATATTGATATTGATATTTTTTTTTTTGAATTATTTATCTAACAAAAATATAGAATTTAGAATTTAGAATTTTTGAAGAATTGAAAGTTTAATAGATTATGAGAATGAAGAAACTTGCATTGTATATTAGAAGTTTTTTCCTTTTTTCATTTGTTACAGATAAGAATTTTGAAAAGGTCTTACAGCGTTGCGGCGCCGACAGTGCAGATGTTTATCAATGGCGAATTTGTTGGTAAATGAAAACTAATTAAAATATAGAAATCAAATTTGTTAAGAAGGAAGAAGATCAAATAAAATCAGATAAAATTAAAAGTTAAAACATTAAATTCAAATTTTGCATGCAATCACAGACTCAAAAGCGACAGAATTCACGGACGTCCACGATCCAGCAACAAACGAGTTAATATGTCGAACCCCAAAATGTACCAAAGACGAGATGAACTTAGCGGTGGAGAGTGCAAAAAGAGCTTACAATGAGTGGAAAAATTCCAGTGTTCTAACTAGACAAACTTTGTTCCTCAGATATCAAGCTCTCATTCGTGAACATTCCGTAATTTAATCTTTTCTATTAATCATTAGTTCTAAAATAAAAAGTATACAAATTGAAAAAAAATATATTTTTTCAGAAAGAAATTGCTGCAAACATTGTAAGAGAAAATGGTAAAACCATGGAAGACGCCCAAGGAGACGTTTTAAGAGGACTTCGTAAGTAAAAAAGAAAATGTTAAACTTGTCAGAATATTAAAATTCAAAAATATGCAGGTGTTTGAGATTTAAAAAATATGCACAGTTGAAACTTTGAACTGTTTGAACTTTCAGAGGTTGTGGATGCTTGCGCGTCGATTCCAAGTCTCCTTCTCGGAGAATCCATGAACAACATCGCGACGGACATGGACACAATTTCGTACAAAGTTCCATTAGGAGTCACGGCGTCCATCTGTCCGTTCAATTTCCCAGCGATGATACCTCTCTGGTCGTTCACGATATCGGTGGCCTGCGGTAACACTGCGATTCTGAAGCCATCCGAGAGGGTGCCAGGAGCCTCCATGATCCTGGCCAACCTTTTCGACAAGGCCGGCGCACCTCCCGGGCTGTTGAACATCATCCACGGTCAACACCAAAGCGTCGATTTCATCTGCGAGCATCCTGACATCAAAGCAGTCTCCTTCGTTGGATCAGACCAAGCGGTGCTTCAACAATTTTTCTCAATCATTTTTCATTGCTTAATTATCTTTGAAACTCGAAATTCCAATAAATGGACAATTTTGTTCCACAGGGAAAATACATCTACAAGCATGCATGTGCAAATGGAAAAAGAGTGCAGTCGAACATGGGTGCAAAAAATCATTGCGTTGTGATGCCAGATGCGAACAAAAACAAGACCCTGTCACAAATAGTTGGGGCGGCTTTTGGAGCGGCAGGCCAGAGGTGCATGGCTCTGTCGGTAGCAATTTTTGTAGGCAAGTCTCAGGAATGGATCGCAGATCTGGTCGAGGCTGCTAAGGGCCTCAAGGTCAACGCAGGCCACATCCCTGGCACTGACCTGGGTCCGGTCATCTCTCCCCAGTCCAAACGGAGGATCCACGAGCTTGTAGAATCCGGAGTGAAGGAAGGCGCCAAACTTGTACTCGATGGCAGAGGGATACAAGTTTCTAGTTACCCCAAAGGCAACTTTGTTGCCCCAACTATCCTAACTTCTGTTGAGGTATAAACTTGGGCACTTGAAAAAGTCAATCATTTTATAATTAAATGAAAACAAAACAAAATAGATTAATTAGCAAAGTTTGTTTAATTCGATTATTTGATAGTTAATTATGAGATAATTAATTTGATAATTGATTTGTCAGTGTAAATATCAGTTTGAATTTTTTTTTTTGATTTTTTTTTTTATATATACTTTTTATAGCCTTCAATGAGATGTTACAAGGAAGAAATTTTCGGACCAGTATTGGTTTGCATCAACGCGAGCACCTTTGACGAGGCAATAGAGATCATCAATCGGAATGCTTATGGAAATGGCACTGCGGTTTTCACCTCAAACGGTGCCACTGCCAGGAGCTTCATCAACAGGATCGAGGCTGGCCAAGTTGGTGTCAACGTTCCTATCCCTGTACCATTGCCAATGTTTAGCTTCACTGGAAACAAGGGATCATTTTTAGGCGATGCTCACTTTTATGGCAAACATGTGAGTTAAATTTTCTTTTACTTTTTCATATTCAATTTTTTATTTTAAAAATACGTATTGCTATTTGTTTGTTCGTATTGTTTCAGGCTATAAATTTCCATACACAAACAAAAACCATCACTCAATTGTGGAGAGCCACCGATGCAACTGAGATTGACTCCTCGACCTCAATGCCAACTATGCAATAATGCAAATCAACCAGTCAACATCTTTAACAAAATCTTTAACTTATCAATGTCTTCCAAAGAATGTTCCTGTTTTGTAAATGCAGTTCAACACACGTCGGAACATTTATTTCACGATACGTTAGAGTTATGAATTCAAAGACTACGAAATAAGACACTTGGCTATTTTTATAGCACGCATCTTGTAATTTTTTAAGAGATGAAAATAAATGTGACTGCACCTTAATTTGAATTATACTTTTGAATGCACAGAACATTTTTATTTGTTATTTTTCATTCTCTAAAAAAATAACGAGCTTGAACAAAACAAAATGAAATAATATTTTTTTAATTGGGATTCTCTGTTACCGACCTTGAACTTTATCTCCGCAGTTTGGCACGGGGATTAATGTATTGGTTGCTGTCCAGCACCTGCAAACAATCTGTGAGCGCTTGCGCGTTTGATTTCGGGTAGCATCTGTGTTCCTTGGAGCTTAATTCCGAACAAGTGGGTGCATCGTGAAAAGCGTCTGAGGACCAACCTCTGTCTTAAAACTCATTCACTTGGAGACAAGATTCATTTCAATCTCTGTACACGAATTTTTGCAAAGATCCAAAATCTCGTCTGACGCTACTTTTGGCTTTTGTTCCTGGCGAATAACCTCTCGTCAGGATTCGAGTTTATTTCGAGTTGATAATATTTATTGAATATTTGTGAACATGAAGATAACAATTGGTCGGACTGAAAATAGTTAGTCTGTCATTTTAGGATCATACAAAATCATCAGTTGATATCATACGTGAGTATCTCTACAATTATAATTTGTCTATTAATATTTTACATTTTCATTTTTCAAAAATTTGTTCAGAAAAAAATGAACTTCAATGAGTGAAAATAATTGTAAAAAAAGATATAATGCGATGTTTTATTTTCAAGATGTTTAACTCAAATTTTGTTAATAGCTTTTGATTTTCAGATTTCGAACAAAGATAAAACCAAAAATGTACAAAACAGTGAGAAAAGGGGATGCGAGCCTGCAGTACACAATTCTGCCTCAAACCGATGCACCTGTCAGTTCACCAGAATCGCCCATGAAGGTGACGAAATACATCGTCACCATTTTGATTTTGATCTTTTTGTCGACGGCCGCTCTCATCAACCGGACCTACTTTTCTCACACGTACATGGAGCTGCAGAAAAAGATAATCCTAACTTCGATAACGGAACAGGCGAGCGAGATTCGCATCAAAAATCACGAGTACAAAGAAACCAAGATCTTTGTTCCAAAGCCAACTAAGTTCAGTCAAGCAATTCCTGACAGAAGGGGTGAAACAAGCACTTTTTCGACCATTATTCTAGACAAAGTTGACGATTCCGCTGTCAATACTGGTAATCATTGCTTGCACCTAATCGTAACCTTGACGTTTATAACATTTTTTTGTCCATTATTATTAATTAATGAAAAAAAATGTGTGTATTTTTTCAGAAACATCTTTTACACTGAATACCCAGCGAAATCCAAGCACAATGCCAAAACAAATTTTATCTTCGGAATCAGCACCTATTGAGACAGTTCCCATTTCCTCGACGACCGTCTCCCCAAACACAGTTGCCCTGAAGAAAACGAGATGCAGAGTAACGCAGACCCCTGGAGAGCACGAGACTGTTGCACAAACTCACGTGAAATCAGATGAAAAAACCGCGCAGATGCCGCCGACTGATGTCTTCATGCAGAGACTGATGAAGAAAAATTACACCGACATCATGATCATCGTGCTGGCGTTGCTGGTCATCGTTGTCGTCTTGTACGTCTGTCCCTGTTTGCCCAGGAGAAGCAAGAAAAAGCTGAAACAGTTGGACGTCGAAGAACCGGAGACTGACAAACTCGAGGGCGACAAATCGACGCTACTAAAAGCCTATACTGACGAAAACGAATGAGCCCTAATGTTTTTTGGAGGACAATTTTTGATTTGAGAAAATACAACTTTTGCGAAGCTTTCGTATACCAAAAAGAGGGATAATTTAATTACCTGCAAAAGTACTGAAGATAATGAAAAAAAAAAAAAAAAAAAAAAACTGAATGTCCTATTTTTACATGAACTGAAGTACGTAGATCAGGCTTAGATTGTTTTTAGCCAGTTTCGGATAGGGCTTTATTTTTTTTCGAATTTGTAAAAAAAAAATGATTTGTATAGATTCAACGTAAATTTTGTATTACACGCAGTATTGAAAATGTCTTGCGAAAAGTTTCTTCATTGACTGATATAAAATTTGTTACTGTATACTGTAAATCTGTTAACTTATGTATATTGTATAAAAAAAAAGTGTAGATATGTTTGTTATGACAAATTGTTTGATCTCGTTTAGTCAGAAGTAAAAAAGTCATTTTTATGAAACTCATTAGATGATGATTCATTTATCAGATTCCCTCCGACCGACAAAAAAGTGATGATTGAAACAATCCGAGTTTTTTTATTTTATTTAGTATTAATTGCAACATAATTTTTGCACAATATGTTTGCCTCGGTTAATGTCAATTTAGTATGTAATTTGTTATCGCTGTTTTTTTTTAAATTATTTTATATCTTGTTTGCCACACCCTCAGTTTTGGTTTTCAATAATATTTGTAAGTCAGATAAGACCGATGATTTCGTGGAGGATACATAAACCACGCATGATAACTTTTTTTCGTTATCAAGAGATTATGCTATTCATTACCGAAAAGTGTATACGCGAGTTTTCAAAAGTTGTTTTATGTTTTTGTACTCCTATATAAATAAACTTACAAATTTTGCGTTTGCATTGTAATTTCGTAACTAAGTGAAACTGTAAAATAAAAAAAAAAAAAAACTATCAAAATGAACTACATAATGCACACAACGAAATTAAAACAAACATGTTTTTGTGCTTGTTGCGAGTAAACTAACAAAACCTTTTGTGTGGATTACAATTTGGGAACCAAATATAATATTGTTCTGACGCAAATTTGATATCATGGCTACACTTTGCATTGTAGGAACGCTCATTTCAAAAACGATTATGGCCGATGTTTCATTCATATAGTTGCTTAATGAGATTTCCAAAAACGATGACCTTGGTTCTATCTAAACTTATCTGACGAAAATAAAATTTTCCATAAATATTCAAGATCGAAAGACAAAGAAAAAATGAAAATAAAAAGTTTCAACTAATTAACAAATTAAACTGAAATAAGACTGAAAACGAAATCAAATTTAACATAATAAAACTGGCAAAAAAAAGTTGATCGCGTGATTTAACGCAAGATGCACGATGACAGCGCAGGAAAAATAATCCTGTCAATTATAGTATGAGAATAGATAGAAATGTATTCTGTCAATTATTTAGACGAATAAATTTCAGAGTCCGTTCCAGTTCTTTTATCCATTGTCATGGTAAAGAAATGTTAATTGATAAATTTCCATTGCAAAACAATTCTGGATTACAATATATATCAACAGATCGAAAGAAGGAAAAATTTATGAAATGTTTAAGCTGTATATGATTACGAGTCTTTGACTGTAGAGGTGCTTTGAATCACTTATTAATACGATGATTACTGCTCAATTAGGAAAAGAATTTTTCAACATCCTTAGAATTCGATTTTCGGTAATCATAAACATTATCTTGTATATTATAAATCTTAATCAGAAAATAATAATTGTTCAGTTGTTCTATTTCTGTTTCATGTTGTTGTAACATTAATAGTGCAATTGACAAATTAAAAAATATGAAATAATTGAAAAAGTTTGCTGCGCCCTTTCAACAAATATTTCAAGAATAATTGTACTCATAAATTACAACTTCCAATCGAGGGTAACCTCAATGAACGAACTTTTAATCTGCAGGTTATGCAATGCACTCACAGAAATGAAAATATATCACTGGAAACACTTTTCCACAATGCATTTCATATTTATAGTTCTGACAAAAAAAAAAAAAGAACGAAAAACAACGACTAAAAAAAGAAACAAAACAAACAAAAAAAAGCGACGAGATCACGGGGTCATACAGGACAAAGGACAAAATGTGTCGTTTTGGTCCTTCTAAGGTACAGAATTTCGAGGTCACATCAAGGTCATATGAACCAGCCGTCAGAGGTCATAGAACAATTGTTTTCATACAAATGAAAATAAAAAAAATCACCAGATGAATTTTGAATACAAAAAATGGTTGCATGACCCTTTGACCTTGAAGGTCAAAAGATGGAGTAAACCGATTTTGTAGCCTCATTCTCGGATCTGCAACCCTTGTAGGGAGAGGTCGGTGGGGGTAGAAGAAGAAGTACTTGCCGAGCGTGCGCAACCGGTGCATTTGATGATTCGCATTCCCACCACGAGATGACGACGAGCGTTATTACGCGAACAAACGCAAAGTGTCTCACTGGCGCGCGCATTCGCGCTCGTCTATTTCTGTAGGCAGAGGTCGAACGCGTGTGCCAGTCAGGTCTCAATCGTGAAATAGTGTTTAGTGCGAATCGCTCGTACACGCCAGCCGGCCGCTAGTCACAGCACCAAACGCCGGCGTAAGTACCTGATGACACATAACAAAACTGCACCCTCCCTGGTGAAAAATCAAAATGGGAGGGGGGTGGGGATTAATTTTAAGAGGGGAAGAAAGGGACTGCCGAAGGGTGAAAAAAGTGCGAGTGCCAAATAAGTCGATGGCAAGTCGGACGTTAATCTGAACGAAGTATTTTTTTCGTGTACAAAATAGACCGAGTAAGGTGGTTGGCTGTTGGTCCGCCGGCCCGGATAATATTACTTTAATTGTCTCAGGCACGTGCAAATTTTCAAATCGTTTTTCTCGTCCCTGATGATTCTTGACAAGTGACGACGGATTGTCAGTCAACGTATGCATCAGTCATTAGGAAAAAAGAAAAAAAAGAAAAACTGTGTCAATGAGTCGACGAAATTGTGAAACTGCCGGCCGCGAAATGGCCATTCATATACACGGATGATGAATATTTACTCCACCTCGAATGGTGAAATAGATTGATTTAAATCAAATTGAATGTTAATGTTTTGGGTTTCAATTTGTTGTTTGCAAAAAAGGATCAATTTTGTGTACTGGAGTTGAAGTTTGCATTGTGTCAAATTGACTTTGTTTACAGTGAAATTATTATCTCTATTTAATCAGGTGACGAGCTGCGAAACACGCGTTGTGAAATTACACCTTGTTTGCTACTAGAAACACAAAAAGTTACAACGTTGATAATACTTTTGGTTCAACTGTTTAAAGCTACTACTTTTTATCTTTTTTAGTTATTTTAATTTTAAGTAATTTTCAATTATTGTAATTACAAAACTTTTTAAAGGATACTTGTTTTTTTTTTTTTTTAATTTTCAATTTTATACAATTGGTTTTATGGAAAAGTACAATTTTTTTTTCAAGTCGATTCTATATATAAAAATGCAAATTTTGTACGTAATGTATCATTTTCAACGTATTTTCATGTTTTTCAAAAGAAAAATATCGAATGGAAATAATTGTTTCTAGTAAATTTCAAATGAACATCCGAAGAATTTTTTTATTTTGTTTATAATATCGTTAATGAAAAAAAATTGTTTTTCCATCTTTATATTGTTTCTACACCTATTAATGATCGCGACAAATCTACATTGTACTGACGTGGAAATGGCCTGTTATGATTTCACTTATGAAACATTGATCGGCGGAAGCTATCGTCTGTTTGTAACATTTAGGACAATTCGGAGGGGGATCCAGGATGATCAAATATAATAGCCAACAATAATTCAAAATCCGATTCTTATTTCTTACGTAACACAATTAATGGATTTGCCTTTTTACAAAATATACAAATATCTTTTTTTTTAAGAAACACTTAAGAATTATAATGAGACACATTAAGATTTAAATTTTGTATATTAAGAAACGAGAAGTTTGGATAACTTGTTATTCGTTTAAATGAAAAATAAAAAATACTAATTTGCACCATGAAATGATTTGCATATAAACACAAAATTAAGAAGGATGGCAAGGACTGAGCAAAAAAGTAGGAAAATATTGCAAGAACAAATTATAAGGTGTACAATTTTTTCTCGAGTTTGATTTGTGATTAAACTTACTTAACTCATAACTGTCTTATGATATTGTTTTACAAGTAAACAAGACTAATTCAATGAATGGTGATACGTTTTGTTCAATCTTTATTATATCATTACTAATTTTATTTCATCAGCTGATTTCCAAAATTTCCACATTTTTTAGCTTAAAATCTTTTAGGTTTACAAGTTTATATCTTTCAACTTGTTAGGTTTTTTATTTTTATTTTAATTGAAAAACTTAAGTCTTATATTTTTATTAAAGAAATAATTAATTCAATCATTGTTTATCTATTAACTTTTGCATTGTCATGCTTGATAAAAATATTCCAACACATAATTTTTTGCTATTTGATCAATCAGATTGAATCGACAAATATGTTTATTCAAGAGTATGCTCAGAATGTCTAGGACAGTGTCAGCCAACTTTCTGTCAAATATAGTTTTACATCGCAGACACACCACACTTGCTTAACTACTTTGAACACAACTTACATCACAGTATGTAATCAAATTTATAAACTTGAATGAATTTACTAAATAGTAAAGTTTCACTTTGTTCCTCTCTGATTACAATGAAAAAAAAAGTTTCATCATGTTGTTTAATCTTGCATTTTCGTGGACTTGAAAATTTTTGGATAAAAAAAAAAGAACGATTGTAACATAACATTTTAAGCTGTACTGAATCCTTGACCTATTTGAGTCGGCAGATCAGCCGTTTCGTGCAACAAAGGTTCTACTTTCCCTTTTTTTATGATACTTGAATCGATATGACAACTTTTTGCAAACGCTACGAGATACATCGAGCGTCGTTTCGGGTGAGTGCCTCTCGACTCAACATTCAATAAAGATGATATGAAACTAGCGGAACTTGTAATCAGCAGTTTCATCAATTAAACCGCTTTTTGAAATCTCATTCACTTTTTCACCTAACACCAATTACATAACAGTCAAAGAGCTATAAAAAGAACAACTTATTTGTTTCCTTTAATTTTCTTTCTTAACTTCTTGTGATTTTATAAATAATTAATTAACATATTAAAGAATAAATTAATATATAACAATAAACTAACGCACTTTAAATTTTAAAAGTCACATTTAAACAAATATTTATTTTATTTTTAAATATTTATACATTTTTTTATTATTACGATCATTATTATTGAAGTTGTTGTTTATTAGTTTGATAAATTATTTTGTACTTTGAACTTGAAAATAGCTTCGAGTTATCCTATATGATAACTTTTCCAAGTCAATAAATTACAAATAAGAGGTAAAGCTACTCGGAAAAAAAGTAACTGAATTTTACTTGCCGAAATAAGAAAAAATCACTTGAATTTCAACAAATAAAGGAACAAGGAATTTCTTGTACTGTAAATATTCTTCTTTACTTTAAATAAAAGTCTTATCATTCTTACAAAAAAAATTACTTATATGCTACCCAAGTGAAATTTCTTTAAAGTTAGATTATTTGTTTTTTTTTTTTTGAAAAATATAAAGGAATTTTACTCGTTCAACTCACAATTACAATTCACTTACTTTTTTTTCATGTAGTCACATTGTTAGTTTACATTTTCCAAGGGGGAAACAATCTCGATCCAATTAATCATGCAATACAAAGAAATAAGAAGCCTGACAAGTTTCACTGTTGAATATTGATTGAGTTATACAAAAGATGCTTTATCAGTGCAAGATGAAAAAAATTGTAATTATATTTTTCACTGCATAGTATTAGCTAATGGACATTGAGAAAGAATTTCTTGAAGGGAGAAGAAAAACATTGAAAAATAAAAATTCCGATGATGGTATTTTAAATGTTTTTTTTTTTATATTTTGTTCAACATGATTTTCAAAGATTACATCTTTGTTGTAAAATTTGTTATTTGATAGACTGGAAAATAAAATGGTGAACATCGACCTTTCAACTGTCGAATCGATTATGGACAAGCGTCTGGAGAGGGACACAATTTTAACACTGATAAGTTGATCAGCGCGAAGAAAAATGAAAGCAAAGATTATTCTTAGCGAAAACAAACATCGCGGATCAATCAATGTTTACGTTAGTCACAAAGTTATTATTAATATATAATCAGCTGATAATAAGCTCTTGTATCAAAGTACGCCAGTTCTAAACATTATTTTTGTCCAAGAAAGATGCGGGCTAATTTATATAAGAAAACATTTCTGATCTCGAAAAAAAAGAAAAAACTTTATCTCAAAATCTTATGATTATTTGCATTTTTTTTGCCGGTCGACTGTAATTTCAGTTTCGCGGTTTGAACAATTATATCGTAAACAATAACGGAAATGATTGCATACTCCATCAATCTTACGATACTGTTCATAATTGGTGCGATAAATTACTAAAGCTGGAATGTAGACATGTTTTTATGAGTCAATGAAAATTGGGAAAATGAAAATAGCAAAAGTCCATTACAATGATCAACTGATAGTTTCGCTTATTGAACATTCATAACTGTCAACCTTTGAACAAATAAATTTTCATATATTTTTTCTTCGTAAGCAATTTTTAAAAATATCTTTGATACAAAAATTAATCTTCTTTAAAGTTGAATTTGTTCAGAAGTTAATTTTTTATAACAAATTGAATTAAAAATAAAAGTTGAAACAAATTCAATTTCGTCCTGTCAAGAAGTGGAAGGTTATCTTGACTGGATGTAATAAATTCAGAAAAGAGCTTTTTGAAAATTGGTACAACATTTTTTTCAAATGTGATTCAACATATGTTTTTTTTAAACGTGACCGTTTTTAAATTCAAGTGTCAATGTGCGAGTCATTGATTTATCTCGCGTGATGCACAAGTAGCCCTGAAAGAGAGACTTAACCGATAAAATTGTAAATCGTTAGTCGTCTACAAGAAGGTTCAGAGTCTACGTTGCATAAGAAAGAGGTCACGGGATTCGCGATCGTAAAAAAGACCAGCAAATAAGTGAGTCGTTGAGATGCAACATTACCAGCTCTCTACTGTTTTCAATGGTCTTATTGTTTAATTTATAATAAGCTCATAATGTCAAATCACATTATTTGCATCGCGCCATTTCATTTCTATATAAATCTCCAAATGTTCTTACTTCCAACAAATGTGTCAACAAATTTGTTATCAAAATGTTTTCACTTTTTGAAATTGCAAAATTGGAAAACAAAAAAATTAGAAATTGTTCAAAGCAAAAATTATTCAAAATGAAAAATGCAAAAAAAAAAAAAAAACAAACTAGTCAATTGCAAATTTTACTCTTCTCATAAAATAAAAGTGCAAATGTTTTTGCATTGCAAGACAATTTATCTCGGACGAAAGTGTTTATCAGACGCAGTGTAAAGTTCAGTTACAAAAGTTGTTTGCAATCGGGCGCATTAATTATTTAAACAAAAAAAAAAAAGAAGCTACAAAGTAGTGGTTTGATTTATACAAAAACACTCCACGTACATATATCTGGAAGTAAAAGCGAACGACGGGGCGATTTGCATCGGCGAAAACAACAACCTGTGAATAACTCATGAATTTTCGTCTGGTTACAGAACTGGGGAGAGAGCTTTACTTGGATTCAATCAAGCCAATGCGACAGATAAAAGTCGAGCATCGATGAGGCAGCACAAAATCCAACCGTAATCGTATCTGCCAAGCGTTCAAATTACAGAACAGAAAATGGTTCGGTGAATTGAAACAACTGCGACGTTAAACAAAGGCCCTGGGAACCGGTTGCATTTTTTTTACAATCAGAAGGAAGAACAACAAATCAAGAAGACGAGCGGAGGAAGAACCATTTTAGGAGATCTGTCAGTACCCTTAGCTGGACACCATGTTCTCCTTTCACAGAGCCAGCAGGTTGCTCTCCAGGCATCGGGAGACACTTCAGATCTGGAACGTGTATGCCAGAAATTATGGATGTGATGTCGAGTACAAGCCTATTCGCAAAGTTTTAGTTGCTAATAGAGGTAAAATTCAAAAGATCGTTTCTTCATAAAAAAAAAGTTTTATTTTTCCAATGTAACTATTTTAAACTTCTTACACAACTAGATATGTCGATTTATATATAACATCAATACATATAAAATTAGATGTAAAAAAACTGGATTGAATTGTTGAACAGGTGAGATTGCAATCCGAGTTTTCCGAGCATGTACAGAGTTGGGCATAAGATCGGTGGCGATTTATTCGGAGCAGGACAAGATGCAGATGCACCGGCAAAAAGCAGACGAGGGCTACCTGGTCGGCCGAGGACTTCCGCCGGTACAGGCATACTTAAACATTCCAGAGATTATAAAAGTTGCAAAAGAGAACGAAGTTGATGCCATTCATCCGGGTTACGGCTTCCTATCGGAGAGATCGGATTTCGCTCAGGCAGTTGTCGATGCGGGCATGAGGTTCATCGGACCCAGTCCCAAAGTTGTCCAACAGATGGGCGATAAGGTACAAAATACGAAACAAGAATATACAAATTGAAATTTCACATTTTAAATAAAACTGATTTAAATTTGTTGTTTAATTCATTGAATAAAACATTGTCGGATCAAATAAATGATGAGATTTATTTTTCCGTCTCAGGTTGCAGCGAGACAAGCAGCAATCGCGGCAGGTGTACCGATAGTTCCGGGAACGGACGGACCGGTGACAACCTCAGAAGAAGCCGTAGAATTTTGTAACAAGCATGGCCTGCCGGTTATCTTCAAAGCAGCATACGGCGGTGGCGGACGAGGTACAACCTGTTCATCCATAGGAAATAGGTTGTGTTTCTATTTAATGTTACTATGTTGTTTGGCTCTACGACATAGAAAACATTCCATTCATTTTTCTTCATCGATAACAATTCATCCACCTCATGCTGAAACAAACAATTTCTTATTGAAAAAATAAACCAACAAATAAAATACAAAAAAGAGAGAGGGAAATATAAAAGAGCCCTTGGTTAAAATCGAGTTGTTTCCTTCTGTTGTGAAAGTTGTAGGATGTTGATCGAATTGGAAATTAGATTGTAGCTGGTCTGAAAGAATGTTGCAACAAAATTAAAAGTCACTACTGTTTAGGGATGAGGGTCGTCAAACAGATGGAGGAGGTCAAGGAGATGTTCGAGAGAGCTTCATCAGAGGCAAAAGCCGCTTTTGGAAACGGCGCCTTGTTCATCGAAAAGTTCATCGAAAGACCTAGACATATTGAGGTCCAACTTTTAGGCGACCAAGCTGGAAATGTTGTTCATCTCTTTGAACGAGACTGTTCCGTTCAAAGACGTCATCAAAAAGTAAATTTTCAAAACTAAACAAAGTTAGAATTATTTAAAATTTTATTTTCAATCAGTTTAATTCAATTGACTTTTTTTCAGGTGGTAGAAATAGCCCCGGCTCCAAAGCTCGATCCAAAAGTCCGAGACAAGATGACCGAGTACGCGATCAAACTCGCAAAGCACGTGGGGTATTCCAACGCTGGAACTGTGGAGTTCCTCGTGGACGATACGGGCAATTTTTATTTCATTGAAGTCAACGCAAGACTGCAGGTGGAACACACGGTTACAGAGGAGATAACAGGAATCGACCTGGTTCAGTCGCAAATTCGCGTCACCGAGGGAATGACATTGCCTGAGATGGGAATGACTCAGGACAAGATCAAGATTCAAGGCTTCGCTATTCAGTGCCGAGTCACGACAGAAGACCCCGCGAAGAATTTCCAGCCGGACAGCGGCCGCCTCGAAGTCTTCCGCTCTGGCGAGGGCATGGGAATACGATTGGATGGTGCTTCGTCTTTTGCAGGAGCTATTTTGTCGCCTTATTATGACTCTTTGTTAGTTAAGGTAAAACAACATCTTAAAATGCAATCAAAACTTTTTTCAGCACTAGTATAAGTGCGGAAAAGTTAAGTTTGCGCACGAGTGATGAAACAAGTTGTTTCCAGCACTAGAGAGGAAAGTTGTTATGACAGTGATTTTAATTTGAGTTCGATTTTTAGGTTATCGCTCATGGAGCAGATTTGCAGTCTTCCTGTTCGAAAATGAACCGAGCTCTACGTGAATTCCGTGTCCGCGGTGTAAAGACAAATATACCGTTTCTGTTGAACGTGCTTGAAAATCAGAAATTCCTCAATGGGAATGTGGACACATACTTCATCGATGAGAACCCACAATTATTCCAATTTCTGCCGAGCCAGAATCGCGCGCAAAAACTATTGAACTATCTAGGAACCGTCTTGGTTAATGGCCCCAGTACACCGCTTGGAACTACGCTCAAACCAGCGCATATTAAACCTCACGTGCCTCAAATTGCATTAGGTAATAGATTCGCATTGTCTCTTTCTAATTTTTGTTTCAATCTAAATTTACGTTTTTGTCATTGCACAAAAATAAAAAGTCTAGATGTTCAGTTATAACTTTTTTTTTACCTTTTTGTGATATAATTTTATGAAAAATGATCACAAATTTTGACTAATCCAAAACTGAGTGTTTTCATCGCCAATTCAATTATTTTATCAAAGTTTTTTCTTTGACAATTTTTTTAGTTCAATGAATTCGAATGAATGAATTATGAACAACATTCATGTATCTTTTTTTGAAAAAAAAAAGTATAATTTTTTTGCGTTACAACTGATTAACGCTCTTCATTTTCATCAATGAATTAACCAAACTCGATGTTATTTTTATTTTATTTTATTTAATTTCTTGTACAACTCACAATTATCGTCAGATTCAGTTGTAAATAATACTTTGACATTACTATTTGTTTTACTATCTTATGATATTCACTTATAATTTATGGCATGCTTTTATCATTTTTTGTTTGCCACTTTTTAGACTTTGCTAAGCTTGCAGCTGCCGAAGAGTCTAGTGACGTGGACGCGTCAGGTATGAGTTGTAGGGAATTCAAATGTCGCTAACAATTTTGCAAAGCGCATTCATTTGTTGTAAGCTAATAATTAATAACTAGGCTGGAACAAAATTCAAGACATCAGGCCCAACAATAAAAACTGAAGAAATAGAAGAAGACTGCATAACATTTTTACCAATCAAAAATCAATCAAAATAATGAATGACATTTTTCCCTTCTTTTCTAAATTAAAATTTTCAAAGCTTGATTGCATGCCAGTTACAAATTATTCATCTTAACGGATGATTAACATTTTATCCGATTTTCAGATGTGCTGAATCCTCCCAAGGGATTCCGTCAGATTATCACTGAGCAAGGTCCGGAAGCTTTTGCAAAAGCTGTCCGTGCGAACAAGGGTCTTCTGATGATGGACACGACCTTCCGAGACGCTCACCAGTCTCTGCTGGCCACCCGAGTTCGTTCGCACGATCTCCTCCTGATCTCGCCTTTCGTAGCGCACAAGTTCAGCAACCTTTATTCCCTCGAAAATTGGGGTGGTGCGACTTTCGACGTAGCTCTCAGGTTCCTCCATGAGTGTCCTTGGGAGAGACTCCAGAACATGAGAAAGGCAATCCCTAATGTACCATTCCAGATGTTGTTGAGAGGAGCGAATGCTGTTGGTTATACAAACTATCCAGACAATGTCGTCTTCAAGTTCTGCGAGCTGGCTGTACAATGCGGAATGGATATCTTCAGGGTTTTCGATTCTCTTAATTATCTGCCAAATCTCTTAGTTGGTAAGTTTTTTTAAGAAGATACATCACCCAAAAAATAAGAAAATTGTTCAAAAAAGGAATCATTTGAATTTTAAGGAATGGAGGCAGCGGGAAAAGCTGGTGGAGTAGTTGAAGGTGCGATCTCCTACACCGGAGACGTGAGCGATCCAACTCGCACGAAATACGACCTGAAATACTACTTAAATCTGACCGACGAGTTGGTCAAAGCTGGAACCCATGTGCTCTGCATCAAAGACATGGCGGGACTTTTGAAACCACAGGCCGCCGGTATTCTGGTCGATGCCATCCGACAGAGACATCCAGACATTCCTCTGCACATCCATACCCACGACACTGCTGGCGCCGGGGTGGCGTCGATGCTCGAGTGCGCCAAGCACGGAGCCGATGTTGTAGATGTTGCTGTGGACAGTATGTCTGGGATGACCAGTCAGCCTTCGATGGGAGCCATCGTCGCTTCCCTCCAGGGCACACCTTACGACACCAAAATGGAGCTCAGCAACATCTCCGAATACTCAGCCTACTGGGAACAAACGAGGACTTTGTACGCGCCCTTCGAGTGCACCGCAACGATGAAATCTGGAAACGCTGATGTTTATCTGAACGAGATCCCTGGTGGACAGTACACGAATCTCCAGTTCCAGGCTTACTCACTCGGTCTCGGCGAATTCTTCGAGGACGTCAAGAAAGCTTATAGGGAGGCCAATATCCTTTTGGGTGACCTCATCAAGGTCACGCCAAGCTCCAAGGTCGTGGGAGATTTTGCACAGTTTATGGTACAGAACAAATTGACCGCAGAGGATGTGCTCCAGAGAGCTGAGGAGCTGTCCTTCCCCAAGTCGGTTGTTGAGTTCTTCCAGGGACACATTGGTGAACCCTATAAAGGATATCCAGAACCACTGAGGTGAACAATACAAAAATACAAAAATCTGTTGGCTTTCTAATCTGTTTTGTTTATAATTTGCAGATCCAAAGTCCTAAGCAGTTCCAAATACCTTGATCCCAAGTGAAAGTCTTTCCTCTCTCTAGTTGCAAAAAATTGCAAAATTTTCTTGTGGTTGTAACTGTGGTTGTAATTTTCAGATCGAAGGTCTTGAAAGATATGCCTCGCGTTGAGGGAAGACCAGGAAAAAGCTTGCCACCCCTGGATTTCGACGGGCTGAAGAAAGAAATCTGCGAAGCTCATCCTTCTGCCACAGAACTGGACGTAATGTCGGCAGCTCTCTATCCGGAGGTGACGAACGATTACCTCACGTTCAAAGAAAACTTCGGGCCTGTGGACAAACTCGAAACCAGGGTGTTCTTGATTGGACCGAAGGTCGGCGAGGAGTTTGACATTACGATTGAAAAGGGCAAGAATTTGAGCATCAAAACCTTGGCAATTGCGGAAGATCCCACTCCTCAGGGTGAAAAAGAAGTCTTCTTTGAGATGAATGGACAGCTGAGATCTGTCTTGATTAAAGATAAAGAAGCTGCAAAAGTAAGTGGTTTTGATAATTTTGGAATTATTAAATGATTGTAAATTGAATCAATAAGTGAATTGAAGACAATTTTTTTCATCTTTTTTATAACTGAAACATTGGTTTAATAATTTTTTGTAATTTTAGGAATTACACGTCCATCCGAAAGCTGACAAATCTGTCAAGAACCAGGTTGGTTCACCGATGCCTGGTACGATCATTGATATCAGAGTAAAGGAAGGTGAACAAGTCGATAAAGGAACTGCGCTTATAGTTCTCTCGGCAATGAAGATGGAGATGATTGTACAGGCTCCGATCGCTGGAAAAATCAAAACTCTTCACGTCACGCAGGGAATGAAAATCGAGGGCGAAGATCTTCTCCTCACAATAGAATAACAAGTGGCATCAATAAAGTAGACGGACAAAAATGACAAAAAAGAAATAAATCAATAAAATGAGAGAAATGAAATAAAATTGAGATAAAAAGAGTTTCAACTGGAATTGATCTTTGATTGGGCAGTTCTATAAAATTGTAGTCAAACTGTGAAACAATTTTTTTACTTATTTTATACTCAAGGCATCGCAGGAATAATCGATTTAGAATATCATGTTTTCTTCTACATCAGAAGTTGAAGTCCAGAACTACAACGAAGTTCTTTTTAAACTCTGTTAATGAACATTCAACGAAGATATTTGAGTAACTTGTAGGCCTTGTCTCGACACGGTCAGTGAGTTTGAATTTGATCCGTTGTTCTTTTTGGTATGTTTGTTCTTGGCATATCAAAAACACTGTGATAGAGCACACAAATATCCCACATTGATTTTCAATTTGTTGATCTTGTTGTTTATATATTTTATATAGGAAAAAATTAAGCAAAGTGATGTTAAATCTTGTTGCTAATCATTTTATTCGATAAGCAAAGAATGCTGTTTTTAAATTTTAATAAACAAACTTATTTTTTAGAAAAAAAAACTTTGCGATTTTGTGCATAAAAAATTTCCCTTCAAAAATTGTCCCTTGGCTTGAAAATACTTGGATTTAAAGAAAACGGATAGAAGATTGGTTTGGAAAGAAACACTGAAATTTATTTATATATGTCTTTTATTTAAGAGACACTTTTATATGACAAAGCGTAATTGTAAAAATGAAATTTGATATACAAAAATGTTGTTATGACTAAACAATGGTACTTTACGGCGTCACGAAAATCACAAATAAAAAATGTACACATACAATTGTGGTGTAATTTACAATAGATTAAATTAATATGTTGACATGTAGGTTTCCCCGAATGTCCCTTGATTCGATAATTTCATGAGAAGTCAACCTTTATATATTGTTTGTGGTTATAATCGCACCACGTCTTAACTGTTATGTCAGTAGCGCGAAAATATTTTGATCGATTTATAGTATTTTGAGAAAAATTGTGATAATCAAATATTTAAAAAAAAAAACTGAATATTTACAACTGGTTCAGTTTACCTGAATCGGTAACAAAATAACTCATGATTTTACAGATCAAAATAAAATATCAAATCAGTATATCGATATAAAACATGAGATATACATCTAAAGGAAAAATGATCGTATAAAAAAAAACACTTTTACAATATTTACAAATGTTACAACGAATTTTTAGATAAATAAAATCTGCGATTCAAATCGGTTGATTTGATTTAACAAAAATCAGACGATTAATATAATCGATATACTGATTCAACAACCCGATTATACAGATAAATTATAAAAAAATAATAAAAAATGCGTGATGACTTTTTTCTAAGTAAAAAGGCCGTGGTATGAGATGTGATAATCGCTCGATATATGTTCTATCAAAAAATTCTGATTTGAATTTCACACCCGCTAAACACTCATAGTAAAATTTATTAACAATTGTTCGGCTGTTAAACGTAGAGACGTGTTGGAAAGCGACTTTGTCGAAAAATTGTTATGATTGAAAAAGCAGTCTTATGATCATTGGCGAGAAACACTCTCTCTGGCTCAGATAGAACTTTTTTTCTTTCGAAGTCGAGGAACAAGTCCAGGAGAATGTCCCCTCCGACAGTCTAGAACTAAATTAACTGATATTGTATAATACTTGGATGTGGTCTTGAAACTATTCATACTCAATGATTTGTTTTTCTTTTCGAAAATTTTGTTGTTGTTAAGGGCCTTAATTTTGAACGAACTTCATACAAACCACGATATCATGGACATCATTCTCCACTGTTTCATTTTGTTCTTCAGTTCTCAGGACGTCGTCTCAGTTTGTATGCTGCAAAACAACAAAAAATACTCCAATAAAAATTGTTGTCCGAGAAAACTCGTCCTATCAAATGTCAAGTTTCGAAAAAATAACGTACCTCCGCCGTTATTAACCTCCATTATTATTTTTCTTTTGCGACCTCTCTTCTTTTTTCCAACATTATTTGTCTCTTCCACTGACTGCTGAGAAAGTTTCCTCCTTTCATATTTCTCTTTCAATTGAGCACTGCTTTCTAAAGGTGGATTTATCCACTTGGCTTGGATGTCACTGAAAATGTCATAATGAAATATTTAAAAACAATCTCATTGAGTTATAATGTTGTGAATTCAATATTAAATTCTTTCTTAATATAAAATTTTATTAAAGGTGGATTTATTACTTGAGGAATTTATTAGTCTTGTAACGACTTCCATTTTCGCGTTCTTTATTTCTATGCATGACATAAAGCATGGCATAAGTAGGATTGACGCTGGCTGGTGGAGGGGACGGTGGCGGTGTCGGTGGTACTTCCAAAGGCTGCGAAATGACTTTGGCTATTTTTTCGGGATGTGTCGCTAAAACTTCTTCCCATTTGAAAGGCTCGCTTTCCAGAGTTAACAAGGTGTTCCTCGTGATTCTAACCTGAAATAACAAAGCCTAAGTTATCCACTTCTTTCCTACTTGAAATTTAAAAATTCAAATATGTTACATTGAACAAAAATTGATTTAGAAAAATTACATACTTCTCCGTTCACCGGCTTACAAGGCTTTCTGACACGTAAATTTTCTCTCCTAGGGACTCTAACTTGACAGTGATTCTCGTTTGAAACTGGCCTATCAAAATACTTGGCAATGCTGCTCTCAACTCTTTTCGTTTGTCCAAACAAGTTTCTCAGATATGCGTAATCTGGCTTGCTTTCAAATTCTAAGCTGGCGATGTACTTCATGAAATTCACTATACTGGCTGTTGGGTGAAAAATAGTATTTGAATTATAAAGTCGAAATTTGATCTGTTAAACATTACTTTTCCAAACTATGAAATCATGTTCTCTTACAAGGCGGCTTTTTATTATTGAAACATTTGTGCAAAAACTTTTCCACGTCAGAGAAGCTTTTTTCTTTCAATTCTTGAATGTCTTCGGGATCTGCGGACGATGGTACGCCACCTTCCTTCTGTTCCCAAGGCAGTCTGCCACACAGCCATTGTATTAAATTGTATCCTAAGGTTTCAAGATCTCCTCGCCGTGAGTGCGCTGTTTAAAAACAAACAATTTCAAACAAAAGTTTACTTGAACATTCTTTTTCCCATCTTAAGGTAAAATTGAAATTTTGATATCATCAAAAACTTACTTCCATGATGAGCATCCCTTGATGTGAATTCTAAAGTTCCTTCATGGGCACGTCGTTCGTCATGAACGAAAGGTTTGTGAAATCCATTTGGAGTTCTGAAGCGATACGCCAATCCGTAATCCACCAAATAAGCGCGTGACTTTTCGATGCCCGTTCCATGTACGTTTCTCTCCAACAAAATATTGCATCCCTTGACATCCGCGTGCGCGTAGCCTTTACTGTGTATATATTCTAGTGCTTCCAACTGAAAAAATTGAATTTTGATTTAATATTGTTTTTTTTTTGACAGTGATTGAAAAATGTGTAAAATTACAGATGATTACCGTCTGGATCGCCAAATTGTTGACAATTTTTTCTGAAAATTTTCGATTGTTTGATAGGAATAATTTGCTAACATCGATTCCGTAATGAGGAATGACGAGAAATCGGTAACGCTCTCCTCGGTAGACATGCGAACCCGAACCTTCATACGTTGGAATACCGATGGTTTTCAAAAACCGAGCCTTACACCACTCGTTAACTGAAAATGTAAAACACTTGAATGAAAATATTAGTTTTGGTATAAACAAAAAAATCATTATCAAAACAATCATTTACATTAATATCAAATGTTTATTAAAATAGTTCTTATAAATAAAATGAAAAGAAAAACATTTTTTAATCATTTTGTGATTTTTTGAACTTGGCGCCTGTAACCTACTCTCACAACACAAGTAACGTATTGATCTTATTGGAGGTGCGTCCGTCAAATGTTCTGCTTACTTCGAATTAATTATAGTTACATCCAGCTGTGATCTGCAGCTGGCAAACAAGTTCGACTTTTACTTTAATCATTCTCTTCATGTAAACACTTTTTTTCTGACAATCAATTCGTAAAACCTTTCTTCATTGCTGTTACACTCACATTTTTTTTATGATTGAATTATGTTTTCATGGATGTGCCAATAATTTGTTCAAAGTACAATTTTCTACTTACTCATCTGTTTCTGAGCAGCACGAATATAAAAATTCGTTTCCACAAACAGTGGACCGTTGTCATGAGGCTCAATTTTTACAATAAATTTTGCCTTTTGGTCGACTGGTTTAGAAATGTTATCAGACGCTGAAAACAAAAAGAAAATTTAAAAAAATAATAAAATAATTATTCAACTATTTAAATTTTAAATTTAAAATAAGAAATTTTCAAACTTTTCTTTTAAAATTGATTCTGATAATCAATCGTATGAGAAATAATTAATTTATCAAAAAATGAAAAATTTTCAACATTTTTCAGATTTTTCGAAATTTCAGATACAATTTTTCTTTCAACGCTCCAATCCATCTTGGATTAGAAAAGGACAACTAGAGGTCACAGAGAGAAATCGCAAGTCTTGGGACGTTTGCAGCAGCGGCCATTTAAAAATGGAGTAAACATACGTTTTCCCGGAAAACAAACAACAAATCGAAGATGTTGGGTAAACCGAAATTACAAGTCATAAATCTGTTTTATTTTTAGAATCTCAGTCAAAACATTCAAACAATTTAATGAATCAATATTTTTTTAATAAAAAAAAAAAAACAAAACAAAACAATCATTTTAATTACGTTTCGAACAAAAAATTTTCAAGATAATTAAAAAAAAAGTTATGCCATGTACACTTCTTATATTTTTTTCGAAACGTTTTTTCAACGCAGTATATTTTCAATTGACAATTCATTTTCCTAACAAAATTGTTCAATTAAAAATTTGATTGACAATTTTGTCAATTAACAATATGATCAAAATTGACTTAATTTCATTGAGTTATTGAACATTATTGAAACTTCGTTGTTGAAACAAAAATTCTTACCTAGGTAAATATCACCAAATCCACCCCATCCGATGGGATCACCGATGATCCACTTGTTCAACCTAATATCAGTCAAAATCTCACCAGCAGGGAGACGCGCTGGCAAACGACAGCCTGGAGCAGCAACTCTCTTAGCTTCTTCGGAGCGATGCCTCGCCATTTTCCGCTTCGCTTTCCACCTCAATCTGCAACAACAAAAATCGTCCGTGAAGTCGCCCCAAAACAACAACAATGAAAAGTAAAACCAACAAAAGTACCGAACGATCAGACACTTCATCGAGGAGATCACAGTTTTCACCGAACAGGAGAACAAACAATTTGAACCGAGCTGAACGACTTTTCAATTGAAATATCTTGATTTTATACCGAATCAAACACAAATCTTGACAGTTTCATTGTTGAGTGGGGAGGGGGGAGATGATCAAAACAGTCCTGTTATTTTTTTCCATCCTGACACCTAGCCCATGACTTTTGAGGTTAACTTAAAAGGGCGACCTTATTGTTTTCATCCGTGTCACCTTTCGAGCGACTTCGTTTCCAAGCGACTTCCCGCTTGGAAACGGTCGCGAAGACGGAACACGACTGTCACTCAAAAAGCAAGACACGCTATCAAATCTCGGCGGAACTTACCTTGAAATTGGCTTTAAAAACGAAACAACATTGTTGACACGCGTTCCACCCTCGTCCAGGCGTTGATTTCAGTTAAAATGCTCGCGACCACGGTAGTAATTCACCTCACAAAACGTTCGGTCAGTCCTCAGTCTTAGCTTCGGCCGCTCACACTTTCTGCCATTTTATGAAAATAACCGTCTAAGAAAGCCGATCAGCTGAATCCCGCCAATCCGTGCGTTGTAGAACTCACGTACACGTACTAATCACCCGAACGAGATTTAACTTAACTTTATTGTCCTTTGTGGGTTGCCCTGGCTAGACGAGGATGGTCATACTTGCGATTCATTTGGCTGACAAATGTGTTCCTAAACCTTGGTTAGCCTGTCTCTTTTTGATACATGAAGAAAATGAAATAAAATATACAAGTCTGTAAACTGAGATTAAGTTGTTTGAGTTTTGTTTTGGCCTTTTGAGGTTAGATTGTCTCTGAAGAGAGAGAAAGACAGAGAGAGATGTTTTGATTTTGTGTTCATTTGAAAAGTGGATTTTAACAAATTTTGAATTGGATTAAATTGAAATAAATGAAGGAATTTTATTTTGATTGATTATTAACTAATTAGTTTGACATATTTTTAAACTTCAATTTTTTTAAGTTAAAAAAACTGAAAAACATAATTTATATAATATAATATGAATATAAGGATACATAGAATTTCAATAAAATAAAAAAATACAAGTTAGATAATTTTTTGTTTTCATTACATCAAAGATTTTTTTACTCTCAGTCGTTTTGTTTTACATTGTTTACACAAAGTTGTTTTTTCCCTTGTTTATTATTTTTTGGTACTACATAACGTATAAGTGATACACAAGCGAGTTTATTCATCGATTCTGAAATTGAAAAATTGTTTATGACTTTTTTTTTTTGATTCCACGTTAAAAGCTAATCCAACTACGGGGTAGTAAATACATCTTATGTTTATATCTTGATGCGTAATATTATATCATCGATTGCAATACATTGTTTATAAAGTCACTGCTAAATCACTTTCATCATTCAAGTAAGTTTTGGTATATTAAATGGCAATGATATATCAAAAAGTTGTAAAACGGTTCAGGCGAGCATTGGTTATATACTCATAAAATTTTCAAGTGTCCGAGTCAATACACATATAAATATTTGGCAGTTTAATTTTTTTAACTTCTCCAGGGAAAGGCACAAGTAAAAAAAATCATGGATCAAAATTTTTGTGACCCAGCAATATTGAAGAATCAAAAAAAGAAAAATGGTACAAAAATTTTCATCCATGCGGAGTTCTTTATAAGCACTTAAAATTTACTTTTGTTTCCAGCTAAGCAGGGAAACACAAAATTTCGCTGAACTCCGGGTAAACTTTTCAATAGGTCGATAGTCGTTTAGAATTTCGAATCGGATAATCATAAATTTAAAACTTCAAGCAACAGGCATAGAATAAGTGACAGTAGAATACAATGGAAAATGTTCAACATGAAAATGCGATTAAATAGATAATCGAACAGAAAAAGAATGAGAACAAAAATCGTTTGATCAGTTTTTCGACTGTACAAACGTTTCATATGAAATTGTTTTCCATTGTAGATATAATAACATGAGATTAACAATTTGTAAAATAGATAATAGATGAAACAAGAAAACGTAAATAGAAATTTATTATTGTGCCTTGAATGAACATTATCTTTCGTCGTCGCTGGTGTGCGTGTATGCGTCCTACCAAATGTGATGTGGTTGCGAACATTTGTTTTATAACATCAACTAATATAAACAGCTTTCGATCTTCGTCTTACGTCGGATAACACAAAACAACGTCAAATAACAAACTCATCAACTACATTGTTCAGTCATGACAGATTCCCATGTTACACTTATACAAAAACTCATAAAATCCATCGAGTTTATGCTGACGTTTATTATATCATTTGTCAAATATATTTTACTGTGCAGCTTTTTCGCTTTCTCTCTTTGACATCTTCATGCAGTTACAAAAAGAGCTTCTTACATTGCACCAATAAAATTAAAACTGCACAATAAAACAACTGTGCAATATATATTATTAATAATAAATAACAAAATAAAAGAATACAATAGCTTTTATTGTCAAGTAAAAAGTGATACAGCTGATTGTGATCGTGAAGTGGAAATTTTCTAATGAATACTGTCAAGTTCTCATTTTTTGTTCTTTCACATTGTTTTAACAAACAATTGTATAATTATTCCGTTCAAATTTTTCCAATTCACTTTCTTTTACACATGATAACACAACGTCAACAAAGAAGTTTGACAAAGTTTACGCGGATGATTATGTTTCAGTTCCGGTGATGCACCAGGAGAACGTGCTTTGTCACAAAAAAAGGAAAAGAAAGGTTCCCAGCTTTTGGTGTCATTGAAAAGTAACAAATGGAATCGATTGGGATATTTTTATACCATCTGAGGATGTTCCAATAATTTTGTCGTTCTCGAGCACAAAGTTTCAGCAATAAATTATGATGGGCGAAGAGGTATATGATAATTGTCTGGCCGGTTACCAGAATCCGCCAGCACTGCGACCTCCTGGAGGATTGTTCACCCTGATGCAAGCGCGACGAGAGTCGTCTACGTCTTCTGTTGGGACAAAATAAAAATCAATCAATTTTGATACGCTCAAATATTTAAATACAGTTTTGCAGACAGAAGATTACTTTTATTAAAAAAAATTAATGATTAATTTATTTTTGTAACGTTTGTAACTTTGAAAAAAACTTTCTGAATACAAAACTGGTACGGAAAATATAAGTTGCACAATGCAGTTTGAGATTACAACATCGAGATGGAATTTTTATAGGCTATTTGTTTGACAGTAAAGAACTGTTTAGAGTTTCAATTTTTAGATATAGTTTTAGAAATAGAGATATAGAACACAATAAAATGAATGAAACAAAAAAATTGAATTGAATGAAATATAAAGTTGAAAAAATAAAAGTATTCACAAATGTCAATTAATAAAAGAAGATTGATTGGACTGCTCTTCAAAGAGATTATACAATGTAAAAAATTCTATGAAACAATGCAGAACACGCACAACGTGTTCTGACTCATGAAAAATGTTTGCGGTTCAAGATCACGTCCGAACAAACTAATTTAGCTCAATAAAAAGCAGTCCCTTTTAATTTCATACGATACTTGTATAATCAACACGAGCTTCTACGAATGTGAATTGTATCATTCCATGATTTCTCTTATCAATGCGTTTTAATTTGCACACAATGTTTTTACTAAAGAAGAATTTGAAGGAGGAGTCACAAATTAAGAGAGATATTTAGTCGAGTGTATAACAGCAACTACTCAATAATGATCTACGACGGATTACTTCTGTTACAACATCCCAAGCTCTGTTTTTACTTACTAGAAGATAATCCAGCTGTTAAGAAAAATATTCCAAATCAATAAACATCAATTATTTCCTTTACATGAACAATTATATTAATATAGCAGTCAAACTTTCTTAAACGTTCAAAAAATTGCGAATAGAATTGAAACATAAAACCTTTTTTTTGTTATATAATTGCAAGACTGCTTAGTTAGTCTTGAAAAGTATGAACAATCAAAAAAGTTTAATTGCGCGAAACGTAAGAGCAAAGAGGATCTGAGTGGGAGAAAAACTGACCGCTGATTGAAAAAGTGGAATCTTGAAGATTTCTCTGTCCTTCCTGTCTGGGTCCTCTGGAAGATGGTGTCATAATCGCGGATTCCGGCAAGGTCGGTGCGCAAGAAACCGGCGAGTCTGACCGGTGTTTGTGGAATTCCGGGGTGGTCCCGTTAGAAGTGATATCATTTTTTGCATTTGCAGTTGCCGCCAAAGCTGCTATCCTGGCCTCACGAGCTTTCGCTGCGATAGCATCCTCTTCGGCAAACCGTTTGGCTTCTGCTTCTGATCGAGCGACGCCTCGTGGTTTCTTCAAAAAAAATTTTTTTCATTCAATCTCATGTAAATTCAAGTATTTGTATACAATTGTTTTTGCAAAATTAAACTTCAGATTCAAAACTGAGGATTCACTTTATTAGGGAACTTTGTCAATTGAATTTTAGTACTTCAATATTGCAATCAGTTTATTTTAGAATCACTGAATTACTAATAAAAAAAATTCTATCTAATTTATCGGTCAATTGAAATATCTAATTTTTAATTTGTCAAAATTCAAAAGTGGGCATTCAACTTATCCAACTTTTTTTGCTAAATCATAATTTTGCATTATGACATTACATAGACTACAAAGTCCCTCACATTTTTTGGCACAAAAAGATGCATATTAACAAAACAACCGGTAACAAAATATACAGTAAGAAAATATAAAGTTTTGTAACAGATAAGTATACAGTTTTGTAACAGAAAATATATTATAAACTTAAAAACTAGTTGAACATAATTGGGTCCTAAGCACCTTGTCCTTATCGACGATAGCTCCGTATACAAAAGGCGAATGCGTCGGTGTTTCCAAAAACTTTCCATAACCGTGTACAACTTTGAGTCCGCCTTCGTCGACACATACGCGGCCATTGACTATCACGTATTCCGGAACGCCGTGGATTTCCATGCCCTGGAACGAAGGAAAGGAAAAAAAACAATTTGTCAGTCACGAGATCAGAGTTGGACAATCACGAATTTCGCGAATTACAGTCACGCGCCAGCTATTTAGCATAAAATTGCCAAGCATTCGTTTTAGCTCAAAGCTATGTATCAAGTAAATTTCAATGATTATATGGCGTTTACGCAAAAAATGCAATTCACAAATGCAACTTTTTATAGTTTTATGAGAAAATACAAACGAATTCTGGTTGTGAAATTGATAATTTTTATATCAATTCTTATTTGAAACAAAAATTTAGGTTCTTTGAAAATTACCTCAAAGATATTGAAATCTGACATCTGGGCATGAGTTTTAGCAGAGATTGTTTTCTTCTTGGTAGGATCCCAAATGACAATATCAGCATCAGATCCGACCGCGACGACGCCCTTGCGGGGATAAAGATTGAATATTTTGGCAGCGTTGGTACTGGTGATAGCAACGAATCTTGTAGGGTCAATAAGCCCAGCGTTGACCCCCTTCTCCCAAACGACGGACATCCGGTCCTCAACGCCGTTGACTCCGGTTGGAATTTTGGTAAAGTTATCTTTGCCAGCTAATTTTTGGTCGGTCGTGTAACCGCAATGGTCGCTAGCCGTCACTTGCAATCCGTCCCTAAAAGAGTCAGAAAAAATTAATAAAAAGATCCATATCTAAATTCACAATCAAATTCATAAAGGCCAAGTATTCGATTATTAAAATTTGATTTTGAAAATTGATCGGGGGATGGCAAATGGTCGATGAAATAGTTTTTGATAAACTAAATGATGGAACAGATTTTGTAAAAGGAAAAGTACGGAAAAAAGTTTTGCCGTCCTAGCATAACGATAGAGACGATAAACATACAAGATGGTAGTAAATAACTCGGTGCCATTTAGATTTATGGACGTGAATTGATATGGTAGCTGAAAAAATTAGAGCAACGCTCCTTTGCTCACTGCAAATTGTACAATTCAAATTCATAGTCGCCAATTGACTCCTGAATTGTTTCTTTTTCAATAAATCGTTTTTCTCTTTGTTTTTCCTTCTCATTTTTTTTGTTCATTTTGCACTTTGTTTTACTTATTATTTTTGTTTCATCTTTGAATATAGATTTTTAATTTTTATACTTACTATTATATTTCGTACTTGATTTTTGTTTGTACATTTTTTATTACTTACTGAGACAGTTGTTCTAAAAGATATGCGGGAGTCGTGGAGTCCGGTCTAAGCGGCGGATCGGTAACAATTTGTCTGCCCTTTTCGAGGTCTTTGCCGTACTGGGCATTGCCATCAATTGCAACGCTACAAGCCAGCGACTCTCCGAAAACAACAACGTCGCTTTGGCGCTTTGCAGACACGACATCTGCTGCTGATTTACTCATTATCCCTGATATGTACAGAGGACAATGCACCTGAATCCCAAACAGATTTCCACAACTTGTTTACAATTTCTTTTTCTATTCGTACAAAAAATTCATAATTTTTTTTCCTTTCAGTTTCAGAATTTAAATCAGATTTTAATCGAAGCGACATCAATTCATGCCACAGTTATCTAAATCTCATGCAAATACAAAATTCAATAAAAAAATCTATAAGAAATATCATACAAAAATGATGAAAATGGGTAGAAAAGATTAAGAAATTTTACTTTCAACAAATTGCTTCGGATCACTGGTTGGACGAATAAAAATTATCCTGAATTTGTGAAGGAACTATAAAAGGAGTGTTTAATTGCTGTGCGATGCGGAAAAAAGAGGTGCGCACATTTGATTTCATTGAGAAAACTCGGCCGGTTCTTCTACTTGCACCAGAGCTGGGACAAACACGTAATGCGTAATTTGCTGGAAACGTTGCACCAACTACGACCTACTATAGTAATGAAACTCTCCACGGCTTATAACCATTGACGGCAACAACCGCTTCAATTATCTATGCGACAACTACGCGGAAAAACAAAAAAAAAACACCACCCGAGACCGTGCCGATATACCTCTCTCACTGTTATTTGTAGAGGAAGACAAGGTGTATTCACCTGTAAATAACCCTGGACAAAAAAAAAAGAAACTGAAAGATGAGGGAAAAAACTGAAATCGTAACATTGAGAAGAAACAAAAAACGAAAACTGTTTTCCCCCCTTCCAGAGTACCATAATTTAGCTGCAATAATTTTTATGCATGAGTGTCCATAAAATATTCAGCCCATAACTTTCAAAACCGCAAGATCGTTCAATTTTGCGGCGGCCAAAGATGGTACAGCATTTTTTTTTTTATTTTTTTTTTTCGCCTCCCCAAAAAATACTAAAGAAGAAAAACTTTCTTGTCAGATTTAGTACACGTCGGTGTGACATTAAGGTCAATGTAACAATTATGAACATTATCACAAAAAACCTTATTTTTTCAACAACTATTGAAACTCAATCTTTTTTGATATATTATCATCTACCAACCATATTTACTTATTTTATTTTTAAATCATTATTATATTTTGTTATTGCAACAAACTTTGATTATAATTGAACATAAAACTATGGGTTCAAAGTTTTTGAGTTCTTCGAGGTTATGTCACAATTTTTTTGACTTTTTTTTTAATAATTCAGAACTCCATCTTGTGGGTACTCTAATGAGAGCTCTTGGTACCCTCCACACGATGGTATACGAGTGAAACAAAATTTTCTAAACAATTTTTTTCATCTTTGTAAAATGTACTGCCCCTATAGTAAATGGTTTGCGAAATAATAATTATAATGAACTCACAACTGAAAGATAAAACAAAGTGCAAAGTGAAACATAAAATAGGAGCTGAGGTGGGGGAGTAAAGGGGGAGCATAAATCATCACAACACCTGGAGCGTTGTCGATCATGAATAACGAGTGAGAGCTCGTAATGAAAAAAACAATGCGCGATATCGGCTCGATCACTCACTGGGCTAATTTGGTCATGAGGACCTTCGGTGTGTCGACGTCCGGGCGCAGTGGCGGACTCACTACATGTCCGGCTGCGTGGCTGAAACACTCGTGCTGGTAGTGGGTGCCGTCGGTGCCAAGCGCGGCTGCCAGCGCTTCGCCCCAGACGTTTGCGCCGCGCTTCCGGGCAGCCTCCAGCGCTTCCGCTGCGGTACGGCTCATCACATGCACTACATACAGCGGACAGTCCACCTAAGCGTGCAAATAACTCGTACTTGTCATGACTTATAAATTAACTACGTACCCGTCCAGACGATCTAGCAAATTACAATTGTTTTTATCAAGATCTAACATCAAATTTTACAAAAAAAAGAAAAAGAAATTATTACAAAGACGTGACTTTTATTTCAATTTAAATTGAGATGCAAAGTTGATTTGTTTACAAATACAAGCCAAGGTCAGGGGGTCAGGCAATTTTGTGACCCTATAACCTTGCAAAGAAACTAGTTTTTCATATCAAAGATATTCGAATGGAAAATTTAAATTTTTAATCAAAGCGATTTAATTGAGTTGATTAATTCGATGTTAAAATTGAATATAAAACGATTAGTGATTTAATGCTGATATTCTTTTTAGCGAAAATATCTGAGTTTAAAATCTCAGCATGAACATTGCCCATCATTAATTAAAACAGTCATTAAACATGTACTGACGATATAATCGCCGCGCAATTATCCAAATTAAACAGCTGCTGTCGATTAGAGGCACAACAAGTTTTCATCACTTTCATTGTGCGCGCCCTAACAAGCCGCACGAAAATAACAATTTAAACATTCCATTTTATTAGGAAGGGACAAGTTAAGTTAATTCATTGAAATCGTACTAAAAAAAAAGTTAAAAATAAAATTAAACTGAACCGCTGGTTTGTTTGCAAAATCGGAAACGAAATTGGCACCCGGTTAAAAATAAACGTCAACGGCATCTATTTAACAATATTGTGCAAAGCTAAAACATGCGCATCGCCGAGACAAAGTATGATCAACAAGTTTTGTAACGTCGCATGCAATCGGAAAATTGAACAATTTCACAGCTGATCTGGCAGTAGCAGATATAAGACAAATCTTTGCAACTTAATACACACACTGCGGCTGACGTGTGTTGTGATAGGTTTTATCCGTTAGATAAAATTATACACGAGTGTTATGGCGATACACTCAGGGATATCGGATGTCTCACCTGATTGGCAATGACACAGGCTCTGTTGACCGCTTCTGCCTCAACCTCTTCCGGCCGGGACATTTCATGGCCTTCAGGTCCCGTAACTCCAGCGGCCAATAACTTCTTTGTATTCTTAACATGAAATTATACATGTCAGTCCAATCGCAATATGGCGAAGCAACATAATAGCAACAATAAAAATAGATCTCGAAAAAAAAACAGATATCGAATAGTGGAATTAATAATATCAATTACAATGTTTTTCTACAATTTTTTTCTGATGTTTTCAGATTTGACCTCAATATTCTAATCGTTGAAGATTTGATTTCATAAAATACCAATCTCTCGTATAATAAATATGATGGAAAAATAACTATCGGCCATGAAATAATTTGAGCTGAGATCATATTGTGATTCAAATATAAGAGAGTTCAATTTTTGTTTCTATATAAAAAAAAAGTAAATGGAATTGTGACTCTCAAGGTGGTTGTAGTGATACAGTGAACATAAAATTGTTGAAAGATTTACACTTTTTAATTAATGCAAATTTGTATAAAAATTAGGTGGATTTGAATTTTATCTGAATCTTTTTATTTCGCATGTATCGCTAGAACCACTTTAGTTTGAATTTTGAACGATGTCAATGTGAATTTTGGAGATTTTAAATCACCTCCTCGATAAGATCGCCGTTCTCTGCGTGCACCATAGCAATAGCACCCAAACTCTTGCACATCTTGAACACCTGAATTAGTTCCGGATCTCGTAACATGTACCAGTCGGCGTAAGCCATGAACATCTTAAAGCTATTGATTCCAAACTCCCTGGCCAACTGTGCCATGTCATCTTTGACCTGAAAAAAAAAAAAAAATGATACAAATTAAAAAAAAATAGTTCAGGAAGCATTTTTTATAGGTTTAGTTTTCTACAAAACTCATCAAGTTTCACAATGCTCGACCTATCGGAAACGAGTTTCGCAAGCAGGGGCACACACATTTGGTCATATTAAGAAAAAGAGAAAGTTAGTCGTGCTAAAAGAAACGATATTTGTCTATTGTGATATATTTCTTCATCTGATTTTTCTTTTCCTCACGTTTTTCAACGACTCTAGTTTTTTCTTCTATAGTTTTCCTGACTTGAAGTAGAAAATCCGCCAGTCAACAATCTGAATTAGCAAAACACATAAAATTGTACGGATTTTCCACCTTAAGAAAACTGGGATAATAAAATTAATATTTTAATTTGTTATGATTTTATCTTACGTTTAAATGAAACCTGGAGAAAAAAAACTCAATGTCTTTTCACTTGTACAAAACTTAAGGTTTGCGTCGAATTGATAAGCTGCTCATATTCTCAGG
This sequence comes from Trissolcus brochymenae, assembly GCA_030523145.1. Classification (NCBI taxonomy): domain Eukaryota; kingdom Metazoa; phylum Arthropoda; class Insecta; order Hymenoptera; family Scelionidae; genus Trissolcus; species Trissolcus brochymenae. The sequence continues at coordinate 91,808 of JAQQRF010000382.1, forward strand.
ATGAAAACAGATAACGAAACGGGACACGATACGCAGGTTTTCATCTAACATTTTAATCCAAATGAATGCTGACGACTGTTTCACGGTTGTTTCCATTCAACTAATTAGTTTCATTCCTTTTTAAGTGTCAATTAATTGAAATTAACATTGAATATAATTACGCTCGTTAGCATCAGGCCTTTTGTATTTTTTCCCCTTTCTTTTTTTTTTCATTGTAACCCTGATGATCAGGATGCATAGATGTTAAATTTGCACCGTTAATTCGATGCAAATTTCATGCTAATTCTTTTATAATGCATGCACCCTAGATATGCGAAATTTATTAGATCTCTTTTCTTTTGACTTATCCGCCTGTATCTCCTCTGGGCAAAATTTTATTGTTTTCCAGCCCGGGAAAAACGATAAAATTGAGCCAACGCTAGGAGTTACGAGACTGACGCTCGATTTTTTAGTCTACCTTGTTGTTCCAAGAGGTGACGCAGACGTGAAGTGCGTAATCGCAGCAAACTTTTTCGTCCGCGGTGGCGCGGTAGCGCTCATAAGCCTCCAAAAGGTTTTCGTCATTTCTCGGCAGAACGAAGTCAATAATCGTGGTGGTTCCGCCAGCGACCGCCGCTTTTGTTCCTTGATAAAAATCATCAGCTGTCTTGGCATTCATGAACTCGCATTCTAAATGTGTGTGTGGATCGACTCCACCGGGCATAACATATTTCCCTCGCGCGTCTATGGTTCGCGTTCCGCCAGGAATTATCAGGTTCCGTCCAAGTTGCCTAAAATTCAATCAAACAGAAAATTAAAATTAACACAAACATTTTTTCAATTCTTTTTTCTTTCTTTCTTTCTTCTCTTATATCGTTTTTTTTAATCTTCCTTTGTTTGCATTTGAAAATCAATTGACCATGAAAATCTGAAGATTCATTCTATTTTTTGTGAATTTCGGATAAGTACAAGGTCCCACTTGGCATAAAACTTTTTTTTTTTTATTCCGAACTATCTTCTCGTCTTTTTCTTGGTTTAAGAACCAAGACGTTCAATCTTACACGGGAAGTCGAAAGTTATTCACTTATGTAATTTATTTTAAGATGAAAATAGTATATGAAAACGTCATCGCTAAGACAAATAAGCCTTCCTTCTTTCAAAAGATAAGTCAATATGTTTTCTCGCTGGTTTCACACGATTGTCAATTATTTCTCAAATATCTTTCGTTTAAAATTTGTTTGATATTTACCAAAATTATTTATTTTTGTTTTTAAACATTTTTGTAACAATAATTTTATGTTTATTAAAATAAATAATGAAGATTTTATATTCATTTTATGCCATTTTTAAGGAGATTGAAATTCAAGTTTTGCATCAAATGAACGATTCATTAGTGCAGTTTTAATTGAGCCAGTTACTCACTTGATTATGCCATCTTCTATGTAAACGTCATTATCCGACATGCCATCCTCGTTGACGATCTTGCCATTTTTGATGAGAAGGCGATTCTGAGCACTCTGGAGGAAAAATAAATATGACAAATTACTTTCTCTTTTTTCTTCCAAGCACTTTGAAATTACATGCTCAATGGGAAATCGATACAAGACGTAACCCACAAACTTGTTGCAATCTAAAGTCTCCATGGCTACACACGCACTTGCTCAACCCTACAACTTTTTTTATTCCTTTCTTTCTTTTTCTTTACTACCGACGATTGCACTTTACTTGTCACCCTTTCATTCATATTGATTCAAATCATGAAATGAAACGTAATTGAGATGAAGAAAATCAAAAAAATTTAATTTCAATTTAAACAATAGAAAATACAAAACATCAATAAGATAGTTTTTATTTATGCTATAAATTTTGAGCAGAATATATCTTTTTGAATTAAAAAAAAAAATAGGCGATGAAAAGAGAATTTTTAAATAAGTCGTGACAAAGATATGTTTAAGAAAAAAAGTACACAGCGACGAGAGAGCGATTGGAAAAGAGTTGTAATACCCCATGGCATGTATCCTATCAATTTTCTTACACCATAGACTTGAACCATACATCTTGCTGAATTCATAATGCGTCTTCTAAATTTATAAACCGCGACGAATCTAATAATAGAGTCCTTTTGCGAGGGACCAATTTTTACATGCCGAAATTCGTTGTTCCAACTGCAACTGAAATTTGACAACCAAATCTCTGTCAGACTTGGTTTGAACCTCAATTTTTAACTTCAACTGTTTTTCCAATCTCCATTTTTTAACAACAAAAATTCTCAGCAACAATTCTTTTCCATTCAAAAATAACTCACAACTATTTCTGAGTCCATGATTCCTTTGCTGTGAGAAAATCCAAAAACTACCGATGCGAATCAGAGGCCGATCATATTTATACTCTTTCATTGTCAAGAAAAAAAAAAGTCTTCGATTTATCGAAAGCATAATTCACTGCTATCTTTTCGATTGTCATTGTTTTTCGAAAACAAAGTGTTATCCAAATTCAATTATTCTCCCGACCAGCTATAATTGAAAATAGATAAGTTTTAGGGATAATGAACATACTGATTGTGCGACACTTATTGGCGCTTATTAAACAAGGCCGAACATTTTACAATTTCCAACTGTTACATTCTCAACAAATGAAACATAATTAAAATAGATACAACTAAAATAGTGTGACTGTCAGAAAACTTGGATTGTAAAAGTGCAACATTTCTCATGAAATTCGCGGAGAAAGAATGAAAAAGAGTCGCACGGTAATAAATGCTAATTTAATATTAGTACCGGCAATTAATCAAGCTCTAACTGTTAACACTGTTTAGAGTGAAGACAATAATAAAGGAAGTGATTAACTGCGCATCATTAATTAGAAGATCATTTATTGTTTACGAAAAGATCGAAAAGAATACAATGAAAACGAAACGGGAGTTCCCACGCCCTGGACTGAATGAACCCGCAACCAAACATGATGCGCATTAAAAAAAGGACGATATCTGTGTCAGAGCGGTAACGTACTGCATGTGGGTGTACGTCATTGCATTATATCGCACGGCATTTTTTCCGAACGGTGCGCGCCTCACGTTAATGGAACGACGATTGTTATTTAAAGATCTGACGGACGGCGTGCATAAATAATGCGCACGCGCATTCGGATGGTGCCGCTGCTTATACTATTTTGCCACGTTCGTGCGAAAAACGCAAAAGGGACGCCTTTTATCAACCGCGTGTGTGCACGGTCTAATTCGCGCATTCATACGAAACTAGTCCCACCTGTTATCTCTGTCATTGCGTTAGTCCGCTATCATCGGTAACTGACTTTTTTTTTTTTCGTTTATCTTGTCAACCGATAATATTTTTCACCGTTAATAAAAAAATGATTAATCATGATATTAAACGATGCCCCACATACGATTAACAGTTTTATTTTTCATTCACACTTTTTTCATTTACTTTTTTTTATCCATTAAAGACTTTTCATTGAGGCAGATAATCTATGACTGTCAACAGAGTGAGTGATCAAAATGAAAACACATGAAATTATTCTTTTAAAATCGCATAACAAAAATCCGTAATACAAATAATAAAATATTGAACTTCAAAGTGTTATTTATCTTTTTTGTACACCTAAGAAGTAATTGAAGAAGTTTACTTAAATAAAATCTTAAATAAATAAAAAAATTTCATACGATCTCAGATATGAATTTGTTTTTAAGATTGAGATACGCGTGATTCTATTTGTAATACATACAAAAGGTACAATGTTGATTAACATTTTTCAACAAGTTGAATAATTTATTCAGCTGCTGCCAATCACGGAGATGAACGAGTCTTTATATTTTACATAAGAAAGAAAAAAGTCCTCGATTGTAATCAATTACATCATCGAACCGCGTACAATATTGAGGGTGTGTCGAGCCTTTTAATTTCGCCACGGTCAATCTCGCGATCAATCAATAATCAGTTCAGAAGCCGTCCGACTCAGAATGTTGCGTCGTTTAAAATCTCGCCCCTTTCCGATCGTGATCTGCGGATGTCAATGCACGCCGAAAGACGCATTGTCTGGGCAGCGTGTCGACGTACTATCGATTTTTCGCCACTTGTTCGCGAGTTCGCCGGCGACGCTCTCAGGTGCGTCGTTATCAAATGTATCTGGCCTCTCTTCCAGATACATTTTCGATGACAAGATTCTCCTCCCTTCCGAGGCCCGATATAAATACCGCAGGCTGCATCCCGACCGGTCATTATTCTTACATAACTGCGGCGAACGGTTCACGTGGATCTGCGGGGCGAACGAAATAGCACGCCTCCGATGACATAAGACCTCTCTTCTGATGAGGGTGAATGGCCATTAATCGGCTTCGACAGAATTTTTGATCAGCCCTCAAAAAGAAATAAAAAATAAAAATTGATTTTATCGCCGGGTCTTTCGAAAAGGGAACCCCCCGAGCACCTCGTTCATCATCCACCCAGTGGATAATTAAGTTTATTGGGATACCCAAAAGATATTTCTGTCATTGACTCTCGAAACATTCTGATTCGAAGGCAGATTAAGTGAGAATTATGGCAGGGATTCGGGGAGGATTCTTGTCTACAGAAAAGACGACCTTATATCAAAAACGAATGTTGATTTTGAATTAATTGAAATTGCATTGTACTTCGAATGAAAATGTACAATCGACTCAGTTGGAGATTTGCAAAAGTTTACGAATTGCATGATGTTAAAATCTGCAAACTTTTAAGATTCCATCAATTTCCATTTTGCATTTAATCTTTGGATTGATTTTTGTACCTGCAGGTGTATCGGTACTTTTTTCACCGGCGTGCTCATCTCTGCTCACTTTCCGGGACCGCAAACACGTGACGTTGAAAAGCCCAAGTTGAAACAAAGCAGAACACTTGGTCCCGTCAAAGCACCAGGGATCGATGTAATTTTTAAATTTGTCACCAAAGTCCGTTCGAGTTGTGGAGCGCGGGTTGCACGCCCGAAACAACGATGCACAGTACGAGAGCCTAGCTAGAGGGCTAGCGACGATCGACTGACGACGCGCTGCTAGAGCGCACCTTGCGCGCGCAAAGTAGAACCGCCGCTATTGGCCTCTCCGACGACTGTTCCCCTTCTGCATGTTGATATTCGCATCCGTTTCGGCCGCACGAGAAGCACGCTTCGTGCGTATTTTTGTTTCAGCTAGCCGATCATACTAGGCGATTCGGTCGGTGATGATGATAGTAATCCCTCGCTGAAGTAGCAATTAAAAAACTCACACAAAATATCCCAGCACCTCTCCTGGTGGAACTGAAAGAGAACAAGAAAAAAATTAGATCGAATTGATACGAATAGGATGTCGGATCATAAAAGAAGTGAAAGATGAAATATATGAAAAATGTTTGAAAAAAAAGGGGAAAATAATATAAAAACGTTTCCATTTATTTGTATCATCATATACACATTTGTACATTTATACTGTATAAGTTATAAAACAATCTTTGTTCGTTCGAATAATTAATGCGAGTTACAAATCTTAATTGTAGATGACGTGACACATCGGTTACGAAACATAGAAATCTGCGAATTTAAATGAAAATTGAATTAAATCTCGTTTCCTTGACTTATGTCAGCGGTGCTTTGTATCAACTCATTCTGGTCATTCTGCGTAGTTTTTCCGGCCAGCTGTTTCGAGCTGCTGATACTTTCTTCTTCGTTTAAATACGAAACTTCGTCTTCATTTTTCTAGAACAAATTATATTATTTATAAATTATTTTATTTATTTCCGTTTATTATTAATTTCATTTTATTTTTATTGCTATCTTAATCATTATTTAATGATTTTTCAACACTATATTTCCAGAAAACTCATTCTTCAAGGTTTTTATATTATTTTCTTATTAAATCATCATTTATATTAAAAAGAAAAAACAATTTTTCTTTGTTTTAATAAACTTTTTGTAAATTTCCAATAATAGATTTGAAATAAAAACCTCATTTGCAGTACCAACATTAAAAAGCTTTCAAAATAGGAACTAGTTTTTTAAATTTCCAAACAAATTGCTTTTTTGCAAACTTTCTTAGCTCAACCAATGCATTTTATTACAATACTCATTCGTAAAAATTATAGTTTGCAATCAAAACTCTAATTATATTTTCAAATGCAATTAAAAAAACAGTTGTTAAATCATTCATATGCAAATTACTATCAATTTTAAATTCTAGTATCATATTAACACCATATAATTAATTTATGATCAGTTGAAAGTTAATTTACAATGTTTCATTCATACAAACGCAAAGGAAAAAAATGTCTCCTTGATACTTACAGCTGAATTGTATAATAACATTTAAACACATGAAGTTTTCCATTTGAAAATTTACAGAAAGTAAAAGATAATAAACTAGAATTTAAAATTCATAAAACCACTAACGAATGTATAAAAAATAATGTCTTTCATGATTTCAATTTCAACGAAAAACAAACAACATTTTCCCTTTGATACTCCTTTGAGTGTACTTTAATATTTGTGTGAATGTTATTAAAAAACCAACCTTGTGCATCCTCCGGATGATCTCTTCAAGATCGAACCTTGGTCCCAGGGGTAAACTATTCTTAATATCCACCACCGTTTCCTCGTCCTCGTCTTTTTTACTATCCAGCGAATACGTTTTACAAACGTCATCGACGCACTTTTTTATGTGCTCTGGCTGAAAGCTTTGCGAGCAGACAACGTCCTTGTTGGTCCTGCAAGGCTGGTTCTCGTCATAAAGTCCGCAGACCTGGAACCTGCTGACCAGCACCGAATGCCACTCGGACATCTCCCAGGCTTGAGAAACGAGTACAGAAAAAATAGTTCTGCTGGATTTAATATCTCCATTCTTAGAATAATCTGTAACAAGTTGGTTGAACGTCTCAACAAATTTTCCAAACCCGTACGCATTCAAGGGTTGGAGTTTCAGCGACGTGAACTGAGGTAGTTTTAAAATAATAAGATCGTTCGAAGTGGCAAGCTGCATGGTCTTGAAATCCAGATATTTGAAAGGACCGTCGTAGATTAAAATTTGCGTCCCCCGACCGATGTGTTTTAGAAAGACGCTTTGTAACCAGTCGTGAAAAAGGTCCGACGTCAGAAGGCCCTTGGGGGATGAAAAGTACGAGTTGGACGTCTCAGAGGGAACATCTTTCGTATCGAAGATACCCTGGAAAATGATGGAAGGCGAAATCACTTGCCCTCTTGCGTTTCCGCACGCGACGATTGTGGTCGTTTCTTTCTCGTCACCTCTCTGGTACTGATTGAACGTCCTTAGTGGTCCCGTGTCGTTGCAAAACGAGATCTTTCCAATATTCCAGATGCTCTCGGGGTTGTCAAGCAGTTGTTTATTTTGATAAAGATCGTTGAGTTTGTCGAAAAACTGGACAATCAGCTCGTGGTTTCGAACGTCCGCGTTTTCCTGGGACATGAGTTTGGTGAGGTGGTACTTTTTGCAAAAGTTCATCCACCACTTCAACGTGGGACGATTTTCATTGAAAGGACACGCGATTCGTTCCTCGGTGATGAACTTTTCAATCATCCCAAGAACATCAACCTGGGTGGGCGAAAAGCCCCACTGAAACAGTAGTCGAATATTTTGAATCATCATTCTTTCGTTTTCCTCCCCGAGGAAATTTTGAATACGCTCGGCTCTGAGTTTAAAGTGTTTTGTTAACGCGTACAGTGGGACGTCAAAAATTCTCGCTGCCTGCGACGCGGTCAACTTGTAGCTGTCGACCATATCCACGGCTCTGTCAAATGTTTCCTTTGTGTAGAAACATTTACGACCCCTGAACAAAATATTTAATATTATTATTTCATTATAATATCAAAGGTAGAATTGTAATTTAAAAATTGAAATGAAAAAAAAATAATAATTAGAAAAAAGTAAAACTAAAATAAAAAATTATCATTTTTGATCATTTTTTTTATTCACCTTCTAGAGGAAGATGGTTTTGATGCCAGTGAAGATTTTAATCGTCTCAACTTAGTTGACATAAAATCGGAAGTTAGCTTGGTTGTTTCAACTCTTTCCCGAACGCCAGAAGGTTCACTGGAACTTTCGTTATAATTTTCAAGAACAATTCCGTTCTCATTATCGATAATAATAATTTCTTCTTCTTTGATAGCTAATTGGTCATTCAAGTTTTCAGTTTTAAAATCCGCTAGACGGTCAATTTCATTTTCATCATACAAATTAACTATTTCTTCTTCCTTGATTTCGACATGTTCAATTTTAAAAATGTCACATTTCAGTGAATCATTTGAATTCACAATGTTTTCCTTTTTGATTTTCTTCCTTACTGGGGATGATGTTTTTTGTGACATCTCTTTCACCAAGTAAACAATCCTTTGACTTCAAAGGATTAATTGAAAAATATAACCTAAAAAAGATTGATTTCGTTTTTTTTTTATTAAAATCTCGATTGAACAAAAAATTGCATTCAAATGAAAATGGTAAGATCTTTATAATTACAGTTGGATTTTATTATGAACAATAAAAATACCTTTTTAAAGATTCGCATTCTTATGACAGTTCTCTGTTGTTTATTTTTGTAACCTCTCAACAAAATGTCATAATCTTCATTGAATTAAAATTTCTCAAAATTCGTTCGAATTTTTTCTCTGAAGTGATCAGCTGTTTATAGTAAACACAGCAGAAAAAAAAGAGCTGGTTGTAACTTTTTTATTATCATGAATTTCATACGTCGAATCAGTAAATATATAAATAAGGTTATCGAACTTCGATATCAGTTCGAACGAGGGAAACAGGAGGCGCTGCTTTCCTGAATTTGAATTTTCTACCAACAATTTATAAACTTATCTATTTTTAATGACAAATAGAATAAATTTAACTGTTAGAAAATAATTCAATCATTTTTGAACTAATCTGCCATGATGAAAATAAATTTTAAAATAACAACTCGCCAATAGAACAAATATGAATTATTTTATTAATCGATAGATACAAAATACACTTTTTGATCAACTTAAACTATATGGTACACAAAATATTTGATTCCAGATCAACTTTTGAGCGTGTGTATAACACCTCTTTCAACTAACTAACTAACTAAAAAACTATATCATAATCGTCAAAGTCGTAATCATCATAAATATCAGAATCATAACCACCGTAGAATGAAAATATATCATCCTCATCTTCATAATCGTTCATCACTTCATGAAGCAAAGCCATCTGCAGGAGGATCGCGGCATTATCGCTATCGTAAGAACTGCTGTCGCTTTCTTCGGAGATGCACCTGTCCTGGTAATAATCTTTCGCCTGATTAAAACTCAACTGCATCTCATCCATGAATTTCACAATCTCATTTTGTTTCTTGTATTCCCAACACTTCCCCGTGTCGTTTGCCTTGTGTTTACCATCGCAGTTGGCACATCTGAAACAAACCAATCAAAATACAATATTAAAACATAATATTCAATCAAATATTTACGACTAACAACAAAATAAAAAATCATCTTACTGTAAATTTTTCTTGTTCTGACAACTACTAGTGAGATGATTTTTACTGCAGTAATTGCATCGAGGATTTTTCGTGCAGGATTTTTTATAATGTCCAAATTTTTGGCAGTTGGTGCAACGTTTGAGCTGTACTTTGAAAGGTGCCGCTTCGTAAGGCTTCCCACAGATCATAATTTTCTCAGGTGCCTGTTCGCCTTTGAAAGTAACCTTCAACGAGTCGATGGGCTCCAGGCCAGACTTTGACTTTTTGGCGGCGCTCACCCGATGCTGCATCCTGCTCACTTCCAGCACTTCTGGGATGTCTTGGTTCGCTTTGATCTCTTCGGTTAGTTTCTCCAGATCCAGGTTCAATCCGATGTTCTTGATTATGACAATTTTGGTGCACTTGAAACGTGGCATCGTGGCGATCCATCCCACCAATCGAATCTGTTGTAGGTCGAGTATATCATTGGCAACTTTTGCGTACTTCAAAATTAAAATCACTCGTTTTTCTTCCAAGATTTCGTGAACAACATTCGACTGGAACCCGAAAACTAACGAGTTGATGAGTCGTTTGACTTGGTTCGCATTGGCGGCGTGTTCCCTCAGGGGAAAAAGATGGACGATGTAAGGTTCGGTGGATTCGTTTGTGTACTTTTTGTTTATGCTGAGAGAAGCCTCGCGCAACACCTCTGGATTGCATTTTTGTCCTAGTTCACCGGCAAATTGTTCGTTGTACCAGTCGTTGTTGACAAGATCCTCTGTCAACCCTTGGAAATCCGGATTGGCTATTGGAACTTTTACTTCAGTGGCTTCAGTATTGTTTGGTGTACTTTTAACTTCCATCTAAGAACAATAAAATTATACATTAAATTAACAACATTAATTTATTTATTAATTGAAAGAAATAAAATATCAAAATTGTAATACAACTGGTTGAATTTTAAAATTTGATTTATAATTCAATTAGTCAGTTTCGTTCAACTTATAAATTGATCATTTTGATCATACAATCTATGATTACATGGAATCGTATGACGAAATACAAGCAATTGATATTTTCCAAGAAAATAGTTTCATCTTCGAATTTTTAAGTTAAGAATTTTGTGTTCTTGAGATATAGAAAGTGTGCTCGCTTACCTTGTTGACACCGGTAAAATGATTTGTAATTAAACAAGCTTTAAGTGTCAGTTGTTAACTAAACACTTAAGATTGGAATCAAGTTTTATATGGTTTTGATGTAATTGAAAACCTTTAGTTTAGTTCGTCCTTCTTTCAGCAGCATCAAAACATTGCTGTCTTGAGTGTTGTTTTCTTTTATACCAACTATGATCACAAACTTCTGTCTCTCATAGTTAGTTCTTTATAATTTCAAGGTTAGGAACTACAATTATAGATGGCGCGTAAGTATCGCGGGAAAAATTCAAACTTTGAACAAGACTACCTCCATAAATCATATCAAATTATGAATCAATTAAATCAATCTTTTATGTATTTTATGAATAAAAATTGTCAATGTTGGAAGGTAATGAAATGAGTAGAAAAAAATTCGGAATATTAAGACTTTATTTTTTTCACGAGGTATACGACCTTTATCGTTTACAATACCGCAATCGTTAATTTCTTAATAGTTCTTTTTTTCATTTATTTCATCTTATTATTTTATTTTTCGCCCCGGTAATTAGTTACATTTTACATATATTTATATATATTTATATATATATTTATCATACTTTCAATTGAGTCAACAACATATATATATGTATTTATTTTTTATGTGTACATAAGAATCGTGTCATCTTGTTGTCTTGGTTGCATTGCATTTTTTCCTCATAAATAAGTCAATATGTTATTACACAATTTTCATTGATGTTTATATATTCGACAGCCGCGTTATTTATAATTTAATTATCTGCACGCTCGTCCCTGAATTGCTGTTGGACCGAGGCACATTGCTTTTTTTATCAATTTTGTGACTGGATACGAATCTGAACTTACTTAATTTTTTTTCTTTAAAGCAACATATTGTCAGAGAGATATTCTCCGTCTATGATTTTTTTAATTAAAAAAAAAAAAAAAAAAAAAAAACATTGATAACAATAAATTAATCGTCACTGAAGATGAAATTTGATGTTACTAAACTTGTTTTTTTTTCTCATATAGGCCACACTCATAATTCGTTCTGAGATTTACAACTCAAAATCTTGGAAAATGAATCATGGCGTGGGAACCAAAGCTGAAGAAATTTTCTTCTTTTTTCATGTCATCGACTGCACGTTAACATCAAAGAAAAATTAATTGATAAGCCAAGTTACATATTTATACATACATACATATAATTTATACACATTTATCTGTTGAAAAATTGATTTCTCATAAGCCCAGTTGTTTGCTTCAACTTTGTCTCAGCGATTCACAAATATTAGAACTACATTTTTTTTATTTCTTCAAAAAAAGAAATGTTTTTTTTTTCCCATGGATTATTTTCAACATTTTGTTTTTATGTTTTTATTTTTCAAAATATTCAACGTATCCAGACTAGATGATGCACTTGACCCGTGTCCCATTTTCTATTCTCGGCTTCTATAAAATATGTCCCAAAGCAAAATTCGCAATGCAAATCTCTATTCGCCTAAATCACCGCGCAAAAATTTTGAATCTCAAATTATCGGCTACGTTTTTGTTTTAAATATCTACATAGAAGTGAAATTGCATCTGTTCGGCCAGTGACAGAAAAAAATATCCCTCGGCCGTGCGCAGATTTATTGCACTACGAATGACAATTTAGGCTTGTGGGAATGCAGTTATGCGTTTGCTAATTTTATAGTCCCCTATAAAAATGTCTCTTGGGAAGAGAGAGTAAGGTTCGGGTGTAGAAGTTGTGCGATTTGCGCAGTTTTGAAAATCAGCGACAGAAATTGAGAACGGACAAAATGGACCAACGTATTAAGACACTTATCGGAGGCCGTGTGCAGCCAAGGCGAACTGCAACGAAGAGACAAAAAAAAATAGAAAACTAGACACTACAAACATTATTGTCATTTATTGAATGTCAACATAAATTATTGTCAACTCTAGTTTGGAAATTCAATTTTCAAAACTGGCGGGACTTTAGGCCCTTCAGCAAATCGAACAACGAATGCAAAACGGTCAAGAAAGTTTACAAACAAGTTCTCTGGTTAATTTGTTGTTTTTTTTTCTTTTTGGTTCACAATCAAATTTAATTATTATTATGCATAAAGTATCCACAAAACTTCTGTCCTACATGTATCCAATGGTTACAAGTAATTATTTGAACATCCAATATATCTACATATCCATAAAATATCTCATCAAGATCTCAACAAAAATATTTTAATCTTACAGAAATGTCTGGGATTTGACATGTTACAAATTTCAAGTTATCTACTATTTTATATGCTTTTGCATTTGTTTTTGAATGTCAATTTTTTTGCATGTCAATTCCCAATGATTAACAATGAATACCTTGGTTTCGGAAACTGAACAAATCACACAACTTGACTCGTTATTTTAAACTGCACAAAACGCCATGCTTCGTCGCCGTAAATGCCACTGAATGATGGCGCGCGATCCAAGTTCGCGCGGGGGTGCGGCACTTGTTAGCATGTGAAAAAAGCTATACGCGACGTCAACTGGAATGCCAGTGCTTCGGAGTATACAATTTCTTTTCTTTACGACACAGTAGATACACTTACGTATCATCTAAACATATAATGTATAAAAAACCTTCGCTGAACTCTGATCGCAAAGTCTGCACGCAAATTATATCCAAAATTTTCGATATAAAAAGAAAACTTGGGTTTGTTTTTATCCGCATGCCCCGCAGCTATGAGAAATACGACAAAAACCATAAAACAATAGGGAAGAGCCGCGCGCAACACAACTTAGCAATTCAAAACAAAAATTTTCGCGGGCAGCCACAAGTGCTGCCATCTGGAGGCAGTTGCAAGTGCTGCCGTCTGGAGCCTCATTGCGTACTAAGCATTTGTGTCAATGCATATTAGATCAAAAGTGGAAGAGAGAAGCGTAACGAATTCTCCGCAGAGCAGGGTCGCCATTATTGCTCTCGATTCTTTGCACAAAACAAACTCTTGGCGTTTACTCACTCGGCGCGACAGGGGGGTCACACGGCGCTGCACAATGTCAGGCGGCCGACATCCATGCCAGGCCGAACCCCCAACCGTCGGTTACAAAAATTATGTACATCTAAACGACGAGCCGCCATTTTGTGCAACGCCGCGCGGCCATCTTGTGCGATGGGGTCGCATTTTACAAAAGAACATGTTTTTACGCGTCTCGCTTAAATAAGAGGTTTTCTTCTTTCGATTATTGGATACAACATTTTTGACTTTACACAAAGTAGGTCTTTGGAACGTTTGGAAAAATTTTCGCTCTCCCACGGTCCGAGCTCACGAGTGAACTGGAGCTGGAGCCGGCACAGCGAAAGAGCGACGATTTTCTCCGGTCTCAAAGATCCTTGCCAGACAGTTGGCTCATTTGAGGTCGTCCTCTTCGCGGAGCAAATCCTGAATCTCCTCCTCCCAGTCCTCCTTGCCAGATTCGCCCCTTGTCTGCCCCGGCACAACTTCGAAGTCCTTGAGTTCCGCTTCCAACTCGCGTTCCCATTCTTCTTCTGCTGAGATTCACAAGCGTTGAAGATTTTTTCCAGAGGCCCACTGGCTTGTGTTTGTGTGTTTAGTGTTATTTGAACATGTTTGTGTGTCTTAACCCATGTGTGCATTACCCATGGCTCGTGTCAATACGTGTAGAGGAAAAGTCGCTAATTGATGTAACTCAAAAACAAACGATGTGATGGAAAAGAAATGAACAAGATGGAGGATGGATAACGGTGACTAGCGGAAGTAGGAAAGCGACCACTGCCAGAGTGCCATCAAAGGTTGGCACTCCTCTCTGCAGGATGACGACACGATTTTTTAGCCGGGTCCAAAACAAAAAATTAACCACGCTTCAAATTGATACAGAGCAAAAGAAAGAGATGGTGACAACTTTGTTACAACTCTATCTGATCAATTTTCATTCGATTTTATTGTTACAAAATGGAATGGTATTTTGTTTTTATTTGTAGTATTTCTGACATGCCGAAAAAAAAAAAATGAAATTTACTGGTTTAAAAATTGTATTTCTTTTCCTATCAATGTACGTTCAATGTATTTTAAGTTTTAATTTCTTTTATTTTTATTTTCATTTCAACAATGATCGTATTTCATATTTAAGTTTCACAAAAAAGGTGTAACAATTTTGTTGCCATTCGTTAAGCTTTTGTTTTTGTTCGTTTTGGATCGGGCTGATTATTTTTGGAACATTGAATGCCAAACATTGCAAGCATCTTTCATAATTGACTTTGACGTGATGCTTTGATCGTTTACAACTAATGGAGAACTTGAAACTTCAAATGACTGTACCGCGGCTGGTTCGTTGCACGAACTCAATGTTTTTTGAGTTCATTGTTTATGTGTTTCAATTCAAAATTCCTTTTTTTCTGCGACGGACCAACCTGAGTACATATAAATATGGAATACCCGATGTAGAAAGTTACTTTTATAATACGCTTTTGTTTATCAATTCATCTCACATATAGGCTCATAAACATTTTGTCGTTTGAATTCTTGGAACCCTAAGATATATGCCTACATCGAGTATACTTCAACCGCGGTCAATAACCGAACTGAACCGTTTATTAGATGGCGCTCAAGGCAATGATAACAGGAGTGTATAATCATCAACGTGATAATGGCTATTTAATATCATTAATTATTTTTAATATTAAGTTTGTTGTCTCATAAATTTGTTGTTAATATAATATCTCTTCTCTTATACGATAAATGCTATATTCCTCACGTGAAATTATAGTACGAGAAAAGTTGGTTTACTTTTTTACTTCTTCTTCTTGTTTTCAGATGAGCTGGCGCTCTCGTTTATTTACAACTGAGAATGTTTTTGTTCAACTTGACCGGATTGGGGTTTGGAAGTCGGTCTACAGTATTTGATAAGTGAGGCGCGCTTGAAGAGATGCATTAAAAATCATAACTAAGTGAATCACAATCGGATGGATGGTAGGCGATCTGAACTAGGCGGCCTACTTGACGTTCCTTCAAAACCCCACCTGGTCGCTCTCAAAATTGACTTAAAAAAAAAGAAATAAAACGTACAAAGAAACCAACCAACGAATTAAAAATGAAATACAAATAAGATTAGCAAAATAGTTTTAATTTTTCCATACAAAATTTATAAGAAATTAAAAATTAATTAAAACTTTGTAAATTCAGAATTAAAGAAAATGAATCAAATTGAATTTCAGAAACCGCAAAATGTTTGTCCGTGCTTTATAAAGTTACAATTCTCGGTTCAGGACAAGGAACGCTCGAAGAAGCTGCGCCCAAAATTAGGTATCGCGCGTTCTTACGTGTCTAAGTGTTCACTTAGTAGACCCCTTATCGGCTCGCGTTTTTTTTATTCTGTTTGTTTCAACTATAAATTGTACACTCGCGATATTAATTAATCCCGTAAACACGTATTGTCATTCAACGTATTTTTTTGTATTTATTTTTTTTAAACATTGTCTTTGTTGTTCTTAAATAGTTTATGTTTTTAGTTTAGTTTTACTTCATCGTTAGATTGCTCTTCATTCAATAAGGTACCTAAGTTAGTCCGCTTCACTTTCTGGAACTAAGCTACCTTTTCATTTCGCAAACTCTTTTTTTCTACTTCTGTTCTTCATTTCTTTCTCGTTTTTTTTCCTTTTTTTCCCCATTTTTTGGTTTCACGTTCAATTCAATGAATTTAGTTTAGGTACTTTACAACGTTTACAACACGAAGAGAATAAGTTAGCTTACTATAATAAGATTTTAGATGGCAAAAACAGACAGACGGACAGACAGACGACAGACAAACAGACGAACGGACAGGATTATTGAATCAATGTGATTTTGCCTCGTTCCTCTCCTAGCGAATCTCTGATCGGTGTTGTCGGTCATTTTGTTGGGCTGAATCTTTTTTTTGTTTCTTATGTATAATCGCTTACGTTTTTTACATCTCTGCTTGACCGGTGAAGTTGAAACCCATTCGTCTAGTAACTTTTGCTAAGCGTCAAACACGTTCATTCCGACGTTAATTTGTATCCTGATAACTAGTGAAATATTTGGTTTCCAAACTTCCGTTTCAGTTTAGAAGTTAACGATAAAAATAGAAAAAAAACGAAAAAAAAAATTAACAAATGTTATAGAAAAAAAAAAAAAAAAAAAACAGTTGAACATTTATGAACATTGTGGTACGTTTACGTGTGTGTACACAGTTTTTATGGTGAACTAAGAACGTGCGATGAAAACGAGAGCGAACGTGAGAAAAAACTCAAAATGATCGAAATTTGAATCGTCTAAGAGCAATGTCTTTCTTAATTTCTTATCTTTGAGGGGGGGTTAAAAGAGGGCTGCGCTCTGGATAATGGTTTCAGAGAATTCTCCTCTTCCTTTTAAGCTGTTGACAAAATAGAATGCATTCGTTCATTTAGAGAGAAATTACTACACGTTTCGGTGTATTTTATGTGTGTCTGCCATCACGTTTAATATTCAATAATACCTATGTGTTAACAAAATTCACATTCGGGTGGTGTGTGTGTGTGTGTTTGTGTGAGTAAAACAAAGACAGAGGGGAAGAAGCCAGAATCATCAAAAAAGGTCTACAGTGATGATAACCAACGCAAGGAAAGTAAAAAGTACACATCTAATCTAACACGACAAATTCAGCTACTCAGCAAAAGGACTTGGCTAGACATCGACATGAGCCCTACCGTAGAAATCCAATCGAACATGTGGTTATACTCACAGGAGCGACTGTTCCACATTGACACGTTTTTATCCACGTTTGAGTTCATGCAGTTTGCACTGGGCGTTTGGTGCTATGGGTTGATTGGCGAGATTGATAACAGTGTCTTATAGTTAGAATTTGTTCTTTACTTTCAGGGATTACAATAAAAGTATTTAAACAGTTACAATTTACAAAATAAAAATGGTCTCAAAAAAGTAACTAGTTGCAAATTACTTAATCAAATATAAAAAAAAAATGAACTAACATAACATACATTTTTTACTAGAAACTTTTTAGTTACACTGCTTGTATATTTATATTTATGTGAAAGTAATTCTAAAACGTCATTTAGTTATTCTATCGTAACTAGGTAGTGAATTTTAGCTTTTGTTTTGTAACTTACAACTGTACTTGTTTTTTATTCGAGTTTATTTTTCGCTACTGCTCAGTCGTGCTTTTCTTTTAATTTTTCTAAATAGCCTCGGTTATGAATCACGCCAATCGAGCCCTGTTGGTATCATTAATGGATCTTAATTTCGACAATACTGGGCAAAGATTCGAGAGTCACTTGTAACGCTTTTCAATCATTGAAATTTAAGCCTCTCTTTATCTAATGCACTTTGGAATTCAGTTGTCTTGGCTGAAAGGAACCCACTTTGCAATACAAAGAGAGTTTTTTTATATTAGTTAGAACGAGTCTGTGTGCATTCGATTGGTCGTCGGATCGAAGGTGCCTTCTCGCAGAGGTCCTCCCGAATCTTCGTCTCAGCCTGTCAGCTCACCTTTGGCGGACTGCATGGCCAACTTTTTCATGCCCTCCTTGACCTCCTCGATGTCGGTGTTGGACGCCCGCATACTGTCTGATACGAACTCGTGACTAGGCGAATCGGCCATTGGCGAATTTTTGTCCTTCTCCTGGTTCTCCTTTGGTTCTTCTCCTTCATCGGTTTTTGTACGAGCTGTTTGCAAGACAACACTCCCATCTAACTAAGGGTTGCGTTTGTTTCTTTTTTTTTTTTTGTTTTTGTAACTAATTCTACTTTTGTGCCACTACTGTATTGAAATGAATCAGCAAATTGGAACATGCCGTATTATATAATCATGTATCGATTTAATAGTAAAATAATAAAGTCCAACTTTAGAGTCAACTCTAGAAATTGATTTGACAAAGTTTGTGCAAAGCTAAGTTTGTATTTACAAGTTATTAATTCATCATTTATTGTCATTTGTTTTTTCCTCAAGTTTCATTAAGTTATTTTTCGCGATTCATTGTTAAGACAATTTGCCTTAAATTTATGATTCTTTATTCTGAATTCGAAACTTTTGAAATTAATTTGACTGCAAATTGTTTTGCAAATAGTAAACAAAATAGAACGAGATGAAAAAAAGCCACTTCAAAGCTAAACGTAACTGTTAAAATGAAAAACAGAAAAAAATCTAACAAGCTATAGAAAAGTATTTAAATTTGTTACACCTTTACTTCGTCATTCACGTGCTTGTATAATTAAGTATGTAAATTTTACGAAAACAAAACTAAATTGTTGATAACGGAACGTTGTATAATTTTCTTCTACACGTAAGTTGGAAAACGAGTTTGTCATTCATATGCAACAAAACATGTGTATGGAAGAAAAGGAAAAAAAAATAGTCAATAAGATATGTAAACGTCGACATCATAAGCCGAGTGACAAGTTAAAAGTTTGCCGAACAAACTTTTAATTGAATTTTTATCTTTCTTTTTTGCTGTTGCAAATTGAAACGTTAACATTTTGAAAATTAATTTGACTACTATCTCGGGTTTGCTACAAGTTAAATAGACCGTTTTATAAAAGCACGTTCACAAGTGAGAGCAAAGTACGTAATTTTTAATTAAAAAAAAGATCGATCCTCGCTAACTTTTGAAATTGGCGTTGAAAGCTTTTGTTGCATTAACAAGCTTCACAGCTCCGTGAATTTTATCTTCCAACAATTTTTATTTCTTTCTTTTTTTTTCCAAGCAAATTTTTACTTTCATTCAATTTGTTTTGTCTTCCCTATGTAATGTGTAAATGTGAAGCTTGATCAGAGACGTGTGAGCGAGAACTCAACATTTGATTGGAAATAAATTTAATTGACTCACGAGCACAAATCTCTGATCAGACGAGCAGGCTGGAGAGTACACAAAACTATTCACTGTGCATTGCAATACAGCAATAGGCGCATGCCGGAATACTAATCAAAATCATTTACGCAGGTGCAATAATCGAACTAGAATTATATATCCCGATCGTGTTTGTGTGAGGCTCTCGACTAAAAAATACCTTCGGTGTGATCTACGCTGTCGCCGCTGGTTATAGTCTGGTTTGGATTACTCTCCGCTTGACTTGCCATTGCCTTCAATTCATGATTTTGACGGAGGAGAGAAACTCGATAAAAGTAATTTCGCCAAAAGTTTTCCTCGGATATGCTGCAACAAAATTGTACATCAATTTTTCATGTACGATGACAAATAAAAAACAAGGATCTTGATAGTTCTAAATTTTTTATCCTGGAACTTTGTAAGAGCACAAATTTGTTTTGTTGTTTTTTTTGCATTGTTTTTATGGAAATTGTATACGTACATTTTGGGTACCAATTCGAACCTCATGGACTCTAAATTGGGATCGGCAGCGAGCGCGGCCTGCGCTACAGGTTGAACAGCGTCGAAATCCCATTCGAAGTCCACCCCGGGTGGCGGTGATCTAACGAAGTTTCGCCGTTCCTACAAGTATACGAGACAATGTAATCATTGAGCGATTTAACGCGAGTTGAAATTTAGTCCGGCTAACTTTATCATGCCAGCCGATCCGATTGAATTACGATCCATATCAATTGTTAACTTTCAATTTGTCGTCAGAGGGGGACAAATTCGATTTTTCAACTCAAACTTGTACTGCTAATTGGATCACCATGAAACCAACGTCTTTTCATAAAGAAACCAACTCTTTTTTACAATTTTATAACATTTTCAACTTTACAAATTATTAATGAATTAAGGTTATTACTATTAAAAAAAATGGCCTGGGTCTGTTAGGCTCAGTTGCTTAGTCGAGGTTTAAATATCGGACCTCATATCGCACATAAAGTGATAAAATTATTTGACAAAATTAATATTTTAGTTTCTTATTAAATTAACGATCGATTTCGGCTACAAAGCCATTTAAAATGATGATATCAATCATGTTACGTAAAAATGTGGTTTCGATCAGGCTTGGGTAATTTAAGTTAATGTTACAAAAAAATTTACAAGTTGCTAACTAGTAACTGCAACTAAGATAAAAAAAATATTTGTAACTTGTAATACCTGTGTAATTTTTATGGTTCATTAATTTCTTGTTCCTGCTTCATTTATTTGAAACAAACTTTTTAACAGAAGTTACTAGTTGAAGTAACTGTAACTAGTCACGTTTAGTTACTTTTTTTCGTAACTCACCCAACCCTGATTACAATTCGGAAACGTCATTATGGTAGTTGAAATTGAACAATAGCTGTTATTAATATCTCCGTTAAGTGTTGCGGTTAGAATAATAGCATAGGTTTTGCGGTAAGACTGAAAATTTCATCGCCCGATATTCGGATTCCAGATAATTTGCTACGTCGGATCAAATTGCAGTATTAATAAAACGGAGGGTTTAATTAATCAGGCGTCATTAAAAGCTTTGACAACTTATAGCGACTGTCTGGCCACTTGAATTTGATTTTTCCGGTTGAATTTTACAGTGCATGCATCTTTTAGAATTCTCAAGACCGAGGAGATTTAACAACTATTTTCGAGTCTTTTGTCGGATCTGGATATCAATGTCTGCTTACAGTTGAAAGAGCTAAACATTCTTCTCGCAAAGCATCCTCGTTGGGTGCACCGATCCACGGAGCCACAGCTTCCTTTGCATTTTTGTTAGCAGGATCCAATTCAGACTCCTTGTTAAGCTCAGCGATCAGTCTCTGAAATCATAGACGCTCGTTTAGTTCAGACTGCATATCACTTTCTATTGAAAAGGCAAAAATGTTCGTTCAAAATTCACGAATTTCTGAATAAAAATTTTGCTGAATTAGTCATAATCAGATTGTAGAATATTTAAATTGTAAATTTGCAGATTGCGGTTTTCAAATTGCTCAATTTCCAAATTGAAAATTTCTGGATAGCTGAATTTCTAAATTGAAAATTTGCAGTTTTAAAACACCCGGTGCCGCAAAACATATTCATTTTTGCTAATTGAATAAGCACAATTTGTAGATTAAAATCCTAAAAAACCAACGAAAGGGAACAATTGGAAAAATAATGGAAGGGAAGAAAAAGCGAAAACACAGAGGCCGAAAGGAGAAGAGTGCTTATCGATCGACGTGGCAAGTTTGAAATAAGGCACTGCGCCAACGTGATGCAATATCCGTCACCAGCGAAAGTAGCTCATTTATGATTTGGCTCAATTTTGTGTTTTGCCTCCACACTCTTTTGACAGATCACAATCCCCCTTTTTTGTCCCCACCCAAACTTGAACACAATTTTTTGTATATTCACCCACGGACCAACAGAAAATGTTGTGCACTTTTTCTTTTCTCATTTCTTTATTTGCTTAAAAAAAGTTAAACAATTAGTTAATTAAAAACATATCGAATAAAAAAATGTTCAAATGAAAAGTTTTTCATGGGTTAAATATAAATTGGGATCCGATTTTTTGAGTAGTGATTTTTTTATATTTTTTTCATGTTTACAAGATGGAGAAAAACGCAAAGTTGGCAGTCATCCCGGATGGTGATCTATTTAGTAGGTAAATTTCTTGAAGGAGCGGGGCAGTTTCGGAGTACTTTTACAACTCTAAATTGGGGATGAAAGGTCTGCGAGTGAAATCCGAAAGGTTGGGGGAGAAACGACGAGAACTCGTTTAGAGGCGATTCGGTCCGAGCATTTGTTGGAAAGTTTAATTAATATTTATGAGCTGGCGAGTTGCAGGACACCATAGTGCGCTCGGTGAAATTTAAATACGCGCCAAACTAATTGCCTAATGTAATGAAGTTTCAAGTGAAAATGTGTGTCATCGTGGAAATAATTTGTGTTCATCTTGTCTGTGCCTCCTTTTTATCGAAGCTATTTAAACATGACAATTTTATTTCAACCTTCTTTCTTTCTTACCGCACATTTTAATTTATCTATATTTTTGTTCTCGAATTTTATTTTATTCAATTTACATTTTAAACAATTTTGAGAATGTTCATAATTCGATTAACAAATTTACTGTTTGTTGCTTGTCTGCATCTTTAGATTTACACGACCGAGAGATCATCTCCAAAGGAACAAGTAACACGACCAGGTTTCAATGAAACGTCCTCTTCTATTTCAGTCTAAAGGGGCTAATAGTAAGGGCGCTTGAACTCGAGAATTCTTCTCAGTGTGAAAAACTGATTGCTTTACAGCCGCCGCTTAAAATGTCTCATACATTCATATTTTATATTCTAAAAAAGTCATCAACGATAAAGACGATATTATTTTTTCACTCTCTCGATTTTCAAACAAGCAAAATGGCCTTCATAAAACAATTCTAAATTGAAAATTTCAAAACTTCCAGATAGTGTCATTTCTAAAACATTTTCAATGTTGCTCAATGGTAAATTAAAAAATGGCAAACTGAAAATATTGCAATTGCATCTTTGTGGATTACTTTTAGAACTTTCAATAGTTTGCTACGACATCCTGGACCCGACCAGTCCCTTGAGTCGCTTTTTGTATTCATGCAAGATGACTTGTATTTATTTTCTCGGTTCGTTTTTTTTCCTTTTGTCACGGGTCATACTTCTTTATGCGTCCCTCGGTATACGGACAGTTTCGTGTCGACGTAAGTTAAACTGGGTTAAACCCGGGCCGCGAGCAATTTTAGTGCGATCGATAAGTATTGAAACTATACGACTTATCTATTTAACCCCCCTCCCCCTCTCTCACCTCAACGATTTTTTTAGATTGCAAATCAGCTTTGCAATCTTTCCTGGGTGCGTTGGCTCGGAGGCCAAAAGTCGTTTTAAAAAACCGTCACGGTGGAATGACCTTTCACCTTTTTCCAATCGAAGGGTCAACACTCGTCTGAATCAGCCAATCAAGAAACTTGTGCTAGGTGAAGCAGCGTTTGTTAATTAACAAAATGCGCGGGTTAATGAGAGCTAATTTGTATTTATGTGTGCAGGTGTGAACTGCGAAATTCTTGACGGTCGGAGAAATGACACTTTTTTGATTTATTTTCAAATTTGCCTGAGCTATGAAAAGTTGAAAAAAAGCTTTAAAAAAGCCACGGTTTAATAACTTTTTTGATTTTTCATTTGTATTTGTGTTTTGTAGTTAAAAATAAATTGTTTAATCATTTCTTTGTACCAGAAGGAACAGAAGATCTCGCCATAATCCCACAATTTATAAAAAGCACCTGCTGCTCCATTCTATAATTTGAAAGTTCAAAAAAAAGCAAGAGCAAGGCGAATTTTTTTTCTCGTAACTCATCGACTTACCAGTCTTACATTTTCCTCGATCAGGAGCTTGAAATATCACGAAAGATCGTGTCATTAGAATAAATCTTAGAGCGCGGCAAAAGCAGCACGATGCAACACTTTATTTCGTGGCACGCAAATTGTCATCATTTGTGTGAGCAAAGAAGGAAAAAAAAATAAAACAAGAATTGGCGTTTTTTTTTTCTGCCTTCTATTCCTCTCAATGTAAAACGAAGCAGCGATTATTAACCAGTTTGAGCGAAATTGATGAGGCGGTGGAAAATGAGGCTGAAATAAGTGATTAAAACAGTTGTTTGTGTTTTCTTAAACAAAAAAGTGTGATACAATCACCGAGCTTGATTTTTATCTCCGTTCCTTTATTTTCTTTTTAAAGTAAGTCGAACATAAAAATCATCAGATTGGGAATTAAGAAATTAAAAAGTTTGTTTTTGTTCTGCTTTTTTTTACTGTTATTTTGAAGACTGATTATAACAGAATTGTTTTCAGCTAACAGTGTTTACGTAATTATGGGATAATGTTCTAGGAGGAAGAGACTTAATTGTAATGTGAAGTAGTTCATAATGTATGAAACCTACTAATCCTCATTTTGCTCCAGTTTTCAAACGGATCCGCCGCATAGTAATGACATGATTGGCGAAACTTGGAATTCTCTCTTTGATCGTGTAATTACAATGTATCCGCTTGAATTTGACAGTTTAGCAACTTTTAATAAAAGTCGACCATAGCTATTAAAAGAGCCGTCACATGTCAAAAGCAACTTCATCTTTGTATTATATAAGTTTTAAATCAAATTATTTCATATAAAATTATATTAAGTGGAATTATTTATAATATAATAAAAATACGAACTGATGAATAGTTATTCTATTGAAAGTAAAATGAGAAGAGCGCAAAATTTCCCATAAAAATATGCCCTTATATATTTTGAGTTTTTTAAGGTTATGTTATCATTTTTTGGACTTTTTTCGATCTTTTAGATTTCTGCCTTGTGGGTACTCAAATGAGAGCTCGTGATGCCCTCTACACGATGAGATGGTCAGATTGTTTTCCAATTTCTATTTTATTGATAGTTTTTGATATGTTTATGAATCTTAACTTTTTCTATTTTTAATTTCATACATTTTTAATTGGTTATCTCCCAACTTTCTCGAACACCAAAAGAAATAAAATAAAATAAAAAGGAGAAATAAAAAAAGAAAAACAGTTGCCAGAGTTAAATTTGCCAAACTTCATCCTCCGCAGTTTGGTTTCTGAAAAAGTGACGAGTTCATTGACACTCAGAAGCTGGTCAAAAGTTTATGATGATTTGCACCAACGTTGGACAAACTTTTGGTCAAGTTTTTGGCTGGACGATTTTTGTCGACGCGGTTATATAACAAATGTTGAGCATCGCTTTGTACGAACGTGACAATTACAGAAATTCGACTGTCGCCGCATTATAGGCCGTCCTCGCAAAAACCGCGTTCGTATGCACTTCAGTTTATGTAGGTCAGCGGCAGACTGTAACCTACATGTCGGGCGTGACGTCACGAATAACCTTCACGCGACATTCTTCCGTTTCCGTAAAGAAAATATCTTGGACAGAATCAATCAGACCCGGTCAGTCATCTTTTTTTTCAAAGCTTTACCAAACAACTGTAAAACCAAAAAAAAAATCAGGAATTTGAGAAGTATCCTCTTATTTTTTTTGAATTTGAAACCAACAATAAATTTCAAGGTTTTATTCTCATTTGTTATAATTATATATTTAAAATGATTTAAAATGTGCAATCATTATAATTTCTCCAAAAGATGGAAATTTTATTTACAACCTCATTTTCGATGTTGATAATCTAATTTAAGAATCTACATAAAAGCGAATACTAAATGAAGGATTTGAATAAGACCTGCGAATAAGTATGGCGGTCAATATTTTGAAATGAATCATGAAATGATAAAGCAAAAAAAAAACTCCAAACCAGACGTCGAGGGAACACTACAAATTATTATCTGTAAGGTGGCACTTGAAAGTTTGAGATTTTGATTAAGACAAAGATCTGTAACAATAAAATTTGTCACGGTTTTAACATTTACATTATACACCACCATCCTTAGAAAATTTACGTTCGAATTAATTCCACTGAGTAGCTTTGCGCCGATGAATATTACAGTTGCAGCAAGTTTTCGTGAAGTATATTATTCATATCTCAAGCCGTTCTGAGTAACTCGCTTACTGCCCACTTAATTTATAAGTTGCGTTTCGTGGAAAATTGGTTTACATACGAACCCAGATTTCTTTTCTTCCTAATAATAATACCAACTTCTATTCTAACTACTGAACAAATAACACCGCATCTCTAACACTCTATAATGTTCAATTGTATCATTTAAATTTCATTTTGTTTTATTTCTCCACATTTTTAATTATAATTAAAACTTGTATCTTTAAGAAACAACTTTTATTTTTGAGACTCACTTTCGTTATGAGGTTGAACTAAAATTTATTTTCATCCCGGGGATGTTACAATACAACAACGAGTAAATTTTTGCAAGATTATTTTTGACACCGAAAAGTGATAAATGAGTGTGGCAAATTTATAAATACTCCCGAAGTAACGGCAGTGGGATAAATTATGTTACATGTTGCGATACGGTAATTTCAAATATGGACCGTTTTATGGGCACAGATAAATCGTCGGGATGATGAAATATTATTTTGTTTGATAATGGAAAAGTGTCCCTCGGAGCTAAATCAAAAAATAAAAATGTACGAGGAAGAACTTGAGAGCAGCCAGTCAGCGTGTAAGCAAACTTGTGTGTACGAATTGTGTGTCATTTACCTGTGTCTGTACCTGTGACGTGTCAGCGCATGAAACATTCAAAACATGTCTGTCAATTATCCAAGTTTCACTGTGTATACGAGTGTCTTACTAAGCATGTCAACTTTGATTAACTAATTAATCACTAGTCGAACCAGCGACTGGTAGACCAAAAATAACAAAACAAAATCCAACCTTCAACATTACAAAAAAAACTGGAACATTCAAATTGATCTTTTTTCCAGTTTTCAAACTTCTACTAAACTTCAAAAGGTTTTCTTGCCAAGTTTCTTCTTCCTAAGGTTAAATATAATTTTACAACATTGTAATGAACGATTGGTAATAAAATGAAACTGATGTGTTGAATAAACTGATGATGGACCTTTCTCGTCACCTCATGACACATGTTTAAAAACTACATCGCCAAGTGTTTTGTCAAACTATTGATTCTGGCAACACGTACAAGCTGCGACCTAAAGTCAATGTAATCGATTGCTGCCACTGCAGAGTAAACATGCCAGGTTCGAATGGATCGTACGAGGTGGAATGTAGAAAAAAAATATATAACGCTGGCTCTTGTAACCAACACAGATATCAATCCTACCGCAACCTGTCACGCCAAAAATTTCATATCCCTCTGAATCAATCTCGCTTCGGAATTCCTAAACCATATTCGCTTTTCAAATTTGACTCTCTGACTGATAAAAATTTATTTGTAACACCCCCCCCCCCCCCACGCCATTAGAATCGACAGAATTTACATCGCGACGTTTCAAAGGGATTTCCCTTTAGCATTTCAACTAAAAGATGCAACCTGTCAATTTTAACTTCTCTTTTCAAACTCACAACACTTTACTCAATGGAATATTTTGTTTGTTTGCGTTTATTTGACAATTCTTATTTGTTCGTTTTACACAGTTTCTTTTATACTGTTTCACTTATTTTTGTTTGTGTAGTTTTTAATTGGTTACTTTATATTTGTATGTTGGCGTTTTGGCAATAAGATAATTCCTTCAACGGTAACAAACGGATGGATATAATTAACCATTACAACCAGAAAGAAAAAGATACCTTTGAAGTGGCAAGTACTTATCCTATGAAGGTCAAGGCATGTTATCGATTGAACAGTAAACGTTTGCTTATGGTTGAATTATCGCTTCGTCCACGAAACATCATTAAAGTCTTGGAAGGCAGAAGAAACATTCTCGAAATATAAAAATTCGAAGAAAAAATTGCTCACGGTTTAACCGCTGAGGATTATTTTGCATGATTCAATGAAAAACGATTCCAGGACTCAATCACTTTTTAAAGTACATCCCTATCGGGCTTTCCTTTGTTTTGGATATGAAAAAAGTGATTTCATGAGAACGAAGGAGAGCTTTTGTTTTATTTTATTTATTAAATTTTGTTTTGTCAGAAGTATTTTTGTTGAATAGACTCGATAAAAAAAAGAGTTCTTGAATGGTCTGAATTTATGTTTTTATTTGAATTGAAATTTGTATTAGGATTGATATTTGATAAGAGTGGGATATTATGAAATCGTTATCTCGATCCGGTGATTTGTCCAAGTTTCATCAACTCGAGTCGAAGTATACAATTAGCATTAAAGCGACGAATCTCCAAGTGGAATCATCTCTTGAGGTATAATATTGGCTTAAATTGTCACACTGGCGCATTTCGATCGATAGTGTCGGGGCCAGTGGCGCGAATAAAAGAGCGATATCGCAGCGCAAATCCATAAAGAGAGAAATTCACGAGCCGAAAATTTTGATCCGAGAACCAAATCGGCGTCACGTACTTTATTAGGCCGCCTGGACCCGTTTGCACACAGAGCTCATCCGACACGGCATTGAAACAATTTTGGATCCAGATGACGAACGAAAAAAAATTGTACTGCGAAAATATAATTACAACGCCCGAGCGTTGCGACGGAAAATGTTTTTAAAGTAATGACATTTCTTGCGGATCAAATTTTATGCCCAAGGACTTTGAAAGGAAATTGATTCTGCGTCTTTGTTGGCCTTTTTTGCGGGAAATTGTTGGACAAATTTTATTATTACTATTTTTTCTATCATTTTAAAAATCCACTGGACGATTTTTTTTGTTACATTTTTATATATAAATAAAAAGATGTATTATGAAATGAAACAAAGTATCGATTGAAAGAAACAGAGAAGTTGGTTCATTGAAAAAGGCTCGATTCAATTTGTTAATTACTGAATCCCTCAAAAGAAATTTGTTTTTCATACTTTATCAAGCAAAACAAATTGTTTTATTAGCAAATTAAATCAACTACCACGTGCAAACTTTAGTATTTTTTTAACTGAAAAAAAAAAAAAAGAGAACAGCAAAGATGTGAAAAAACACATTTCATGTTTTCCATGTCAAGTTTCTTTTTTTTCAAAATTCAAATAGATATTACAGCTTTTTTTCTTTTATTTTATCTACTTAGGCATTTACAAAAAGCTTCAATTAAGTTTCTCTCTGTTTTTGCTCCGAAATAAGTACAGGTATCTTGAGATTCAAATATTTACTTTTTTTTCCTCGACTTAATAATAAAAGCACAATGTACCCATCTTGGGTAATACACAAAAAGGATATCCTACCATCCTCCATGGTATCAAAATTAATATATATACCTGAATCTTGCAGGAAAACATTTTCATTAAAAAAAATGGAATTCTTAAAAAAAAAACTCGTTTAAATTTTATGATTGCATATAAAACACACAGTACATATTTATATTAACGTTTAAATTGTAATATTTAATAATTGTCCAAATTAGCCTACTCTCATACTGACCCGAACCGTCCCTTTCAAAATGCATATAATTTTTAAATTAAAAATGGTTTAAATGAATATTTACTGTTTTAAAAATTAACACTAGAAGAATTACAGACTTATTAATTATTTTTTGGGAATATATTGAGTTGATTTTTAAGTAGACGTAAAATAACAGAGGGGTGTGAGTGATCGTGAGTTGCACGTGTAAGTCAATCATCCGCCTCGCGACTTATGGTAGATCTTGGCTCGTGGGTGTGTCTGTGTGATGGGGTGGTGTCGGATCAATACCAACTGCCCCTATTCTTTAACAGTGTTCGTGCAGCTTCTCGTGAAAGAGCGTTTGTACGCGTACATCGCCACGATGGTTTTCGACGGTTTCCAAACGACGTGTCCAAATTGTGTTCTTAAAATTGAACCTCAACTAAACAATGATTATCTAACACAAACCAAAAACATATTTTATGCGAAATAAATAACCCAAAAGGTGGAATTGAAAAATTGATCGCTTAATATTATTAGTTGTTAATGTTAAAAAATTCATGACTCTAAGTTCCTAAAGAAAAAACCTTGTACGTTCAGAAAAAAAAAATAACGAATTTGCCATAACGAGTTGTTTTTCTTGCACATTTCCGAGTAAAAAAATGACTGGATATTAGTAATTTTTTCAATTTTTAAAATGTCTCATTTATTAGCAGGAGGTCAACTTTGCCGATCAAAAATTTTCCAATACCAGTTTGCCGTCAAAGGTACGCAAACTCGACCGAATTTTATTATTATTTCATATTCGGTCGATCGATTTTGAACTGATTTATTTATTCATTTGTTATTTACATATTTTTTTCATCATTTTTTGATCTTTTCATTCATTTTTTATTTATTTTATTATTATTTATTCCTGTTTTCATTTATTTTGTACGAACATTTTTTAATTGAAGTTAACTTGTAAAGATTTTCTTGTCTTCGAAAAAGGACAAACTTTCATTTCAGGGCTAATTTTGTTAAACTGCAATAGATCATAAATTGGTTATCGAGCTATACAAATAATATTTTTAAAAAGTTTCTTCGTGTCTGTTGTTTCATAAATAACAAGTTTACCAATTAGAAGATTGAACGATAATTTTTACCTTTTGTTCGTAGACCAAGTTACAATTTCGGTTAGAGTTGGAAACTACGAAAACATTAATAATTTAACAACAAAATGTGCACAAAAAGTGCACTTTCTAACCATTTCTCCCTTGTTATAATCCAATTTCAATATTTCACCAAACGAGCAAGATTAAAATTAACAAAAAAAAAAAAAAAAAACGGGAATTGAAAAACTGTCCCTAGTTTTGTGTAGCTTTTAGTATCACAATTGCATTGTGTCGGGAAGTACAAGAGATCCCTTAATTCGAGCCGGAACGACAACGGTTTTTGTTCGGTTAAGTATTCATTAAGGAAACTCGCCAGTAACATGTTCCGTTTCATTTTCTCAGAGACCAACGAACGATTTCTATACATAAGCGAAACAAACAATTTGTAGGTAGAAATTGCAAGAAACGCCTTTTGTAATGAATAAAACATGCACAATTTTGAGTTTCACTTTGCTCGATTAACTTTTTGAGGTTTCAAATTAAAAAAAAAAAACACTAACATAACAAAAAGTACAACAAGATTAATTAACGTTAAATGAAAAGTTGATAAAAAGGAAGTTTTTTTATAAAGAGTGTAATTTCAAATGATACAAATCTGAACGACAATTTTAAAGTACAAGTAAGTGATTTAAGAATGAAATTTGAAACTAATTTGAGATTAATTAAAAGTAAACTTGAGACAAAATTAAGAGTAAATAATCGTGATAGCAAAATTACGAATGCCTGACAGCACAAATTAATATCAAGGAAACGCGCAAAGGAAACGGATTGATCAAGATTTTGAATGAATTATCTTAGAGATTATCTTATTATTTTCGCAAGATCGCGTCACGTCTTTACATTAAACAAGGAAATGGGATGATCATAATGATTGGAACAATTCCACAGTATGCATCCGGATTGCAATACCAGTACAATAACGCATTGTGATCACTCCGCCAAGTGACAGTAACACTGTCTGACTATTCCGCGTTTATACTACTCACTTTTTTAAAATGCTCCTCTCCGCAACCTCAACATCGTTTTTTTTTCTCCTTTAATATTTTATCTTGTTTCACTTTTTTCCTTCACAATAATGACTTATTTTCAATAAACAATTCCTTGAATTAATTAATTACAATTAATAATAATTAATTGATTAAAGATATTATTTTATTTTGAATCTATTTTATTTTTAAGAATTAACGTTTTTCTTGTGGATCTTTCGTTGTTATAAGAAAAACCTGTTTTTTATAAGTAATTTAATATTCGATTGTTAATTTGCAAAAAGGTAGCTTTTTATAAAGACAAAATAATAGCACGCGTTTAAGTTTGGCATGACGTTGCGCAAGTGCCCCGTTCGATTCCCCCTTGTAATTATCGCGAAGCGCTCGATAGCAGCATCATCGACCTCGATTTAAGCACGTAAATTAATTAAAGTGCATTATAATGAATCGGCTGTCTCGACGTGAACTCATACGATCGGTTTGTTTGTTGAAAAATCATTGATCGACACTTTTATTTTCCACTCAACCGTCCCTTCTAACTCCTGGTCTACCAATAAATTCTCAACAACTATGTGAAATGAAAAAAAACATGTTAGTAAAAAATTCATTAGAAAAAATAAAAAAAAAAGATTCAGTTCCAGTTCAAAAAAAATTACACAGCGTCAGAAGTTTAATGATTTTTGATCAGATGAAACGTTCGTCGGGATTATTTACTCAAGAAAGTTCGAATATGTTCAAATATGAAAACGCTGTTAATTGTTTCGTTTGTTCAGTGCTTTTGAAATCCTGCCAATAATCTCCCCCCACGGTGGTGAATTATTTTCCCTTCTTGTCGACTTAACGAAATCATCCCCCGGCGTGATTTCAATGGCGAGAACGTAATTGTGCACCGGAGTGTGCTTAGGAGCGACTCACGTTTTCTTCGACGGTCTTCTTTATTTTCACACTGGCCTCCACCACGCTCTTTCCCGCTTTGTTCACAGCACTGTATAAAAATCCACCGAAGCTCTTCGCCCCGGCTAAGGCCTTTGTTGAAACTGCAAAAAAAGACCATCAAATTATTATACATCTGTACTATCAAACAAAATTGTCATTTTAAAATAGAAATAAAATGAAAAGAAATAAAAGAAAAAAGAACACAATCTCTGTGGTCAAGATGCGTTTACACTTCTCACCTGTTGCATTTGTTCTCATCGGTCAAAGACTACTTTTCAAACCTTCTTTTTTCATAAAAAAAAAAAAACAAACAAAAAACAAAAATGAAACATAAAAAAGTTAAAAGAATGAACATAAAATGTATAAAAAAAGCGAACAAAATTGTTTCTTCTTTGCTTTTATTTTTGGATAAAAATAAAAATGATAGGGATACAAAAATAACATGCATAATCTTTTTCGTATTGACACGCAGGCGAGCAGCTCTCTTGAGAATCAAGTGCCCTCAAGACATGAGCGTTCCATTAAAATAACAAAATCCGCGGTGGATAACTAAACAGACCTACGTGATTTGAGTTCCGGTTTTTGGTTTCAAATTATTTTTTTGTCATTGTTGATGTTCTCGAATAAGGTTAATGGGCCAACTGAGATGAGGAGGAGTTTCATTTTTCGAGCAAAACACTATCTCGGCAGATCGTATTGATCCGAAAAAGATGGACCAGGCCAGACACCTCCTTTCGGACCACAGATTTTCACTTTTGCACTCTCCGACCACTAAAGTGTCAAATCAAACGAAATAAAGCGGCCCTGTATTTCCCAGGAGGACAAGCGCTGAAACAACGCGACCGAGAAAAGAAAAGCAAAGGAGAAAAAATAAAAAATAACGAGTTGTTGGCCCCGACTTTAATTAAAGATTATTGATCTTGGCTTTTGCTTACTATTTATCTTGGCAAAAAAACAAATGGTTGTACGTTTAGGGGATATAAATTCGCCATCTGTTATTTTCAGGGAATTCGAAGTTAAAAAATTGCCAGGGGAGAAGAAAAATGAAAATACGGTTTCTTTTTTCTTTTCAATTATTCAACAGTTCGTGCGCTCTCTCTCTCTATTTCTCTCTTGGTGTTCTAAATTCGATTCTTTGTGTATGCATTCTCGAGCAGTGAGATAGCACGCAACAATGTATGAAAATTACACGCGATAAAAGTACATCAACTACGGATGTTTATCTGCGCCATTATCTGGCCCGAGCGAAGCGCTGCAACAAAGTGCATAGGATACGTTCGATGCACTTTGAAATGATCAAAGATTGTTTCGAAGATTAACCCTACACGTACATAGTGGGACGATTCTTTTGAATGTAAAAATTTTTACAAGCACAATTTTTATCATACAAAAATCATATTTGATTTTCAATTTAGTCTTTCAGTAACAATTTTAGTAAATACAGAGATTTATAGTATCATAATAAGGCCACTACGTACGTGTAGGGTTGAATTATATTTTTCAAACTGAGAGTTATAGGTGGAAGATAAGGTAGTGAAAATGTTTTGCGAGACTTTTGTTTCGCTCGGACGGATGCATATTCAAGCACTTGACATCTACATTCGAACGCACGCGATGACGAGAATATGAATACTAACTCGGATGAAATACGATGACGTGGAGCTCAATTTTTCGCTCGTGAATTAGATTAGACAATTGTGATCTGTGGGATGATAATAAATACACGAAGAGAAATGGATGCAGGATGAGATGTCCAGAAAGACGAATATTGCAAGACAACAAAATTTTCACAAAAACTAGCGAAAACAAAATTTTTTGTTTTACTTTTGTTTTCTTTTATCAGTTGCAAAATTGTTATAACAAACATATTTTTTTAAAGTACTTTACTATTAACAATTGTAAAAGAATTTTATGCCAAAATTGTAATAATGAAAAAATAAATAAAAGAAAGAAATGTGTTTATTGGCTGATGAATAAAGAATGTTGTAGTTTTGTGTTTCGTTTTTTTTTATTCCGCTTGAACTTTGTGGGATGGATTTATTCTAAGGGTTCTTTTTTGTTCTCAAGGCGGTAACATAACTCCGAGGGAAACAAACTTCGCAATCTAAAGACACAATTCAGTACGTAATGTGTTTTAGAATCATTGATATGTTAGAATTTGTTATCTAACGTGAAGGGCAAAGGATCATGATTAGAGTTGATGAATTGCTTTGATACACTCGAGTCTTAGATGAGAAGACAAAACGAGCGTCAACTCACCGGCGCCAAATGCTTGTTGGCCATCCTTATCTTCGGTAGGTGTACCGGCCAGGCTCGCAGGTCCGCTATCCGCTCCGCCCGTGGCACTAGAAATTCAACAAAATCCCTTAATTAAACAACTTTACTTTTTCATTGAAAACATTGAAAAAGTTTAAAGAAAAGTCACCGAATCATTGTTTTATATTTTCTTACATGATTTGTTTCTTAATTTTTTTTTTTTTTTTTTTGAAATTTAATGAATGATTCAACATCTGAAAATAGATATATTTAATTTACAAATTGGCGTAGATATACAAGCCACAAATTTTGCAATTTCTGAAATATAAATATTTTAAAGATTTGCAACTAATTGTTAATTTGAAAATGTTTTGACTGTTTTGACTGCTTTGACTATCTCACTAGAACCACCTTAATGGTTTGCCTAAATTCAAAGTTTATTTAAATCTCGCTCATGTAATATGATCTCTAATCACATACCATCTAAATATATATAATTAAAATGCCGGATGTTAGATAAGGAAACTAGCGCTCGGAAGGTTTTCTTTCTTAATTGTCAAATCGAGGGATACAATTTTAATTTCAGTTAAATTCTTTTTTTAATTTACAATTAAAATTTGTTCTCAATCCTTTTTTGATTCGAAGAAAGACCTTCTGTATGTTAGTGCCCCTTATTGCATGTGGCCTTTCAATTGTAATTTGAATTTTCCAAGTTAGATCTACTTTCTTAAATATCGATTTTCTGAAGAGGTCGATGTATTCCTCACTCAACATATTTTGCTAACGATAATTTGCAGTTCAATGCGCAGTAGATAAATTTAATTTACCAATATACTGGCTATATATTTTGTTGTAAGGAAAATCATTTACATAAGAATGATATTCAGAATATAAAATTATGTTTTATTTTGATCATCATAATTCTGGCTTTGCAATTTTTATCACCTGCTGGCATCGTCGTCTTTGACCGTTTCCGCAACTTGGGCAGGATTTGTCGTTTGGTTTTCGTTTGTTTCTGCCGGAACGGCCTCACCTTCAGCAGCACCTCCTCCTCGACTTAAGCCAGGGATGCCGCCGCTTAACCAGCCACTCATTTGTGATTTCACTCCTGCCAGCATATCCAATTTGCTGCCTCCTTTCGTCGGACTGCAAAAATTGGAACCAATTCTTTATTTTATTTGTGCTCTAAGATTTTGAATAACGGATCAAACGATACAAAAAAATTAAATTAAAAAAAATGTAATAAAATAATAATAAATAATGATAAATAAAAATGTAAAACTCAAAAGATAAGAACAAAAGAATTACCTGCCAAGTAATTTAAAGCCTGACCAGAGTCTAAAATGGGTATGAAAGGTCAGCATCTAATTAGTTGATTTGGAACTAAGAGGATGGTATCGAAGTTTATCTACTGCAAAATTTTACCATACAGCTACTAAAATCATTGCACCTTGCAAATTAAAATTAAACCATGTGAACAAAAAATAACTGAAAATGAAAATTCTTGCTGTCTGGCAAATCAAAATCATGATTCTGAAATAAAATGCAACAAATAAACATCTTTAAAGGATGAGAAAATAGAGAAAAATTAATTTTTAAACACTGCAATCAAGCTGGAAGTTGCCTCTCCTAACACCTGTTTCCTTATCTCACATTTCTTATTATTCCATCTTAGCTTATCATTTGTCACATTTCCCTTGTACTTTGTCATTGTCTCCTTTCTTTCAAATTTTATTATTTCCTACGATTCAATCCTTTTTATCCTTTTGTCATAATTTTTCATCGCCCCTGTTTTCAATTTTATCCTCCTTGTCATCTCCATTATCTGCATCAACTAACTTCTATTTTACTCACAAATAAAGACCACTATAAATTAATACAAAATCTTGCTAATTGTACAAGAGCTGAAAAATTACTTTTGAAATCTAACAATTTGTTTTCCCATTGCAAGTTTGAACAACAAATTTCTCAACCTGTACTTTGTATCAATAAATAATTTTGAACAACAATTTTGTTCAACAAAATTTGCATGACCAAAATTGTCGAATCATTTTCTAATAACACATCAATTTGATTAATTTGAAACCTAGATTAATTAATTTTTTACCAATTTTTAATTTGTAACAAGTTAATATTATTCAGTGAACTGAATTTGATCATGCTTGAGAAATTTGCAAAATTTTATGTAACGATTTCTTGCTCGAAGCCAAAAGCAAATATTTTTGCTGCATATAATATTCATATCGGCACTTCCTGTCGAAATTAGATTAGCATAGTTGAGTGTTGTTCTGATTATTTCGACATTTTCATTAACAATGTTAATTAACTCCCAATCCAGTTACAGTTACAAATAAAATATTTCTTTTTGTCCTGACAAATGCATGCTCGTTCAAACGAAACATGTGTCTTTTGGTAATTAATTCATGAACGGCAGAAAACGCTCGGACATGTTGTTTAAATAAATGGATTGTCAAAGGTGATATAAATAATGAAAAATTGTCCAAATTATTATTTATCCTTTAGTTGTTTTGTTTGATGAATTCACAGGAGATATTGTCGAGGAAGTTTTCTGTTACATCTGTTATTTTATAAAAATTGACATTGTTTTGTTTTCTATCTAATCGTCTTTTTGAATCTTTAAATGTAGAAAACGTTACTAAAAACTTTACAAGAAAGAAATACCGAACAAACAAAAAATAAATAAAATGCATTCCTTATTGATTTGGACAAAAATGTTGGTATGGTAAATCAGAACGATTTATCAAGTCAAATACCGGTCTTGAAACATGTCATGTAAAGGTCGTGACATTTGAATTTCAATTTTTTACTAATTC
The DNA here is from genome assembly GCA_030523145.1 of Trissolcus brochymenae. Classification (NCBI taxonomy): domain Eukaryota; kingdom Metazoa; phylum Arthropoda; class Insecta; order Hymenoptera; family Scelionidae; genus Trissolcus; species Trissolcus brochymenae. The sequence goes on from JAQQRF010000382.1 coordinate 129,341, forward strand.
TATAATTGGTAAAGGAAAAAAGTTTGTTTATAAAAACAAAGGAAATCGCAAACTTGCAGATGACTTGATTAAAATTCCAACGTAGGTTAATTTTAGTTACTCAAATTTCGTACTGACAATAAATTGTTGATTGTTCCAAAAATAACAATTGCATGCAAGTGAACAAAATTGTTTAGAATTTTTCTTTTCCTAAACCGCTCGAAGATTTAAAAAGTGCAAAAAATTGTATACATTTGAATCACAATGAAAAAGATTTTTTAAAAAATTAATTTTTTGACTTAAGACGTTATGGAAAGTTGATTTGTTTACAAAAATGACTCAAGGTCAGAATGTTGTTACAAATGTTAAAAACAACAAAAACAAAATATATCAAAATAATCACCCGATATCTTTTATGAAAACAATTGTATGACCTCTTGACCTTGACTCATTTTTGCAAACAAACCTTTTTTAATATTATTTTAAATAAAAAATTTCGGATTTGAGGAAGTCTCAAATAACATTAAAAACAAAATCTGATTGTCTAAAGTCTGTATAACTTGCATGCCTCATCTTAAATAAAAATGGAAAAATTGTTTAAACCGTTAGAGATTAATCGCTTCTTATGTACTTCCTCTATCGATCAGAAATGTTAATTCGTCATACTCAGGATGTCAGCAGTCTCATACATGCATACACATCGTGTTGACACGATTTTACAGTTTCCCCTTTTTTTGTTCTCACTGTTTATTCATCAACCTCAACATTCATACCAATCTCCCCTGTTGAAACTTTCAATCTCCGATCGACCAGGAAGTCCCTGACCTTGGAAAATGACAAATTTTTATTCAAAATCATCTAACCTACATTTTGTCCAATCTCATTGGCCAAATTGTTTTTTCACCCTCGAATCAATTGTGTTGCGTTTTTTCGAAGAGATTGAATTTTTGTACATTATATAAAGAAGCTGATGAAATTCAAGAATCAATGATACTGACGTGGTCCGCGCGACCCTCCGAGCTGGCAATTAATAGCAGATTAAGAACTGTCAATGCCAACCGGACCAGCATTTCATACAAAAAAACTGACTTTTTTTTGGAAACAGTGGCAATTATGACTTTCAAATGAAAACAAACAAAAAAGAACGACCTCTTAATCTCCAACCATTCTTCTTCGTTCAATTTCTTATATTGTTTATTTCCCAAACTTCCCTTGTCAAGGACACTGATGTTTATTAAATCTCGTTGGCCCCCCCCCCTCCCTAACAGTTAACATTTTTTTTCATTTGTAATGTTTTTCCGAGTTTGTTATTCTTTTTTTCTTTTTTACAATCAAAATTGTTTGTTCAAACTTGCAATTTTCGTTTGACATCTTGCAAACAAGAATCAAACTATTTTTTGTCAAGGACATGTGCATTGTTTATTTTCGACAGTTGTGAATGTTTTGAAATTTGACAAAAACTAGTTTTAAAAACCAAAAACGAAAAAAAATTAAAAGGAACATCAAAAGGGTCGGGTTGAGGGGGAGGGCGAGAGGAGGGGGGATGAGACACAAAGCCAAGAGAGGATCGATCGGTCTACCTCGTGTCTTTCTTCTCCAGGTCGAGCTCAGGATCGACGGGCCCAGGGGACACGACTTTTTCGTCGGGTGGCAGCTCCGAGCCATCTTCGCCCTTCTTGCCCATCCAATTGGACACCTGGTTGGTCAAGCCGGAGAACATGATTTCGGCACTTGGCGCTCTTGACACGCGTCAAAGTCACTTGGAACGGTTGGTGCGCGGACGAGTGCGAGCTCGCGTCGACTCGTCGTGCTGTGTCACCGAAAAACAAGAGGGATCCACGTTAATTCGGCCCGATGAATTTTAAGCCGCCTTCGTCTTTGCGAGCCCAGAATCACAGACTGCGTACATCGTGCGGTCCAACGCGCAGCTCGACTCGCGCAGACAGATCAAGCGCTGTTAACAAAAGCGCGCGCAAACCCAAAGGCGCCGCTCATTGATTTCCCCCCGCGCGATGCTACAACAATTTCCAGAGACTTTTTTCCACTGTGCTTTTTTTTTCATTCATTAGCTTGGTGCTTTCAATTTTAACTTTCGTTTTTCTGCCTTTTATCTAAACATTTTGCAATGCCACAAATCGAGCGGCAAATTTGAAACTTAAAAATCTAAACTTATCTTTTTAATTGTTTCTTTTTATTAATGAGTCAATGAAATTATAATGTTTAGCGAATCGCATTGGGAATAAAGTATGGAAGGTGTAGATTGAAACACAGAAATGAAAATTTAAATTGAACGAGATTGTTATAAGAATCATATCTTTATTTAATTTTACATTTTGATGATTCAAATGAAACAAAATTATATCCAACCAACATTCACCAACATTCTCAGCAATGGCAGTACCATTTACAACCGTACACAACATACGCTAAATTAAAATATAACTTATTTTGTTTTTATATCCAATTTATAACACGTGTCTAGCTCTTTGAATGCCACTTCTATAAGTTTACAGCATCTTTCGTTTTGCTTTTATTCTTATCTCAGTTTTTCGACTGCACTGATGTGAAAATCAGCTATGCGATCATGCAATTATACATTTTGAATACATCATCTTTATTTGTTGAAAATCCGTGAGTTGTAATTGTGAATTCTTTGAATTTAGGTGGTGAAACATCGTTTGCGTACAAACGTGTCGTATGACGTTTTTCCAAACAAACAATACAATACAGCTGTGAGATAATTATATTACAAAATCGTCAAGTCCGGCAGTTGACGTTTAATCCAAATTCAGTCAGGGTTTCCGATCTGAAACCATTCTCAGTTCCTTGGCGTTTGACAGCTGTTTCCAGGAACGACCGGCATCTCTTGAGTATTTTCTCGCATTGGAAGCTGCAATTAAAAATAATAAATTGCAATTATAAAAAAAAAAAAAAAACAAATCCAAAGATAGAAAAACAAAACGTTTATTCAATGTCTTTTATACCTTTACATATATTTGATGTTTTAACATAGCTGCTCTGAGGATCATCATTCGTGTACGTCTCTGGTACTCCTTTCCAAGACCGATTGACTTTTCAAAAGTGGTGCTACGCTGGTCAACATCTTTGGCATATAAAATCTGTGAAAAATTGACAAATCGATAAAATCACCTTTCGACTTTTAAAAGTTATATCGTTTAAAAACTTTTAACAGGCAATAAATTTCTTCTCAAGTAATTGAAAAATAGTTATGAAACGAAAGTTACAAATTAAAGAAACATCAAAAAGAAGTTATACAATATAAAATGTAAGTTTGTAAAATCAACCTTATTATGTGAATCTATACGAGCTTGGATCTGTCCGTCCAAGATGAGTTGCATGAGCTCATCCTCGAGTGCCGGAACAGTCCTGTTGAAGGCCGTGGCCATACGCCTCATATCAGCGCTCAAATACGGACTGAAGTACTGTATCAGTGCTCTGTTTCTGATCTGCGTGTATAGCACGTTAACATGGGGCGCGATGTACATATCCAACAGTATATTATCCTTGATATCGTCTAACAGTTTCAAGCAGGACGCATACTTGGATTCGTAGAACTTAAAAATAATGTCCCTCAGCTGGGGTTCGAGCTCGAGAAAGAGTTTGAACGAGCCGCTGAAGATGACTTGTTTCTGCAGCTCCTGTCTGTCGAAGGTTGCCAGGGCGCAGAGTCCGCCGTAGAGAGCGACGTTGCCGGGCGACAGGAGTTCCGGGAAATCACAGTGGTCGAGGGAGGCCTGCAGGAAGAGCTTCGCCGCGGCTTTGTATTTTCTGGTGGCAAGTTCGGCTAGACCTGCGGCGACCTTGAGTTTCGTCACGATCGCCTGGTTGTTGTCCTTGCCGTGGATGTCGGCGAAATCTGGCGTGTTCTCGGCTTTTGTCACGTACGAGATAACATGGTTCCAGCTCTGAAGGTACACGGAGACCTTGAGGACGTTCCAGCACATATTGACAACGTGCTTGCCGCTGGTGCAGTAGTCCCGAGCCCTAGAGTAACATTTGAGGGCATTGTCAAGGTCACCGCAGTCAAGGTAGTGGTCGCCAAGGTCATCGTGGCCCCTCCTGATGCTCTCTTTGATCGAGTTGCTCTTGTAATTCTTAAGGTCAGTATCGAACTTTTCGAGCTTAAGAGCGGCCTTTTTCGCTCGCGAGTCCACCCACGCCTGATCCACCGTCGGGTAATCCTGCGAGCTGGACTGAGCTGCGACGTCCGGCAGGCCGGGCGTATTCAGCGCCTGCTGGAGCTTCTGATGTAGCTGCATGTACAGCGCGACGTTATACGTCGTCATCACGTATGAGATGGCGAGTTTAAGCGCCTCTATTCGCAGAGATGGACAGTGATTTGCGATGTAAATCAACCGATACAGCTTCGCATGGCCGGTGTAACTGTTCGCGTATGACTCCAAGTCCTGCAACAACAAGTTGTGAGATTACAAAATTTGTTTAAAATTTAACTATAGAATTTAATGTTAAATTGTTATTCTTTGTTATCAAAAAATGACAATTGTTATTATCAATTACTATTATAAGTCTACAGTTATTTATTTGAATCTAGTTGAAATAGTATTTTTAAGGTTAGGTTCATTATCAACAATTATTTAAAAACAACTTGTTTAAGTTGACATGAATTTATAGGTTATAAAAAATGTCAGAACAAAAAAAAACAAAACCTTTTAAAGTGCAAAATTTTGTACTTGCAGAAGGAGGTTATAATCCCCAAAATTTTTGAATTGTTTATAATCTTTTATGTTGAAAATGTTGTAGTTGTTTTTTTTCTATTTGATTTGGTCAATTTTGGATTGAGAATTTTTTTGGCAAAACACTGTCGTAGGTTATGTTTATCATTGGCAACTCACCAGGGTCGGGTTCTCGACGATGTATGGCTCTTCCTCGGTGTTGTCGTTATCCTCGACCGGGGCGTCCACCTGCATCGGTTCCATCGCATTATCCTGAGGCAATCGTAAGTTAAACTTCGGCATAGGCATCTTTCCGCACAATTTTTGTCCACAATTTTGTTCTTTCAGCGTGCCCCGAACTACCCCTGGACATAGGCAAGATATTATTTACAATATCACTTCCCACCCGACCGACACAGCTTAGTGCACAGGTGGCGCTACTGTCACCGTAAACGCGCATGGTTTGCTTCTGAAGCGGCTCGTGAAAACGAAAACAAAGTGACAAATTCTTGTTTTTGCAGATAAGAAAGATGTGATTTTATGAATATTGTTACAGTCAAGGTCATTTCGTCCGAGTTTAAGACTGATTGAAAGTTTTTGCCCATACGTTATTTGCATCTGGTATTTGTCGAACAAACTGTGAGTGTTCACATTTTGCAATTTTGCATTTTAATTATCGTTGACAATGATAAAATTTCATTTTGAAAAGTTGAAAATTCACGTCAAAAATTGAATCCTGTGAACTATAACTATTTCATGCTTTAGTTTTTCTATCGTTGTAGGAAACGACATTGTAGGAAGAAATTCCTAAAAAAGTAACCTCAAAATATCATAAAGTTGCAAATTTTATTTATTTTTTAAACACCTTTTATAACAATTTGTTTTCTTAATTGTTTTTAACTGTTTAATGTTTTAGATTATTGTTCTTATAATTTTCTTCTTATTTTTAGATTATCAAGATGTCAAAAGCAATAGCTCATAAACTGGACGATCAACAGAGAACAGACGATATCAAAATTTCCACGGATGTTTCGTTTGTCCAGATGGGGTTGTCAGAAAATGTGGTTGCCGGTTTGTACAATTGTGGATTCCACACACCGTCCCCTGTGCAATTGACTGCAATCCCCATTGGACGATGTGGTTACGGTAGTTGTCAAAATATTATCACTGTTAAATTTATATTTCTTAATATCAGTTATAGAATTGATTATTTAAACTCATATCTTTCAACTTTTCAGATCTGATCCTGAAAGCAAAATCCGGTACAGGGAAAACAGCAGTTTTTGGTATAATTGCGTTAGAGATGATAGAAACAAGCGTTCGTTTTCCTCAGGTTTTAATTTTAGCGCCCACGAGAGAGATAGCTGTTCAGATTTGTCAAGTGATAACAGCTATCGGATGCGAAATCAAAGGTACATTTTGAATTTATATAATATGAATTTTTTTAAATAAAAAATTCTAAATTTTGACTGTTAAAATGTTAATTGTTAAAATACAACATGTTGAAGCAAAATTTTGCATGATAAACAAATGATTATTATTGTAAAATAATATATAAAAACGATCAAATTGAGTGAAGTGTAAAAAAATTAAATCTAATAAATTGTACGGTTTCAGATTTAAAAGTGGAAACTTTCATCGGGGGCATTCCAATAAACGAAGACAAGAAAAAACTGCAGCACTGTCAGATCGTAGTGGGCGCCCCTGGGAGGGTCAAACAACTCATTGAAAAAGATTTGTTAAAAGTGGACAAAGTCCGATTGTTTGTGTTGGATGAGGCTGACAAGTTGATGGATACCAGTTTTCAGAAAGATATCGAGTAATTTTCACTTGACCCTATTATCTTTTACTATCATCAATATATACTATTCGAGGAAACTCTCAAGTTGAAAATAATGAAAAAACCTTTTTTTATACATTTGTTGTGCACAGTTATGTTTTATTTGACAACTTATGTTTGATTTAATCAATAAGTTTAGAGTCCTCTTGACATGAACGTTCTTAGATAAATATTTTATTTTTTAGACCTGACAATATATAAATGTTTACAGTTGTATTTATTCGAAACTTCCATTGAACAAACAAGTGATCTCGTCTAGTGCAACGTATCCGGGAGATCTCGAAAATGTACTGAAAAGATATATGCAGTCACCAGTGTTGTCGTCTCCTAACGACGATGGTCCAATACTGAAAGGACTGAAACAATTTGTCTCAGTTGTGCCTCATCATCCAAACATAATGAGACAGGTAAATTTATTTTTATTTTATATTATTTATTTTATAATTATTTTTTTTATTTTTAAAATTTCACGTATTCCCTCATTTTCTTTTTAGGTTCAAATAAAAGTCGATCTCATAGCTAAGTTGCTGAAAAACATCCCGTACAAGCAATGCCTTATATTTTCCAACTATCAGACGCGGTAATTTTTCATGAAATAATGGTTTTAATTATTTTTACAGTTCTTAAAGATACCTTATTTTTACAGAGCTCAGTCTGTCTGTAACAAAATGATCTCGTTGGGTTACAAAGCCATGTTCATAGCAGGAAACCAAGAGATGAAAAAACGTCTGAACACGATACAAAAGTTGAAGGAATTCAAGTGCAAAATTCTACTAACAACGGATCTAACAGCACGAGGGATAGATGCAGAAAATGTTAACCTGGTAATCAACCTGGACGTCCCTTCGGATGGAGCCACATACTTACACAGGATAGGAAGGTCCGGCCGTTATGGATCAAGAGGAATAGCAATCACAGTGGCGTCCGAGAATGAACTCAGCTCCTTCAGAGAACTCTTGGGAATAATTGGGGGAAAAGACTTTTCTGTATTGAAATTTCCTAACGATCATACAGGGGATGTTTGGAACGACCATGAGGACACTTATGAAAAAGTATCCGCCTTGTGCAAAGAAGAACCTGAGAGTGAAAACTCGAACGAGAATAGGAGACCTTCAGATGGAGCTGGTGGCGAAGTAAATCTTTCACATTCTGTAAGATCATCAGATCTAAAAATTGAAAAAACAGTTCCAAAGAGAAGTCAGGAAAAGGGAGTCAAACGAAGCAATCTGTGCTGTTTACGAGATCCGAAGAAAGAGAGGACCAGTTGTGAGAACGAAGATGTGCAAAATCGGAGAGTAAAGAACTTTGAAATGCCCGAGAGCGTGACTTGGCGGAGTATCATAATCGATGGGGAACAGGATGAGAATTGTTCAAAGTGGCAGGCTGCGAACAAAACGAACAATTTCAAAGTTGCCTGTCCAGATTTTAAGGAACACCTGATCACTGAAGATGATATGAGAGCGATAATGTTGGATCTTGAATTTGAGATGAAATTGAATCCCATAGAGGAAGACGAGGAGGAGGAATCCAAAGTTGAGAAAGAGGAAGAATCTGCTGTTAGTCTTATGTCAAGGAGTGAGGAAATAAATCGAATCTTAGGAGAGATCGAAAGCCCTGAAGGGGATTCGGAAACTTTGCTAAACTTGCTGCAGTGTTTAGAAGAAATGGTAACTTTGCAAGGATCAGATGAGAATTCAGATCTGAGTGATGAGGAGGTTGTACTGAATAAAGCCAGGGAATGGAAGGATCTGCTCCAGTTTCACATTGATCAATTTGAAAGACTGCTGGCCGAGCCGAAGCACTTGGTCATTGATTTTGGACACACCAGATTGTTTAATAAATATTACTCAGCTATGAAGACTTGTTTGGAGATCCAAAAGAAGGCTTTCCTTTGTATCTATCCGGAAATACAAAACGAGAGCGAGATAATCAGCACTTATCTGTATTCTGAATCGAACTCCGAATGCAATTTGCTGGAGATGATCAAAGAAATTGAAGATTTCAAGGACGGCCATCGAAAAGCTGGTCGGATCTTTGATAACCACTTTCCCTACCCTCTGAAGATGAACACGAACTTTCCTAGACTGAGATTCACCAACGATGAATTGGACGGTTACAAAAATGCTCTGAATTATTTGCATTCGGGAACGGATTATGTAAGAGAGTATGAAACATTGAAAGAAACGTTAATGAGAGTTGATCAAACTTATTTGGAGCTACTGGAGAAGGAAATAGTCGGGGAATGTCCGGACGTGTCCAAGGACCAAATTTTGTCCTTTGTCATTGGCTGGAAGGAAAGGAATCACGATCTTGTGTGTCTGGCTTGTAAAATCGAAAACTTAGAAAGTAGGAAAGACGATGAAAAGGAAAAAAGAAAAATCGTCGAAGAAGAGAAGGAAGTAAATCATGTGAATAGTCAAAGTTGTACCGATACAATGGGAGTTGAGATTGGTTGTGCAGTTTCTAAAACGAAAAAAGAAAACAAATCTAGGAAGACGAAAAAAGTTAAAAACCCAATGCAACCTTCATCAGAGATGAGTAATCGAGATTCTCATGATGAGTTTGATGTTTCGAATGGTGTTTATAGTTGGGTTCCTGTTAGAGATGATACTAGTTATGAGTTGAACAATATTCGCAATAATGGTTATGAAGATCAACACCAAATTCATCAGAGCGATGAAGCAAATCAAAATGATGTTTATGATTATTCAAGTTTTAATGGCGGTGCTTATAATTACAACCAAACAGGGACTGAAAGTTGTATCAACGACTATCAGATTTGTTCGAAGGACAATTATAATCACGGCATTGAAAGTAGCGAAGACATTGAAAATTATTTTGTAAATTTGAGGATACAAACGGATCGGTTACATCTGCAGTTGTATTTTTCAGAGATGTTCAATTTTGGATGAGAGTTGATAGGTGAAGGAAGCCAGAAATCTGGATTATTAATTATTTAATTATGTAAATTGCGTATTTGTTAATATTGTAAACAATTGAAAATTACATTGTACAGTTTTTGTAACAAATGAATAATAATTATAAATTATTTTGTATTTCCTGTAAACATTTTTCATGTTCATAAATTGTTATCAAAATCTGTGCTTGGGATTTTAATTATCTACGATTTTTTACAATTAATTAGCAATTAGCTGCGTTCTTCATCGATTCAAAAACCGAGTAATTCACCGATAAAAAATACATATGTAACAAATAACTTACACAAATAATAATTTTTTTATAATGTTTCAAAATTGTTTATTATTATTTAAAAATACAATTAATTAATAATCAATACACATGTTTTATTTTGTATTTGGCAATTTTTTATTTCGGTTGTTTCAGAGCTACAGTTACGACAACATTTGAATTTTAAACTTTTCCCGCGCATCCATAGTTACGTGCTAATATTGCCTAAAAAAATTATTAATAATTCAGAAATATAATTTTATTATAATAAAACCATTCGAATTTAAAATATGGTATGCAATTTTATATTGTATGTTTTGCCGAAATGAATCAAAACAAACGATTTAAATTTGAATTCTAAGCTTTTCCCGCCTTTTTAATGATGCGCGATTTTGACCTCTGAAGACTTTATTTACACCATATTTCTCAAGTTTATGTTCATTGTAAGATTAAAATGGGCAGAATTTGATCAAAAACTAATTAATCTAGTTGAGAAAACACTGCAAGGTAGCCGCAATATGTTTTACCGCGTTTTTTACTGCGCAGTTGGCACTACCCGCCATGGCGACCATGACGGTCCGAGATACGCGCGCGTGCAAAGTGATTGAAGTGTGATTTCACGTGGGAATCGAAGTTTTTGTATCGGAAAATCGTGTTCGAGTGTTTGTTTATCGTGATTTGCGTTTTTTTTCGTGTTGTTTCGTGTTCGCGAGTGTTGACGTCATCGTTGTTGTCGCGTTGGTCGGTTGTCAGCTTGCGATTGCGCTAAAATCAGAATGCCTCCTCGAAGAAGATTTTTTAGCAAGATCCCTGTTGTTGTTGCCGAAGGACACAATGAGGTAATGCTATTTTTCAATCTTTATTTGATGAAATAATCGATCTATTCATTTTGAGGTTAAGATTGCAAAATTATGAAAAAGGCTTTTTTAATGGTTAGGTTAAAAAGTGACATTTGAATGCATGTTTGTGTTTGACATTTAAACTTCAGGGCTACCACCTTGTCACATTCAAATGACATTGAATATATATTTAATTTTTGATTTTTAAATTAAGCTATAGATAAATTTAAGGAAAGTTATATTTCTAAATAATTTTTTTTTTCAAAAGAAAACTGACTTGAAAAAAATCACTGATTTGAAAAAAACTAACTTAAACTTATTTAAATTTTATTGTTTTTTCAACTTTTTTCAACAAATATTAAAACTGAAAAAAAAACAGATTCAATTAGGTTGAATATTTAAAAAAACAACAAAATTGAAAGATGGAAATGAAATTGTTCAAACATTTTTTTGATTTAGCATTGTTGCCCCTGGAGGTTGATTTTACGTTATCTTTCAAAGTTGAAAGTGTTGCTGACCTTTTATAATTTTCACATTTTTACAATTAAAATGAAAAAATCTTAAAATTAAGACAAATTAATAAAAGTCGTTATTTTTTTTGTAGGTCCTTCCCCATATATACCGTTGTTTGGGATCAAGGCACTTACCATTCGAAAACAACGTTCTGGTTCATCTGGATTCTCACCCAGATTTGCTTTTACCAAAAGACATGAAGTCTGACGTTGTTTGGAATAAAGAGGAGTTGTTCAGGTAAACATTTCAACTTGAATTTTTTTTTGTTTGTTAACTTTTCTGTTTTAAAAATTATAATTCATTAACTGTTCACTATCTTAAGAGCTAATTAAATTGATTAATTATTTATTTATTAATCAGGGAAATTAGTATCGAGAGCTGGATCCTGCCGTCGGTTTATGCGGGCCACTTCAAGACGTTGATATGGGTAAAACCACCGTGGGCTAATCAGATTACAGACGGAGTCAGAAAGTTCCTCATCGGGAAGCACAAGGACACCGGGTTTATCAGGTTTGATATAAAAATTGTCCTGTTCAATTAAATCTCATCATGATAATTAAAAACAGATCCATGATAAAGTATTTTTTTTCTTCTAGGTATGTAATATGGCTGTACATTTTGTTGAATTACTGTCTACAGAAATGGCTGATGTTGTCTCAACCGATTCGAATGAATGTTTGTTTCCTTTACCCATAAAACTTAAGTACGATCAATTTTAATCAAACTGGTTCAGTCAAATACATTATGACTTATTTTTGTTTACTTGTTCAAAGACATGATCTGCAAAAAATGTTTGTTTTGTTAAATTCAATTTTATAAAGTTGAACAAAATTTTACTTTAGAATATCAGAAATTTTCTGATTAAATTTAACATCGCAAACATTTTAGATCTTTTATTTTAATTAATCGAACTTTTGTTCAATCATACATGTTCAGACACGGGACTTTCTTTCCGGGATATATTATATAAATTTTGGACAATCCACGATTGCGTGAAAAAACGGCTTGAAATGATTCTTTTTATTGGTGTTAATTCAAAAAGAACGAATCATGGTTACAACGTCCGTGATAATTAAGCAACACTCAAAAATAAATGCAAGCCCGTGTAACTTTTCATTAGAAAGTAATCACGAATGCGAGGTGAATTAGCATTCGTAGGCACGCTACAAGCTTGTTACACGGGCGAATGAAACGTGCACAGAGGAGCATGTCCCTCGATCAGACAAGCATCAGAATATTAACGACAGGTGGAAACAGAGAACCAACTCAATTTCGTCCTCTTTAGAATGCGCTCACGACGCCATGGACAGCTTTCATTTGAACATGCGAAAAATTGATTTCACATTCCCACTTCGGCCAGGGATGTTTTTTCCTCGCGCGTTTTCATGAACTTTGTTAGGCTTAATTGCAATGGCACTTTTTGTGCGACACACACTTTTTGTCCCGCGTCGGCTCACTTTAGTGTCCATCAATCATATTATTTGCTCAATTCGGCCAATTTGCTGAAACATTTTTGTTGCTATTTCATGTAATAGCCGCAAAAAATTAAATGAAAAAAAAAAAAAAAAAAAACAACGAGGAGAAAAAAACAACAACGTGACGAGTTCATTTGAGTGTGCAGTCAAAAGTTCAAAAAGAATTGAATTATGTTTCTCGAATAACAAGCAGGCACGTCGCTGTCTGAAGTATACACAACTTTTCCTCCTTTTGCTCCGAGTATGGAGAACTATTGTTGAAGCTTTGCGCGGGTCAAAGAATCGCTCCGGGGCTCATTCAAAGGCAAATATTATAATGAGTTGCAAATTTTGCTATCACAAGATAAATGCAACTTGTACTAATTATGCACGCTCGCTTGGCTCCAGGAGCTAAAAAAAAGTGCATCGCTTACGTCGGTATGGGATGACTGATGTTTTCATCGGACTTTTAAAAGCGAACAATTGTGAATGTTGAATTTGAATTTTTGAACTTGAATTTAGTTCCAAACTTTCAAATTTGGACTTAGAGTTTGTGGAAATTGTGGAAATTGTTATTTGAAATGCCTCCAAATTCTTGACGTTTTCATCGGCTTTTGAAAATCAAAGAATATTCGTGCATGCGAACATGACCGATTCAGACAAGCGACCGGATTTAATGGTGATTGATTCTCCAAATGGCACAATTGCAAATTGCATTACACTCGTGTTTAACACCAGTTTTATGAAGCCTGTTTGTGCAAGGCAGGAAAAACGAAAAAGAGGAATAAAGGGGCACAGGCGGTAGAAAAAAAACGAGCGATTGAGGTACGTGCCGTGAATGCGGCGTGGAATATGTTTTTATGGCAGTTTGTACTTACGATCAAATGTTGGGACGCAACAAGAGCGCCCGGTGTGTCTATGCCTTATTCGGCCTCCCATACGAATTCCTCGGATGTCCTGTCATTTTTATCCATTGAACCGCGCGACGTAGATGGAACGAGCTCGGCGATCACGTTTCAACAAGCAAACTCAAAATTTCATCCCGCTCGAGTGAGTATACAGATATTTATATAATTCACATAATATTATATATCATAAAATAGTAATTTTTATGAAATAAGATCAATTGTCTTTTTTTTGTACTAATTCTTTCATATTTTTTGTAGGTATATTTTCTTATCTCTCATTGTGTCCTCGAAATGAAAAAAAAAAAAAGAAAAAACAGGATATCGCAAGACAGAGACAATGGCAGCGTGTTCTACAATAGAAGTGAACCAGAAGATTTCGCCCTGGATGAATAGGACAATCATCTCATAAAGTGGCTTATCTAGGCGGGCCCTGTAACCGCTGATCATTATTGCCTATGGACTCATATCTCCGCGGATTGGGAGCTGATCAGCGTGGCATAGCGATAGCGATCGTATACAATAATGACTTTGAAATGACACTCGGCGCACATAAAAGAAACTTTACAACCGCGGTCGTTATCGTATTTAAGAACACCGGAGTCATTCGATTGGCCTGAGATATAAAAGTGAATTCGCAGCCGTGTGTATGTCACGGGTAAACGACTTTTATTATTCCATAGAATTTGGCATTTATCAAGAGAAAGGCGCAAGAGCGTACGTTATAATTCAACAAACCGTCAACGAAATAAAAAAAAGGAAAAAAAAACGAAAGAAACTCGCATTGTAAGGGCAAATTTTTTTCGTTGTTTCGCTCCAAGACGCTAATTAATTCTGGCTAATGAATTTCGTTATTCATCCGTTCGCATTTGCCTAGTATGATGTTTCTTAATCGCCCATCTTAATTGGGGATTAATTACCAGATAAAATGAACTGCGCTTTGCACGAAACGTGAATATAAACCTTGTAAACAGCTGAATGCGAATATCGTGATATTGCTGGAGAGTGATCGGACGTCAGATATTTATTTGTGCAAACACATTTTCGGTTCAATTAAGTTCGTCAATTAGCTGACCATCGATCGGGCCTTGCTTTATCGTTCTCTGTTCCAATTTCAGTTGTTTCTCAACCGTTAGTTTCTAAGCTTGTAAATTGCGACGCAAAAGAAAACAAAAAAAGAAAACGAAAAAAAAAAGGTAATGGGAATGTTTTTGTGAGACGATTTTTATTCTGTAAGCGTTTGAATGAGCGATTGTCGCACATGCGCCGTTACGTAATAATGGGAGGCATTGTTTCGGTAATCCGGTAATCATCGTGGGCAGCGGTGTTAAATATTTTTGCGCAGCGAAGCGCGTAGGCGGTTTTGAAATTTGTACGGCCGTTTGCAGTGCTGTCTTTCAAACGCATCAGTGCAAACAAATGCGAAAGGTTGGTTCTCCTTGTAAAAGTAAACGATAGTTAGCGCGCGGATGCTAAACAACTCATGACACGGCTATTCGATTAACCCGCGTTGCAAATAAACGTTTGCATTCGCTCGTGATTTTTTTTTCTTGTTTTTTTAGACCGACGTTTTCGTATCAAACGCGAAACAGAAACATCGGCGTGCACTCGAAGCTCAGGGTTGACATTTCTTTTAGTTTGCGACACAATTAACGTTGCCATAGCGCTTTGCGAACACTTCTATTCATCAGCAGTCTGTACAAACTAATGCGAAAAAAAATGATTAGATAATCGGGACGAATAAATTAATTAACCATCTGGCAAGAGCTCGCGAAATGTCAGGCCTCTTACTTTCGGCTAAACGTGCTAATTAGCATGGGATTGATCTTTCATTTTTCACACGCTATTAATTTTACCCTCAACAGATTACACTGTCAAGTAAAACACAAACTGATGGATAAGCATTAATGCACTGCGCTGAAATCATGTGAAAAATGTTAGACAAAGTTGGAAACAAAAATTGGCTGAATTTTGTGTGTCGTTGTTCAAATGATTAATTTCATTGGTGAATTATTAATAAATTTACTAACGCCGTCTTGGGATTGAATTTTATTGACGGCATTTAATTTTGTTTGTCAATGAGAAATGGTATTGATTGTCATCGTGATTTATAATTCGACAAATTCCTTTCGGTTGCGGTTTAATGGTCTATGAGCGATAAATAATAATCACGCACATCAAGATGGTAGAAATGTGTCATAAGTCAAAGTAGCGATAAACGTGATTTTTGTTAGATACACCAGTGTAAATTACCGAGAGAATATCGTTGGCGCGTGAATCGACATGGCGCATCGATCACTTTTTGTATATATACGACGCCGTAATTCCATTCGTTGCGAGATTTCAATCTTTTATTTTTCCTTTCGTTTCTTTTTTCACGGCATGTAATTCAGTTTTGAGTCCTTAATGGGCTTCTATTTAGCATCTAAAGATTATTAGTCGTGTCGTGAATTTTTCTTTTATAACGGCTCCTAGCCTTTTTTATTATAAAGAAAAGAGACTCGAACTAAGCTTAATTTATTATTCAAAGTTTATTATTCAAATTCTTTATCTTCTCAGAAAGATTTTTATATCAATAAGTACATGTTGAGATTTGTCATAATGTTTATTGTATCTTAACGATTTTGTTGACGACAACAATGTGACTTTTTTGAGAATAAGAAAATATTTTTTTTTTCATTGAGACGTTAATCAGGACAGCAAGAAAAAAGCCTCACTTTGGCTCATCGTAATTATACAATCGGTTGACAAGATGAAGTGTTATGACATAAACATCCACTCATCGGCGAGGCACCGGCAAAGAGCAAAAACTCGCTTGTAACACATGTTGTCGCGGGCGCGCATTAGCCGCGGTAATCACCTGGGCAATCTAAATTTTCGACGAGTGCCACAACGGCACATTTTTCTTCTCTCCATCAGCCGCGTCGTCGCAAAACGGGCGCGTTTGATTTGGTGTCGTTTTCTTTTGCGCAACGTCTTACTTTTTGTCCTGCGCCTGATTTCTTACGCTTCGTGTAATTTCCGTGCATGTGTCAGGCATTTCGTTTCTGGCAAAATAAAAACGTTGCTCGGCTCGTCGATGAGATCTGCCAAATATGGTTGCATCATGACCGTGCTACCAGGCGGCGTTTTTTCTCTTCGTTATAATTTTTTCGCCCTTTTTATAATATCTAATAAACAACTTGTAATAATTGTTCAAAATTCGACACTGCGGAAAAGAAGTTGAATTCCAAATTGTAATTTAAGTTTAAAAAGTATTATACCTTAGGGATTGTTATTTCGGTTGGGTAAAGATTTGGAAAAAAGGAACGCAGGATCGCATGTTAGGATCGTGAGTAGCAGAAACGGTGGCTGGGACAACGACAGCGCGAGCAGACCGTTTATTATTATCAAAGACAAAGGTTACGCTTGCAAGTCTCGACAATCCCACTTGCATCGGCCGTTCGAGAGACAATGCCCAAGTCGGCTTAATGTCAAAAGGACGGCGAACGAACGATGCATAATTTATTAGATACTCGGCTTAATCTCTTGTTCCTCCTCTGATTCAGCGGCGCAATCAGAATTGTTTACTTTTCCAACTCCACGATTTATTCTTATAATAAACTAATTGTTAAACATTGTAGATTCATCTATGCGGTGATTACGTTGAATGTAAAAACCACTACCAAACACTAGATATAGTTACGTGAGAGAACGTTTGCTTGATTTGAACAAATTTTGACTACGAAAGTTGAACATTCATTTTGTTGTACATTTGTTAAGTTGCTTTGTGTTGTTAATGTTAAACTCGTCGTTTATGTTTTTTTTTATTATTTCATTAGTAGTTGAAGTAGCAAACTTTTTCTCTTTTTTTTTCACTGCAACAAAATTGAACGAAAATAAAATTGCAATTAAGTATTCAAATATTGAACGTGCGCTTTTATAGTTTGAAGTGGCTCGAAAAGTTTTCGCGGTGGAATGAAAAAAGTTTCTCATTAATGATAATTAAGACAAATAATTAGTGTAATGGATATGGAATGTTTCGGCGTTTTGAAGAATATGTGCGGAGCGCTATTGGCGCGTGAACCCTTTCAATTACAATTATTTGACTTGGAGTAATTAAGACCAAGACCGCGGGTTTTTACGGTGCATGAATGAAGAAAAAGGGATCTCTCGTTCAAGGGCCCTCCCGGTATATCTACTTTCAAACGCCAGCAAAAAGCGTTGGAGCCTCTTTTTCCCAGGATTCTCGGTAATTAAGGCGTCTTAATTATAGATTCAACTTTTGACAGACCATTCGATCCCTGTCTCTCCTTTTCTTTCGTCCACCGGAAAACATACGACCGCCGAATTATGCGAACTGCATCGCGATAATTATGCAAAACTCTTGTCCGGTTACGCATGCGCGAGCAGGGGCTTATGGATCCTCATAAAATTATTATTTCTTTTCACCCCCTCCCCCTCCGATTGAAATTAGAGTAATTAGTAGTTTGATAATGAATCATAATTAATAAATGAACCTATAAATAATACAGTACAACTAATTAATTAAATAATGTATACAAATAATGTAACATTTGGATTTGAAATTTGAAATTTGTTTTCTAGATTTAGAATTTGAATTTTGGAAGTTGAACTTTCAAATTGAAGTAATTTTACTATACAAAGATTGGACTTTTCGTTTTGTAAGAAAAATAAAATCACTTTTATTTTCATGTAAAAGTGTAACATACGTTACGACTTCCGTGATGAGATCTTTTTTTCAAAAGCCTCGACATGGAAATGGCATTTGTATTTCCGCTTTTTTTATTCCAATTGTCCCAATTGGACAAATATGTTTTTTTTTTTCTTGTTTCTAAAACCATGTTTGCTTGCGAGAATATCAGATACGCTGATGAGATCTATCTTATCTCTCGCGCGAGACAAGTTCTTTCTAATTATCCGTCCTAACAATTGTTATGAAGCGGACACAATTCAAACTGCCATTGTGTTATTTGGCGTGAGTCATTGCGTTACACATTTAATTGAGGTTTTTGAGAATGCTCGATTGGCTCGTCTGTTTGCACACCTAAGAGAAACGAGAAACCTTTTTTTTTTGTTGTTGTTATTTTTCGGATGATAAACATCTTGCTTATTACTGTGTGAAAAAGGCTAAGATTGATCGCAATGATATATCCAAACTACTGTTCTCTTTTTGGGTCGTAAAAATAAATTAGGAAATGAAACACGTTACACAATGAAACGTTTGGGAAGTCACACCAACGGGAATTAGTGAAACTGTTTTATTTCACAGAAATAAAACAAACAATATAGAAATCAAATTGTTACATTTGTTCAATGAAATGTCAAAATTAAATCAAAATTCATCATTGAATCGTTGAAAAGTATTTGAAAATTAAAAAAAAAAAAAAAAAAAAAAAAAAAAAAAGTATTTTGTCATTATTTTCTGGCAAAAGCACCGAGAAGCGCCGTTTCTCGCAATGGTATATTCGATGATGCATTAATCAGTTGGAGTTGGAGCGCAGAGTCATTAGTTGCACAGGGACGAGGCAGTGAGGCGAGCGCATTATTCAAAGCGCAGCTTGACGAGAGGATGAGTGCACCGCCAGAACAGAGAGCTCGGCCATAAAGCTCCGCTTCGGAAGGTCGCACGGGCCCTAAGTGAATTTAAAAGTCGCGCATTTACTGCGCAGTAAAACGGCGCGAGCGAGCCTCTAATAGTGCTTCGAAGCCGACGTTATAAAACATGCCCGATTGGATATCCTTCGGATATTAAGAACGCATTTTTGCCAGCAAATTTTAACGATAGTAATTATTGTCTGGCGTAGAGAAGAAAAGTTCTCCCTTCGACACTCTCTTTTTTTTTCATGTGTTTTTTTTTATTCAATACAAAAAATAACGTTTTAAACACACCTATTTGTGCTCAGTTTTATATTTAGTTTTGAAGATTGGGACTTTGAATGTTGGAACTTGAAATATGAAATTTGGAAATTGACTTTCCTCTGTTGTATTTTTGTAAGACTATTTTATTTTGTTTATTGTTAAATGACCAAAGTTTATGTGTCGGCATATATTCTTATCCTTCGTTGAATAAAATAAAGTCGTTGGACCTTCTGGGGTTCGTTAGCGCCGAGGACGACCTCTTCTCACGAGCGTTTCTCTGGTTCTTACACTTTTACATGCAACTTGTTGTAAAATTTACAGCCAATATGTCTGTTGTCAATCACGTCTCGCGTTTTCGACAGTCTGCAAGATTTGTAGTCGCCTTTGACTTTTTACTTCGGTTCAGGCCTTTTCTCACCACGGGAAACTCGCCGCATTGTTGTTTTCGTTTCTTTTTTTTTTTTTTCCATTGCAAATTATGTCTCGGGCTGTCCAAAATTATGTGACACAAAAAACCTCTAACAAGATAGTCGCGAGGGAAATGTCGATTGGATAAGCATTATACAACTTGTACCTTCGCCGTTGCTCTTATGTCACGTGTGTCATTTGATATCAATCTATGAAATAAGCGATTTTCGTATGCTTCCAATTTCTGTGAACTTTCAATTTTCTCGTATACACGTTCGATTTATTCGATACTTTCAATTTTTGTACTTCCGTCTCTGGCGTGTACCAATCGATCTCAGAGATTTGATATCAGCGCGAATATTCAGCACCAGGAAACGGGAAGAGACCGCTTCATTAAGTAGGATGCCGACGAATCTTTTTTTCTACCAACTTCACGAACACGTCAGGCTCTCCTTCGCCCACGTGTTTCACGTGGTTGTAACGTTTTGCGTCTTTACAATCAATCCATCTCTTTATTGCGATGTTAACTGTCCGTCGCTTATTACGCCGCGTGGGATCTTATGGCAAAACGCTTGTAACGTGAAACATATTTATAACAGCAAACGCATTAACGAATGTACATGTTGTATATTGTGTTTCCTTTTCATTTTATGTTTTGTAATATTAAAAGTGTACGTTTCTTTTTTTTTTTTTTCATCGTAAACAGAATTTCGAAACATATTTGGAAACATTGTATTAGAGGGAGTAACGTTTTGAAATAGCTTGTATGTTGCAATATTTTTTTTGTATTTTAATTTGTTGAAAAAGTATTTTCAATTGTTTGGAACATCATTAAGGTTTACAGAATGTGTAGTACATTTTGTTTTAAAAGAAAAAGTAAAATAAGAAAATGAAATTGTGTGTTACTTTCCAACTCTTATATACGTATTAAATTGGGCGTTTGTCTGTTGTAATGTAGTGAAATAAATAAAATGAACTGTCGCAGGTATAGAAAAATCGACAGCGCAAATCGGGTTTCACGTTTTTTTTTTTTTTTTTTTATTTTTAATGCAAGAGGCACACATTTTTCGAACGAATAATCGACATATTCGATTATTCGCCGGGTGGGATGTTAGCATTATCGCACTGTTAATAGTTATAATTATAAAGCGCGCCGATAACGCGAATTCCAAATCCAATTTGTATGCGCTCGATTCCGGGTTGTTATCGGGCAATTTCGTTTTCAATTAGTTTTACATGCAAATGCCGCGAAATCAAGCGACCGGGAGGTTTTATTAATTGTACGTAATAATTTCTCTGTATCGCTGGCCAATTTGTATAAATATTAATAAAATCGAGAACCGCAACGGGAGCAGTTGATTTATACCTGCGATTCCATTCTGCGTTTATTAAACTCTTGACAAAAATTGAAAGAAAGTCTGTACACTGTTATGTGAAAATAGAAACGAGAAAAAAGAATAAAAACAAAATAGGAAAGGAAATATAAAAGAGACAAAATGAACGACTAAAATTTGTGTCTAAGTAGAATAAGCTGTTGCAGAAAGTTATTCTCATATTGGGTTGCATGGTACCGAGATGTACGACAATTGTACCGAGTCGTAAATTCAATTAAATGTAATGCAAAATTTTCCATTTAAAATTTTGAAGTTGAAATTTGGAATTATAATTCATTTCATGCAGAATTTGTTGTTTGGCATTTACGATTTAGGATTTGGAATTTATAGTTTTATATTTGAATAAAAAGGGAAATAGTTAAATCAAAAAACCAAGAATTTAGTTTAATTAGAAAGCGGTGCAAAAAGTATTGTTATCTATTTGTCCCTCGGTATCGGGATGTACGAAATATGGACCGCGGTCATAAATTGAATTAAGCGGGAGATAAGCAGGGACTTTCTCGGTGTCGCGAAGATTTTAATCGCACGATTTCACACTTATTGGTACACTGAATATATAAAAGCGCGGCGAGATGTACCGCGAAACGGTGGCGACAACCTGAAGAAACGAGCGTTCGGCTGGAAGAATGCGAGATACATATGAAAAGAGGGTTGTTTCTCCGTGGCCGAGGAGATTTCGCCGGCTAATTGAATTTACGAGCCGAGCCGCCCGCTACCGCTTTCTCAAATCCCCGGATCAGAATTCAGTGTCGTTTGAGTGCCATTAGTAGTCGAGGACTTTTGTGTCGAGCACTCTCCCGCCGCGTCGTCGTTATACCGTCTTATATTTTATATCATGATCTATGTTATACAATTATTTTTATTTTTTATATGCACATAGATAAAAACGGCCATTTCTGTTTCAAAATGTTTAAGGCTGTTTGATTATTCCAAACTTTTCGTCTGGGAATAAAAGCTCATTGGTTTATATCACTGAAAAAATGGTTCCAAATCAAAAACTGTTTTTGCCAAAGTGAAAATGTTTGAGATGGACCTTTTCAACATGACAGATTTCTTTGAATTTTTTGAAATTAGTCTAGCATTGTCACGGAAATAAGAAAAAAAAGTTTGAAATAAAAGAAAAGAGGGATACTATAATGATTTCATTTTGGGGGCATGCGTTGAATAATTTCACACATGACACCGAGATGACTTTCGTGCCCAGTCAATCATCTTTTCTAAGCCACTCAAGGACTGCTTCAATGAACGCGAAACCGGTCGCCGGTTGGTTCACGAAAAACCGGTATAACTAACCTCTCGTAACGAACAGGAATTCACGGCGTCAGGACACTCGGAGGACTACAATCTGAAACCCGATGTTTTTGCGTTTTCATCAATCCTCCTGATTTTTGAGTTGAACTTTTTGAACAAATGTTTATTTCAATTAACATTAAAGAAAGGAAGAAATAAACATTTGAAAGAAAACCATCCAGAGGTGGAAGAAAAAGTTTTGCGTCGAGTCAAAAAGTGAGATTCGCAGACATTGTTTGCTGGCGTGTGTTTAGTGCGAAAAGAGTTGTACCAGGGCCCATCACAATGGTCGAGCATTTGTGCGCTCGACGATTACAAATGTCGCTGTTAGCGTCAGTTTCGACACTCAAAGCCTTGGCACGAGTTTTTCTGCCACTCTGGTTATGCTTTATGGTTGTACGCGGCTTCAGAATAGACCATTCAGGTTTGAATTCTTTCCTTCCTTTCTTCGCCACCCTATTTTTTTTTTTAACTCCACGGCTTCGACTACAAACCATATCAGTCTGCTCTGTCGATTTTGTTCGCACAAAACTCGCTTTTTTCCCGAGTGCATTTGCTGATGAAAATGAAAACGCTCGTCTGCGCTTATAATCATGATGGATTCGCTAATTTTCAACTCTGTGAGTAAGCTACAAAAGATTAAAACAAAAAAAAGAACTCTTTTTTTTTCTACGATTTTCTAACAGCAGTCGACTGTGAAAAGCAAAGTTGAATTTCAATTTCTAAATCTGAAATGAACATTTTCAATTTGTTTTAATTATTGTCAACATTAAATTCAAAAACGTAATTATCTGAACTTTTTAAAATTGATTAAAAATGTGAGGCAACATTTTTCTAGGCATGAGTCTTTTTTCCTATTTAATTTAGAGTTTAGAAAGTTCATTAATTTCCACAAAATTATTTTGAACATTAAAAACAATTTTAGATCATTGGATAAAGCAGGAGACTCTCTCCGCAAGAGATGCGGGTTCGATACTCACTTGATGGGATTTTATTTTTAGGAACTCTTTTTCTTTTTCGATATGTTTCGAAATTATCTATCTTTTTTTTTTTTTTTTATTTCACTGTCGTAAAGTTGTTTTGCAGACAAAGGATCGTTTACTCAACTCAAAACAGATGTTGAAATAGGCGATAGATGGGAAGCGGTAAAAGAGACGACAAAAGAAGAAACGGGCCATTAGACTGTGCAAGTTCTCAGCGACAAAGGTACATACGTCGAAAATTGCTAGCGCGTAATGGTCAGCAATTAGCGTGACGAGATCTCGGACGTCCCTCCCCCGCCTCGTGACATGGACCCGCGGATACGTTTTATTTCCACCTTCGACGGGCGGGTTCTTTTGATCTCCGCGCGATGTACCATCTTCACTCGCTCTCGTCGGCCTCTTTTTCTACTCTCTGATCTCTCTGAAGCCGCGTGTGCTACCGATAGACGCGTTCTTGCAAAATGTATATTTAGTTGCAACCTGACGTCTCTCACTAAACCAAATAGAGCTTTTGAGTACCTCTGCTTATGATGAAAGATATACTTTTATCATCGTCTATTTCGGTTCTAACCTCAAACAGGCTTCTTACTAAAAAAAAAACCTGAAACAAATGAATGAATAAGTAAAAAATTTTAAAAATATAAAAATAACTAGATGGATGTGAAGTTGATCTATTTCAGTTTGAAATGTTTCACTTTTGTTATGTTGTTGGCATTGGTGTTGCCAACATAATTAATTTTGGATCTTGTTCTCGAGTAGACTTGTAAGGTGGCGCCCTCTGTCCCTCCCGATTTGTTTCATTTTGTTGAACCCTGCGGCCTTTCTCCACTTAGGACAATGCATTTTGTCATCGAACGATAAAACGAGGATTGTTGGAAGAAAAAAATGACGAGGGAAACCACAAACTGGATTCCACAAATGGTAAATGGGGATCTTGTTAAATTTTATTGCCGTAACAGTCGCGTCTGGACGTATTCGGGACAAGAGCGCCGTTTCCATTCAGACTTGGCGCGGATCTTCCACTTTTGGAACGTCTCGTCGGCGACAAAAAGCGACAAAAATTGTGCGACGAAAAAAGAAAAAAAAAATTGAATTGCAAGTCTTTTAATTGCGGTCCAATTATTCCAATGCCGGAATTCGAAAATTTTGCTCTCTCGCGCAAATCTGCCGCGACAAATTGGCACTGCCAGGAGAGGGGAAAAAAAAACTCAAAATAATTGCCAGATGGCGCGACAAGACTCGTCGTTGCTATTTTGCGACAGATGGCGCTGATGATCGCAAGTTGCAAAAAGTGTGACCGCTGGAAGGAATAGAATTTGTACTTAATTAAATTATGTAATTAAAGTAGTAAAAAGAAGAAAAGCTTCGGAATATTTTAAATTTCATTGTTTTGAATGTTGCGTTGGATTTAAAAGTTCGATCTGTTGGTTTAATCATTGACTCATCAGCAAGAAATGAATAGTTTTTTGTTTTTGAAATCAACGAGCCACGGTAATTATGGTTTGTGACAAAAAGCCGGTCGTTATCGCGAAATCAGCCGTGATCGGTTTAATGGCGGAAGAGTTTTTGTCCGAATGAAGTTATTTTCAGAGGGCGCGTTTCAAAAACAACGATCTCAAGAAAATTAGCCAGCCAGGGGGGGGGGGGGGGGACAAAAAAAGGGGAAAAAAGTGGGGGCCCGGCTGATGAAAATTTGGCCTCTCTACTGTTAGATGTTATTTCGTGCTCAAATGGCAGAAAAACGTTTTGCCCTCTTATTTTCAGGATGAATCGAATTTCCCTGGATCCAATTTTTACAAAAAAAAATGCATCAGTTATGAAGCAGATGCAAGGGACAAAAAGTGATGCTTAATCAGATTCAGTTTTCGGGCAGTTTTAATTTCAATATTTACGACTGCGCGAAATTGACTGCCAACCGTTTATGAATATTAAGCAGCGGGGCGCTGATAAAAATTTCTGTACTGTTGGGCATTTAGTTGGTTTCGTGACAAAATTAAAGTGAGGCCCGATAGGCATCGGCCACGGATAAAACATTTCGCTGCGAATTTACATGAACTATATTCACTCATGAAATGCGAGCGATTAATTACATAATGCGATTAACACGCAGGGACCGAGTTATGTTATCGGCTGTAAACTGATGTTCCCCGTCAAGATAATCGGGCCTTACTTTGAAAAACATAAGAAAACACGACGCAGTGTTTTATCATCAACGTTACTTTTTTTATTGCAATTCTCGAACGCGCAGGTGGCATACATGCTGATCAATTTTCTTGATTATCGTAATTTCGAAAAATTATTCAATTATGGCCGTAATCGATTGAAGGAACTTTATAATATATTTACATATGACAATCTAAAAGAGTTTATTCTGATCATTTGGTACGTCAACATTCTAGTCGACTTTCAAGTTGACAGCTGCCAAAGTATTCAACTAATTGCTGTCAAAATTGAAGTTTTTCTCGGTGCATTCAATGAAGAATGTGTTTGTCAAAAAAGTCAAGCTTCATTTTGATACTCTGGTTCGTCCATTTTTCGAAATGATGAGTTGACAGTTGTCAATATATTGATGATGATTTCACCTTTTATTTGTAAAGTCCTAAGGAATATACTCAGTAACAAAATTAAGCCGTGATAATAATACTTCTGATCGTATCAATAATTTTCAAGATCACGACTGTCAAATTGACAGCTGTCAAAGTATTAAAAATGTTTGAGAAATTTTACCTAACAAATTTGTTTAAATGCAATAATCTTGCAGACTCTAGGGTGGCAAGTAAAATTGCGGTTGTAAATCACTGCGTTTGACAAACGTATCTAGTTTTGATACGTCGGTTCGCGCAATTAATCACACGGCTGTCGGCCGCTCTCGTGATGCACGTGGATAATCTTCAGCTCTATTATTCCAAAAAGGATTATAATAATGCGCTATCATAATAACAGTTAATTGCGCAACGCTAAATCAAACGCTTGATTCAATCGGCTTTGTCTAACTGACAGCCAACTTGACGCGCGTGCTTACTTTATTATTTAATAACAAACGGATTACTTTTTACACGCGACGATTCACCTTTCACTCATCATCGTCAGCATTCATGTCTACCCACCTTTGTGCTGCGTAATTGTTCTCGTCAAATTATTAGTTGTTGAATTAAATGTTAGAGAAAATTAATGTTTCTTTTTTTTTTTCTTCCTTTTTTTATTATAAAAAACGAGGGAAAAAATGTCAGATACAATGTATACGAACGGAAACGTTCTTTTAACTCGTGAGGTTGCGCCTCGGGGTTGCAATTAATTTAATTAAGCCTGGCGATTCAAAAATGAGCACCGCGAATTCAAATCAGAGGCGCAGCTCAAACTTGCAACACGCAATCGCGATACATAAATAGGCATCACGGGTATGCTAATGCCAGATTCGTAATGCGCGAATTTTATGGAATGTAAAATTGACCGACAATTTAATATCAATTTTAATTATTCGGTTTCTAACTGTTATTTTTTTTTTTTCCTTTTTTGCCATTTTATTAACGGTCTTATTTAATTATTACCCAGATTTCCAATAAAAAACAAATTCGAAATTATCTGTCAATTGTTTAAGTCGTAAATTAATAAATTTCGTTATAAAAGTTAATTGAATTGTAGATACAACAACTAATTGGGAAATAAATTTACTATTTTGAAATGAAAATAGTATTATTAATGAAATAAATGGAATAATAATGAAATAAAAAATTGCCCCAGCCGACAGTTTTGTGGAGGATTAACTATACAGTGATTTAAACGATATTGCGTTTTGCTAATCAGCCGGTCTAGGCGTTGTTCTTTATGAAGATGTAAGAGACAAGCGTCGTGATTGGAGATGATTATACCGCAACGTGGTTTTGACGTTGCGTGATCTTCGTCTGCGAGAAAATTTATTTCAGATGCTATTTTCTTGTCTAGACTAATCGCTCCATTGTCTATAAATTCTTAGTCACGAGTACATTTTGTATACGCAAACTCATTTGCAAAGCATTTCAAATAAAAAACAACTCGAGGCATGAAATGTTTGAAAAAGTCATCTTAAAATCATTTTAAACTTAATTATTTAACATAAGATTATTTGTATGTTACATTTTCATTTGAGCATATCACAGCTGTTGCAAAATTGTTCAAAAATGTATAAAAATAAGTGTATATAAATATGATCGTTGTCAGACACACTGATCTGTACACGTGTGCAAAATTGTGTCGGCTGGTTTCTTTATTTTCACTTGGTAGAAGTGATTTTGGTGCGGAAGAGGCGAGAGACATTCGAGCATCGGACTCGAGCTCGCGTTATCATTAGACAAACTGCAGGTGGGCTTGAAACAAAATACACCACACGACCGTTTATTAGAAAGATAACCCACCGACCAAGAATGCGAATCAATCCATCAAGCTGGTAGCCAATGAATGCAATCAGCGAACCGCGAATCTCCTTGTGTTCATCTTTTATCGCTTCCCCGTGTAATGATCCTTACGTCATTATACTGACATATTATTACAGGCGTAACTGTACGTCCCTGTAGATACGCGTTATTTCATAGATATTAGTTGCCAACGTAAGAATTATTCTTCACCATGGAGAAACAGTTGGAAGGAAATTATCAGGTCATTTTATTATATTCAGTTCCGCATTTCTGTTCGCAAAAAACAAAAACCTTGACGAATAATCATCTCTTTTATATTTTATTTATCCAGCATATTTCATTTCTGTGTAATTACGTAAAAAAGATACATAACAATTCATAAGTTCAATTTCAGTATTATTACATTCTTAGATACTTCAACTTGGATTATAAAATCGTCGACAAACGAAGAAAAAGAAATCGCATGATTGATAGTTTTGTGTAATTTTGTCATAAATTTGTGTTTGTTCAAAAATGATGACCATTTCGCATGAATCCGACGATAATTTATGTTTTCACGTTCACTTGGCTCCCACACGAAGTAGACTATATATCTTCGCTACTGTATTTTACACCGCATATCTCGTGCATGAACTTTGATATCGTGCAACGCACCAATATCGCACCTTACGTAAGTCGGTGTATCAGATTACACATCTGTCATCATTTGACACTGTCCATTATTATAAATTAAAAAAAAAAATCCACCTCAATCAATTTGTTTAATTACCGATAATAATTTGTTGATCAGAAAAAGATAATTAATTGAATTTAATTAATATTAAGCTTTACACGATAACGGTTAATTGATTTTCTTTTCAATTAATATTATTTTTAATTGAAAAAAAATATTATTCCCTCTTGAAAATTATTTTGCGATGTTCGAACGAGAATTTGTCGGTGACGAGACAATGCCTCGTCGAGTATAAATAATAAATGGTTTTTTGATGAGAATTTCGTCTGGTTTGTTTGCAAAAGCGTCATTCAGTGAGAATCGCGAAAGATTTTTATCCCGAGAGGCCTGGGCTTTTTGTTCGTCAAAAATTGCAAACAATGGCAAAGAGAGACAGAGAGGGGAGCCAGAGTGAATGAGAGAAATGGAGAGAGAGAGAGAGAGAGAGAGAGCGCGCGAACGAATATTCGGGGGTGTGTGTATAAAAAAATAGCGAATTATAATTTTACAGGCGCCATTCCGTCGGGGCGCACGAAACACTTTTATTCGTTCCACTGGGACCGTCGGGCTGCGCGAGTTTCCATGGCGACGGATTATCATTTTCACCCATTCTGCGCCCGAAAAGGAGTGCCCCCACCGATTTTGCGCCGCGCTCCGCCCAGCTTATGGATTTTCGAGCTCCTTTTTTTTCCCTTTTCGCTCTCTGCCCTTCAAAGCCCGGCTGCCACTTCAAAGCGTCGCGACGCCACATTTTTGTTAAGCCATCCCGACACTCGCAACTTGTTTTTTCGAACGTGCCGAACAAAGCGGAGATTTCAACCGCAAGTCCACGTTTGAGCGCACCGCTTGCTTCCCAATTAGCGATTTCTCGCTATCGCATCAGTTGTACCCCCTTTTCTTTTTTATTTCTCTCTCTCCTATAACACACAATTTTTTTGATCCGCTGGAGAGCCTCTCTTCCAACAAACTTTGTTTTTTTAAATTTCACTCAAACAAATACTTGCTCCTCTAGAAGATACATCTGTTAGACTTCATTTTGTTTATTATAACAATTCATTCTTTTCATATAACAAAACTAAATTTTGCCGATCTGATTGGTTGGCGATTAAAACGTCAGAAGTGAAAAAAAGGAAAAAAAAAAAAAAAAAAGAAAACGAAACGCACGTCACAGGAACAAAATGCAGTTGGAGCCAAGAGTTAGAACGAAGAGAGACCAGGGTACACAAGCAGTCTGGTGTAAAATGCTTCGGCTTTGATTGGACTTGTCGGGGATTGATGGAAATCGCTTTTGTAAAAGTGGAGTGGTCTGAAAGTGCGACGAACGGTGAAACGAGGGAGCGAGATAAAAAGCGAAAACGCAGGCAGAAAAAAGGACGCGGAAGGACAGCAGGAACAAAAAAGAAGGGAGAAAACGCTGGCGCGGCAGGAAGAGAAGTTACGCAATGTGTGAGGAGCAGCCATGTTGGGCGAGGGTGTGCCCAGAGGGTGGTTCCACGGTCGCCATGGCAACCCCGACCGGAAGCCGAGTGCTACTCGATGTGCCGCTCTGCAACGTTTGCGCCGTTGCAACTGATGGGGAAAAAAAAATTGCGTAAACAAATTATCGAGAGCAAATGTTACTTTCTGGGTTCTATCAACTGGGTACTTTTGCCCCCTAACGATTTTCTGTCTGGCGGATTTTCGGCGGCTTTTTTGGACTCGCTGAATAGCGGGTTGATGGCAGGGAGGGTCACAGAGGGATGGTTCAAGTATTCCGAACGATGAGGGCTTTGAATTTGAAATCCCAGCTCCGGGGCTGTTTGATGGAGATAGATGCGAAGGTTCAGAGCCATACAAGCGCTCTTTTTTGTTCCCTGTGAAATTGCAATCTAAGTCCCGGCCAGGGCTCCGGAGCCAGTTTGTAAAATCAAAGATAAACGTATAAATGAATACGATTAGATGTAAAAATTGTAATGACAAAAAAAAAATAATAATAATAAAGTACTGGTAAAAAGAGAGAAGCATTTTTGTCTGTGATGGAGGAAGAAGGATTTTTGTCCAGTTCGATGAAGGATGAAATGCATTTTTTTTTCGAGGTGGAGAAAAGAAGACGAAGAGTTTGTAATAAAGCAATTAGAATTCAAAAGATATATTGCTCGACATGATCTTGAACTGAAACGATGCTTGGAAGTGCGTTGCAGCGATGAGTGGACCGGTTCGGACGCGATTCCGCAAGCGATGTTTCCTCGGCGAAGCATTCGAATTGATTCTCGCTCATCAATCATAGAGTCCCGCTGACGGTAGCCATTTTCAGAGCCGATTGCATATAAATCATCCCTAGTCTGGACTAGTGCTCTTCTTTCAGTCGATTAAAATGTAAATCAAAACCGATTTCTTATCCCGGTTCTACATTAAAGACGTCGTTCAAATTCAAAAGGGCACGTGTCGTTTCATATCTCAAACCCTTTTCGAAACATTTCACAAAAACACAAAAAGTGAAAACAAAAAAGAAAATTTATAGAAAGTATCCTCAGATCGAGTCATTTATTAGTCTACGAACAAAAAGGACTAACAGAACTGATGGCAATTTTTTTTCCCCCACTTTTTTTTTCATTCAGAAAATGTTATCTTAAGAATAATAAAAAAACAAAACTGGACAACGATTATTTCGCTAGTCGAGGAGTCTTGTGAAGGATTGTCGCAGGGTTGATATCGCGGACGCCATTTTAGCGATAGCCAAGTGTGCGTATGGAAATGCGTGATTTCCGGACTCAGCCAGCAAGACATAGGTGGACGTGGCACGGCAAATGCACGCCCCTTGACCCCAATGATTATAACTCTTATCGTTTTGTGAAAAGTGCATTTACACGTTGCAGCAACATAGCTTCGCGATATGCTTTACGTACGCACCAAGATCGTTTGTTTCGCCTTCACAAATGAAGTTCCTATGTTGTACCGGGACTCTCCGATTAATCGCAAGGCTTGGTCAGCCGCTATTATTCATCTGCAGATTAACAAGTTGCGATTTGATAGGTTAAATAAATAACATTAAACAATTTATTTAAAAAAAAAAAAAAAAGAAACAATTAATTTCTCAATTGAACAGTGCACCACTCGGTTGTTTTGAAAAATTTTAATGATTTTACATTTGGTTGCGTTTTTAAGACCCTTTTTCTTTCCTTCTCGATCTTACACTTTTTGCATGCAAGATTAAATTTAATGATTTCATAATAATGCATGCAATTCCTGGGGGTTTTAAGTTAACATTGTATGGTAAATTGAGTGGATGATTACAACCATCGAGAGATGATTGGAAGCAAATTATAGTACTTTCCAAGAAAAAAGATTTCGCGTCAAAAACGAACGTTGAAAACCCTACATTATACGATTCAGTTTCCCCTCCCCCCCCCTCCCAGTTTTTTTTTCAGTTTATTCATAAACTAGAAAGTCCAGTTTTAGAATAGTGCGAACAACAGTGGTTTCATTTTATTTGTTAGTTTCCACCGTCATTAAAGTAATTAAGAACTTAATAACGAGCTGTATCTGAAGTTTATCAGATCATCTTTATTGAGCCTCTAAAATTATACCCATCTGTGGATGTTACAGCACAACTGTAAGTAAGTCATAAGTGTAATTTTTTTCGAAAGTCTTTTAGTTCTGATTGCGCAGTCTGATGCAAGTCCAAAAAGTTTACGACCCGAGTGCTTAGGATCCTGCTACTGGATCCTTGGCATTATAAACATTTTCTTCTGGTTTATGTTATGGCTTTAATCGTCGTGAAAAACAATTTTGACGTTCATTTTTTCCAACTTGGCATTATATATCGCTCGTTGCAATTCAAAAACGTCTTAATTACGGCCATCCAGGTGTGTCTCAGCGTTTCATACGTACGAAGGCAATTTCCTTTTATGCTCGTTTCGCACGCCAGCGAGATGGTGTTTTTCAAAACTGTATTGGCGCCTGAATGGAAATTTACAATTCGCTTGAAAACCGGCATAGCACTCTCCAAGTTCTGCTGATGCCAACTTGACAGCAGAATTGATAGGAGATAATTTCAGCCGACGCGAATATAATACTCTTAGCTCTTTCTCTCGAAAACGCGGCTTTGATTTATAACCAAAAATTTATTATTCTCAGATAAAATATTAATTAGAATCATAATACGTAGACAAATAATTCAGCTGAGAGTTATCGGGTTGGCGAACAATTTATGCTTTTGCATTTCAAAAGAAAAATGATAAAAAGAAAAAAAAAAAAAACAAATAAAGAGATATAAATTATTGTTCGGCGTTAATTCGACGAAATTTGCTAGTTTACAAGGTGTTAGCAAAAATCAGAGAGCAATTAGATAACTCGTATTATCGCTTTTTTATCTTCTGATAATGTTACTAAATTGTTAGGTTTGCAAAAATGCATAACCATGCAACGTGCACGCTATTTGGTACTCGATATTAAGAGCGGCAATTGCAAGTACGGGTGTGCCAATTTTCGGCTTCCTGGCAGGTGATGCGAATTCAATTTTTTTCTGATTCGCCCGAAGATTGTGGGACAATTTGTATAAAGCTTTTGATCGAGCTCTCCTTTCATTTTATGTCCCTCGTTAAAGATGCCGTCCAATTTTATATGACGAAATTAAAAAGAAAAATTCATAACAAAATAAAAAATTTGAGTTGTAGAAAAGAGTGGTCGGAGAAGGAAAAGTCGAATTTCCAGCTGATCCATATCAGTTGGACTGAATATGCAAAAATTCTCCCACGAATTCGCAATTTGATTCACGCCTTTGAGAACGTCTCTCCTTTCAGGATAGGCTATCTGTTTGCAACTGTTAATTCCCTCTGTTGGATGCTAGTTGAATTGACGTTTTATTGCCCCGCGAAACGCCTAGCAGTTGTACGACAAAATTCACACATTTTAATGTACGGAAGCGAGTGGCTCGCCGCGACCGTTCTCTGCATACAAAATAAATCAGACGTAAATGGCACAACCTGCGTTCGCAGCCAGATCGTAAATGTTCAACTTTACTGTTTGCAACTGTTTGGGTCACAGGTCACATTTAAATGTTTCTCTTTCAAGATTGTAGAAAAGAGAACATTCCTGAAAATTGACCAAGACGAATAAAAAAAAAAAATTAAAAAAAAGATATCAAGTTTTTGTTTGATTATTTTGTTAAGAGAGGGAGGGGGGAAATTTTTTTATATAAAAATTGTGATATGTTTTTTGTTACAAATGTATATTGGAATGGTAATAAAAGAAATGAGACGATTAGAACTGTCATTAAATTGTACAGATGAATTTTATTGATTTGGAACGCGCATGGGAAAGCAAAGACATTTCAATTATAACTGGCGGGATTCCGCGAACGTTGTTGTGAAATTAAATTAAGTTTAATGGCGATCTCATAAGCACTATCAGCAATCTTAGCTTCTGCTGACAATTATACCGTGTATTTCATCTTCAATTAAACGCTTTCTTAGATGTACTTGCAAGTTAATCTTCAATTACCAGCGTCATGATTTCACATGAGCTTCTTGCTCGCTGCGTTTTCCAACATGTCTGTTAAAACGTTCGCGCAACTCCAATCTCCAGCGTTTAAACCGTTCTCTTGATGCTGCCCTTCACAATTATCGCATTTGCACGATTGATTTTCTCTTAATAGATTTCAATGAACAAAAACAATTTTCTACTTAAACAATAAATTAAAAAAAAAAAAAAAACAACAACTCATGTTTTGAACCAGACTTTGAACCACTTCTGACAACACAAATTTTTTTCATGAAATTTTATCAATGATGCATTGATCGACAAAGTGTCTAATGAGACAGAAATGAATCGAGCAAAAAGAAAATTTGAAGCTTGCAAAATAGAGACAAATGAAATATAATAAGTTTTGTTTGTGAACGTTTACTCACGCCGTGCAATTTTCATACATCATATGAGGAGCAGTACAGTTTTTCTCACAGTTAATAAAACGTCCTTCGAACCATCATCGGTGGCCTTAATTTGATCCTCGCTCGCGGAGGAGAAGAAAAAAAAAAGGTGCAACACACGTTATGTCTTATTGTTGTTACGAACAAATGTCAGCATCTTGCACATTGTTGGATGCAAAAACGTTGAAATGAACGAAGTAGAAAGATGAAAAAAAAAAAAAAAAAAAAAAAAAAAAAAAAAAAAAAAAAAAAAAAAAAAAAAAAAAAAAAAAAAAAAGGTTGATGAAAAAACCTCGATATATCTAGCATATATAAACTCGCACTGTCAGTCGGAGCTTTTTTTTTTTCACGCGTAAAATTGCAATAAAGCGATTTGATTAATGTCTTACAATTTTACGACATTCTAAAGTAAATTGCACAACTAAATCCTCTCTCGCGCGCGATTGTGCTGTTACATAACACGCACGAAAAATATTTTCCTCGCCGGGTATAAAACGCTAAATGTCAAATCGATATTATATGCCGATGATTATTTTAATTTTCAAGTGAAATCGCACAGTGAAATTTGATCCGAGCAAATTACACGCTTGTAACTATAATTCCTCGCCAGGTTCGAATGTCAATGCGTTTTTCCCAACGCCGATAAATCTCACCCACTGCGAGACTCTGGGTTCATACATTTTGTATATGTACACTTTAATTAAACTTTTATCACGATCCCAATTTAGGCCTTTTTTTGCCCCCCCCCCTCCCCTTTCAAAGCATCCGAGACTTTTCCTAATGGCAAAAAATACCAGTTGGATTAATAACAGTCTGTCGGATGGATTGTCGTGAAATAAATAAGTTAAAGTCAGGTAGAGGAGTTCGTCTAGTAGATCTCTCAAGTCGGTTTATAAACGGAGAGAACCGCTCTCATTACGAACAAGTCGCGGACGAAATCACGTCAATCATTGTGACGAGCGAGGAATCAGCGAGGACACAAAATCGAGTCCTTTCTCGTCCCTAATTGATTGGCCATTGCACCGACGTTCAATTATAAGCGGCGCGGTTAATCGCGATTATCATAATCGCGTACGCGAAAATACGAGCGCGCAAAAATAAATCGATACGGCATGTTCCGGAGTTTTATCGATGTGCGGTAAAAAAAAAAAAAAGAAAAGAAAAAAAAAAAGACGAGAGAAAGAAAAAATGACGCTCAATCATTAGCCTCGCATCGTAACTCGTTCTCGAACCAATTGCCATGAACAGCGAGTAATTGGACGTATCCGATAGGCAGTTTCGAACGACCACTTTTCCAGCAGATGTGTTTCTTTCTAGATGTATGCCGCGACTTATGTATTTTGCTTCATTTCAAAAACGGACCCGCTGGTTCCGACCCGAACATCGCGATTCATGTTCATTTGAATAAACTACTTTTTTGTTTACTTTTACCGATTAATCAAATTCAGATTATAAATGAAAAACAGTGATTAAAAGTTGAAGTCAAATAATTAGAAATAAAAGAAAAAGCAAAAAATGAAGTTAAACGTTCGAGCAATCATTTTTACAATCTAGTTCCAAGTTGAAATAAACGTCTACTAATAAAGGGTTAAGTAACTCGGAGCAACTCTCGTAACTCGATCCAGAGGCTGCGATGGAAAAAAAGGAAAAAAAAAAAAAAATGTCGCGGAAACAAACGCGCAAGCACTCTTGGTAATGTATGGTAATGAATTCGCGATCGAGGGCAGTTTTCACGTGGCGCGTTTCATTAATATCTATTATGTTAAAAAATGCGCTGCGCAAGAAACGTTCAATTCATTTTCGTAACGAATGTCCATTGTTTGTCAGTCATTGTGAGCCAGCACACCTTCCCGGTTGCGACGTCGGCCAGTCGACCGGTGGCAGTCACCATTTCAAAGTACTTCCTTCTCAAGGTCCTGCCGTTTGTCCTCCCGTGGTCGCTCCTTGATGGCAGCGCCGATGCCGACCACTGCGTTTTATCCGCTTCGAATTCTTTTTTCTTCTTTCCACTTTTATATTTTCTGCCCAAAGCGAGGGCGCTTTTTTGTCAGCCTTTCAGCACGATCCCTTTTGACCGATATCTATATTTATGTTTCATTAACCAGTTTGACTACAACACCAAACACTTTTCAACTCCTTACGCACTCAATGAAATAAAAATATTCAGTCGTGCGGGCTTGTGTGTGCAGATTATAGGCATACTTTGTGGCTTGAAAAAGTGACCACTACAACCCGTATTACATCATCTGAAAATTCCTCAACCCATGTTCAAATTTGTGTTTCATTTACAGTAATGTATAATTTGAAATGAAAAAAAAAAAAAAAAAAAAGAAAGCCTAAAAAAATCCGGTTTCAAGTATAATTAAATTTTTGAATTTGCAAAAGGGGGCTTGTGAATGAAAAGAAAAAATGATCGCGAGCAGGGACGGCTCAATTATGCAAACTGGATCGGACGCCCGCGCATTCGAACCGCAATAATTTGTCGCGGGGCATATGTAACTGAACGCGAGATCGTTATCCGCGGAAACAGGAAACTCCCCGGTACTCGTAATTGCGCGCACGAATGCTAAACAAATGATCGCGGCCTGCAACCGGCGGGCTCTCATTGTCCCGTTCGTCCATTTCTTTTTGTCCGGCCTCTCTCGCGGTGCCCTTGTGCGCCGTGCACACACCTTCGCAAGTCCATTTTTAATCGGCTGCCTCTTTCCCTCCGATTCGCCTATTTATCTTTTCCTCTCCCTTCCGGACATGTCATTATTTCTCCGCTTTTTTTCCTCTCTTTGGAACAATGAATAATTTCATAGCAACCCATTGTTTCCCGTAGAAGGGTAAGTCGCGCGTTTTGTATACCGAGAGTTAAGCACATTCTCCCCCCCGACCTTTTTTATTATTTTTTTTTCGCAACGGCTCCTTCAGCTCACTTTTAGTACTTTGTAATGGACTAATTGCAAGGATCACTCGATCGCTGCAAAAATCCTCCTCGGTTTTGTTTTTTGCCATTGATCAACTTTGTCGGCGAACAAAATTCAGTATAACTTATAACTTGTTTCCCGTCGGTTCAAAATATGTCGAACAATTCAGACGAGAACTTTTTTTTTCTGTTGTCGGATTTGTTATAATAAAAAAAAAAAAAAAAAAAAAAAAAAAAAAAAAAAAAATACGTTTATTTCCA
Organism: Trissolcus brochymenae; assembly: GCA_030523145.1. NCBI lineage: Eukaryota > Metazoa > Arthropoda > Insecta > Hymenoptera > Scelionidae > Trissolcus > Trissolcus brochymenae. Next base: position 166,872 of record JAQQRF010000382.1, read on the forward strand.
TACCAAAAGACATGATTTAAGGTGAAGGCGAAGTTGAATTGTTGCGGTTGAAAGAAGTGACTTTCGGGAAAACCACGGCTTGTTTGGTTTGTGCAACTGTTTTAACAGAAGGAGGAAAAAAAATAACAGTCAACAAATTACGGCGGTCGGAGAGAAATCGGTATTGTCGGCTGTTGAATCATTTTCTCACGAAGTTTAAGGTTGAATTGATGAAATTTTTGCCGGCAAATTGTCTAACATTTTTTGATGTCGCTTCCAGGGAGTTGTAAAATGCAAAATTGAATAGAATTCCACGTTTTCTCGTCCAATAGAAAAACATAAATAAGAAGCCTTATAATAATTAATCTTGCAATTATGTCCTCACAAGTCAAATTTCGCATAACATTATTATCAGTGGATCTTTTGATTACTTGAGGATAGAAAAAAGAGAGAGAGAGAGAGAGAGAGAGACGAGAGGATAATGTTAAATGGCATTCAAAATATCTACCGGACGGCTATAAAATCGTCGACATTCCACGATCATCTTCTTTTCCCCTGGGGGCAATAAAAATCGTGCAGATGAACAGTGTCCATTATTCAGCTATTATTTTATTCATTTTAAGCGTCTTATTAATTAGCTGTCATTTTTTTATCGCCTGATGCGACCTGGCGTAAATTCTTATTTGCACGTCTCGGATGCCTTTTGATTGATCTAACTGTAGATGGATGTGTTTACATCGTAGGAGCATTAAACTCGGTAATTATTGAAAGGTCATTACGGCGCACAATTGAAAAGCCCATTACGCTCTCGAGACGAATAGTGCATTCGGCTGTTAAAAAACATTTAATTGGCAAATAACTGCGAGCCTCTAAATGCGCGCGCGGCTCAGCTCGAAAATGCGTCGATCTGATAATTTGACTGACGTGACATTTAGAATCCCGCGAACAATGGCGGGGAAAATAAAAAAAATTTTTTCCCCAACGTTTTTCAGTTGTAAATCTTCCTCCCTGTGGGATCATTTATTAATTTTAATTACTAACCGCGAACCTAGAATTATGAACATAAAAATGAACATGAAATTATCTTATTTACGTAAGAAAAGTTATTCAAAGAATGTATTTAAAAATTCATTGATAAACCGTACAGGATAATCAGGCAAAGACAATTCTGTTTTAATATGGATTTTATTTTATTGTTGTTTTTTCTCGAATTTGTCTACAAAAGTAAAATGTTCAAAACGAACCGAATTTTTTGTAACCATCGACGATTGAGCAACTTTTTGCTAAAACCGTCATGTATGACTGATGATCGCGCACATTTTCTAATCACCGTCGTTAAACCATATAATTAAGTCGGCCTTTTTTTTGCATGCAAATCGTGTCCTTGCGGCGAAAATCATTTTGCGCTAATGCCGCGTCGGTTCGCGTTACTCATCCACGGACGTGCATTTTCTTAACTATGCCCGATGCGATGTGTTATTTACGGCAAGATTGATGGTAGAAAATCATTACTTTCTTATGCGATTTGCAATATGTTTTGAAGATTTAGTTATTAGCGGCATCAACCACGCTCGAGTAATAACTTTGAATAAAGAAAACATTGTTTTCATTAAAAAGTTGTTCATCAAGAGTTATGATTGGCAATAAAGTGCAAAATACGACATGCAATTTCGATCATCGTAAAGAGCCTGGATTCAAATTAATTATCAATGAATCCATCTATGAAGAATTGATTAAACGTTATTACGCCGCTCAGATATTAAGTTATGAATAATCAAACTGATCCTTCTTTCTCATTGCAACTCATTTTTCTTTCCTTCCATCAATTTTTTTTTTTTTTTTAAATTAGAATAAAACCTTTTCTAAAAAAGAATAAAAAATTAATCCTCGTTCGGTCTCGAATTGTAAATTGTGCAACGAGCTCAATTTTCTGTCGCTCGCGACAGAAAACATCTCGCAATTTGCAATTTTGCAATCGCCCTCTTAATCAACTATTAAAGATGTGTGTGTGTGTGTTTTTTTTTTTTTTTTGGTATCTTCATGGTGGTGCATTTTTTCATACCAGAAACAGCGCGCAATTACGTAAGTTACGCGCGCGAATCCCCCAATGTACGCGCATTTATCGTTTCGTAACAATAGTCTGGCGTTGGGTTTGTGCGGTCTGGGAGATTTTTTTGCGCGCCTCGTCATTCCAACAACCGGAGAGAAAAAGCTTAACTGGTCCTGCCGAGTGTAACGCGAAAGTCGTTACGCGCGCAAGCATGCAAGTCTATAGAGATACTCGACCGGTATCTCTATTTCTTGAAATCGCTACCGATGTCGTGTCTTCGGAAAAGGGCAACGCGACGCCAGACTATCCGCGACGCGTTCTCTTGGGAAACGCGTACCGAGAAAACATGCCGGCACGTATAAGTTTGTTTTTTTTTTGTCCCCCTGCCACGTCTCTTTCTCTACCTTTTTATTTCGTCATCCAGACGCTCTTTTTTTTTAGACGCTCAATTCAGAAAAACATTCTCAAGACAACTTTTTCAACTTGTCTGTGATAAAAAGAAAAATGAACTTTCCATTCAATCTTTTCGAAGACTTGATGAAAAATGGTGAAAGAAAAAGGTGCAATATTTTTGATGCACTTGGTGCAATAATCCAGTGCATCATGACAGACCGCCTACCAAGCAGTTGCTCGCGAATCGTCCAATCGGCCGAACAGATCAGCTTCGACCAGGTGTGGGAGTGTCCGAACCAGAATAAAGATTTAAGATACTCGTTACCCGATATAGGTATTTGATTGGACAGTGGTTGGCGCGTATGCATCAGGGATCAACTCGGCGATGATTATTATGCAGTTGATGACCTGAATCGTTAAGGATATCCGCTCTCTTATGTACGCGAAACACCGTGCCAACAGCCCAGAGATAGATCCACTGATAGATGATATATGTATCATCGCCCCCGGCTCTTCTTACGCTACAAATTTATTTCCTCTTCATAACCGCAAGTGCTCCTGTCTTGAACTACCGCAACTTCAAGAATCCCACCACTCCACCACGGATGTTTCATGTTTTTTTTTTTTTTTTTTTTTTCTTTCTCCTCATGCTGAAAATGAATATATTTTAAATTAAAATTTTTTATCAATTAAATTAAAATGCAACGTTGATGGATTCGTTTGAAAATGAACATGCTGCATTATTGCATTTGCAAATTAAAATATGAGAATGTTTGTTTCAGCAGTTGCAAATTTAAACGAGGCCTTGTCTTTTTGTAGTTTGGGACAGAGAATGGTGGAAGAGACGAGATGTCCATCCCGACTGCGTAATTAGTCTTGCGTTTAGCGATGCTGATGGCGGCATAACGGTGGATGCGTTCAGAATTTTCAGCGGGGCACATTCGTCGCGAAAAGCCGAGAGAAAACGTCTTCGTTTCACAATGCGTTCCTTGAGACACACCTTTGTTTAGAGTGAAAAATGGCACTTTTTATTTGAACGACCTATTGTTTAAGCGCTTTTCTGTTTTTTAACACGCCATGAAATTATGACCGCCGACGAAAGACAAGCCAGAAACACAGCGATCGTTAACCATTTTTAAAACCGTACTTGCTGAAATTGCATCATTCAGAATTTCATGAAAATGCAACTTGAGACACGATTTATAGGATTTTATCAATTTTGTTTCATTAGATTAGATCAAAAAGTGATACACTTTTATGTTTGTTTGACTTGGATGATCATCTTCTGTCCTATAGAAAACCTTTCAGAGCTACCCTTTGTCAGCAAATTTATATACCTGTCAAATAACCTATACCCGCATTTATCCCTATTGATGGCTACCTGCTCCAGATACAATATTGGTGGTATACACCCCTAATCGATCTAACCTTTCGTCAAGTGCAAGTTTCACAATACATGGGACATTGTATAAACTCAAAATATAATCTCTGACTTCATTCCTTGTGATTCACACTCAATTAACATCAATTAAAGGAGACCCAATTTTTTTCTTAGTTATTAAGATAGTTGACTTAAAATAGTAGTTGATTTAAAATGACATGGAATTTTAGAAAATTTGCTCACTTTAATTATATCCAAACTGATTCCGAAGCAATAGGTTTTTTAATTGAATGTTCTCTCTTTTTTGTCTGTTTCAGGTAAGTGTCATTTTGCAACACTCGAAGGATGCCAAGTTGAATTTAACATCGACGTTATATGCAGCATCTGAGGAATCCAAATGGAACGATAACGATGGCAATTATACTCGTACCGAGAATCAGCCACTGTTCACATTGGCACTACCCGCTGATAAACGATCACAATAAATGGAAGACGGAGTTTTTGCGCTTTCGACTCGCTCTGGCAGTCGTTACTCAAAAATATATATATATATATATATATATATATATATCTATCTACGCACGAGCATTTCATACCCAATAAAATTACACTCAAATTAGATTGGCTCCGAATAATAAACGCTCTCGTAACTACATTGCTAATATTCGCGCAACGTCCAGCAGGATAGATTGCACCACCTACGTGCGCCAATTACAATAAAATCTATTCGCTGCCAATGGGCTTTAGAGATATTGCACAAAAATTTTCGTTTCAATCACGGTTGCGATTCTTAACAGGCTGATTTTTTTTTAAAAAACTTTTTGCTCTGAAAAATAACTCACCAGCAGATTGTATAACGTAAAATTAGTCGTTGCAATTGCACAGTAGCTTATTTTGATAAAAGGCTCTATTATTATGAACATCGAAGTAGTTTTTTTTTGTTTTTCTAAAAAACAATTTATAGTCCCATAAAACAAGTCGCGTGTGGGAGGGCACAATCAGGCGGGAGATTTTTGATTCATCGTCCGAGTTATTTTTCGTGCGCGACATGCATTTTGTCTTCCGGGATCTAGTCGTTAATAAAGTTTCACTGCTTTCTAATTCATCGCGGAGCGGTCGTTTTGTTATTGAAATGTGTTATAAACTTTGACCGAGCCGTTAAATTGTTGGCGGATGAATGTGCGCATGCAAAAAGGACGCAGCTGCGAAATGGATGGCCGTTTCAACGCCGATGATGGATCCCCCTTGCAAATATTGTGTGATTCGTCCGGTGACCCGATGCCAAACGGTGTTAATTGGACGTTAATGGAGCTCTTTTGGGCTCGATCTTGTACCTTCCAGGAGGCGTCGGAAACTTATATCGATGGACGACACGTTTGATGAATGGGACCGAAATTAATTTCTCGATCTGCTTGGGAACAGCTGCTTTAATAATTGTTGACTACGAGTCGTATCCGAAGATAAGAAAGAGCAAAAGATAAGGGACATGCTTTGAATTTGATTGTCGGTGCTTAATTGACTCGCGAATAAAAATACAAGTCGAATCAAAGAGCTATTAATCATTTTTTTTTTGGCCAAACGTATTGATGATATCAAAACCTTATTTGTATGCAAGAACTAGATATAAATAATTTATATGGCATACGCATGGTCGCTAACAAAAGATATAAAAAAGGATGTCGAGCAGAAGACGTCGGATGATAGATTTTTAATAATTAATACCAGCAAAGACAAAGTGACTCAAAAGTACAAGACGATGCTTTCAAATTTGTAAGGGCAATTGGGGTGATTGTGACAGGTGGAGTAAGTGTGACAGTATCAAAATTGCTCTTGAAAATTCATTTTTAATTAAATTTACATTTTGATACCAATTAGAATCTTTAAATAAAATTTTACCTGAACGAAAGAATTTGATTTTCAAAGTCATTGCTCTTAAATGTCTATTTTTCAATTCCCGTCTATAAATTTAATCCAACCAACAAGTAATATTACTGTCAATGTTTTGTCAAGATTTATGCAGTTAAGTGAACAAAATGTAATACCAAATTCACAACATTGGTGTTCGTTAGGATTTTAAAGTCTCTAAGTCAAGGTTGATAAATCTGCTATGTACAGGACGCAGACGGACCATGCTGTGGCTATAATTGGGTTGGGGGGATTTAGCTGGAATAAAAATCTGGGCCCAGTGCTATGTCAACTTGTGGGTCGCATTATTTATGGGTTAACCTCACATAATGAAATATGTCCACGGAAGGCTCGTGGCTACGCGAGGTCACTTTCCATTAATTTTCTTGGATTGTGACGGAGGTGCGTCTCCTATTAATGTACCTAATAAGTTATACAAATTAAGTCCAACGTTGTAAAAATAATCTCTATTTGATCAACGTCGCAAATTGCTTGTCTTACATAAAATAAGGGGAAACATTTTTCTCGTATTATTTCCCAGCGGCCTAAAACCTTTCTAACTTTCTATTAGAGTCGCCGCGGAGATAGTTCTCGGACGCCTTTTTTTATTTATCCCCTCGTTGTAAAATGTCCCTGGTGAACAAACAACAAAAACGAAAAAAAAAAAAAAAAAAAAAAAAAGAACAACTAAAAAGCTGAGCGAGTTTTCCAGCCAGCTGCGAAAATCGCCTTTTTTATTCTCTTTTATCGTGCAAGTACACGTGTAATACCAGCTGTTGTGCAATACTTGGCAATTCACAACGTACATTTTAACATAATTCACATCGGTTAGATTTCATATGCGATACATACACCTCTCGGGATGCTCGATATCTCGTCTCTATTTTTTAGCGTCCCGTTTTTTTTTTGTGTCTTGCGTTCGTTTATTGCGTATCGAAAAGAGGCATCGAGATAATTAAAGCGGTGGCATCCGATGTCCACGTATCGCGCAACTATCGCCCTTTTTTGATGGATCGGTACAGGTGTACATAACTCGATACCGAACCGCGGGTGCGATCAGCTCGTCCCATCGCTTATCATCGTTTTTAGTTCACACACACAACGAGACGCGTAATAAGTACCTTTGTGACATTTGCACGCCATGCAATTCGGGCCGAGTTTGCAGCTCATTGTTACTCACTAAGACAGTTTAACATGCAACCTCCCGATGGATTATCACTCCATTATTTTTAATGATGAGCTATCAAAAAATAAGCAGCAAACAGAATCAGGCTACCTTCTTAGAAATGTTTGGACAATGTGTGCCAAGTGATCTTATAGACATGCGTGTGACAAAAATTAATTTCGAGTTTTTTTTTTTTTTTTTTTTTTTTTTTTTTTCTTTTAATCAAGAATTGTTTTTAATGAATTAAAGAAATATTGAAAGAGAAATGCGTTGGATGAAGTTTGAGTTGAGATTGAGGAGTTGTTGGACAATCGTATATACAAGTGTGATAAATTGAAAAAAGCGTATTGGAATATTTTTGCACAACCGCGGGTTTAATCACTCAGCATAAATCTCTGTACTTTTCTTCATTAGTCAGACAGTACTCGAGTTAATCGAGTCAATAATTTATTCCGACCAGCGCGGTGAATTTGATTTGACTCGCGAGCGCAAGATCGGGCCCCGCAGATAAAATTGTTAGCCACTTGTAATTAGATTGTAATTTAATAGCCCAGCCATCGCGCTTCTTATTTCATCATAGAGCTTGATTCATTGAAAGCCAGTCATTAATTACGAGGGATCAGTCCCGCAATTAGTATTTTTCCTCTGGCTCGCGTTCTTCTCGTGACTGCCGCGTTATGCCCGGCTTCGTTCATTTATTTCCCGAGCGTCCCCGACAGCAACGGAGCATTCATTCGATTGCAAATTCGATGACCAATGATAAAAACAACACCGCATCGTGGCATTAATCAACCCGCTGGGCAAATTAGCGGACCATTTTTTTCGTCCATCCCAAACCACACCTCTCCTTTTTCAAGGCGACAACAATCAAATCAAATTGTTTCGCAAACTGATTCATCGTTCGACTTAATTTTGCATTAAATCCCGCGACTGTAAATTTAATCGCATCATTTGAATTCCATTTTTACGATTTTGCATTTTTATCAGGATCACAAATTTGACGGATTCAAATCGCTCATACAAAAACTCGATCTCGAAGAGTTGAAACTCGTCAGCTGCGGTTTTCAGAAGCAACTCATTTCTGAATGCAATTAAACGAAGTTGTGAGCTATCCCCCCCCACTCTTGTATCCCGTCCTTGGCGCAAGTATATGAGTTATGGATATGACATCCGTGAGTACTTACCGCGTACGTACGGTATTATGCAAAGACATTAATGACGCTTATGGCGCAGCGTGACAACAACCTACATTCATTTTGTCCGAGCAGCGAGCGCACTTCCAAAACAAGCAGATATGGGTTAACGCTACTTGTTCGTGTCATCCGTTGAATCCTTCTTGATGTTTAATGGCTGCAGGATGGAAACGTGGCGATGCACTTAAGTCAAAACGATTAAATGGCGATTAAATTGTGATTAAGGATAGAATCAGAAAGTTAACTCTTATTACAACAAAACAGCTCTGGCGGTTTCCTTTTTTCGACCGATACTTTTTTCTTTCCAAATTCGTTGAGAAAATGACTGTTTCGAAATCAACATTCGAATTGTTTCTTTCCTTTTCCTTATTTTTTCGCTCAATCTTTTCGTTCGCACGCAAATCAGAATTCGCATCGGTCGAGCGTCGAACAAAAAAGCTCGGCCGAATTACGCGAACAGTAAATGCTCGGAGTTTTAGAACGATATAAAAACATTCCTCCTCGCTTATCTCAACTTCTTCATCCACCCGTCCCTTTGTCAATTAACACGTAATTGCAATGAAAAAGACACTCGTACGTTTAATGAAATTCTTACGTCACGATTGGGAATAGGAAGAAGAAGAAGAAGAAAAAAGAAACAATACGCCAAGCTTCGTGCTTCTTGTCCGGCCGCGATGTTTACGCAAATGAGCGATTTGGTTGATCTCGCTTTGGAGGTTCGGCCCCGGAGAACTACGTCATTGCGAGGAACGTTGCAGAAAAGGAAAACCTCGATGGAGCATTAATTAAGAGTAGCTCCGTTGAAAAAGTGGGCGCACGTTTGTAATCTCGGCCGAGGGATCTGTGCCCGTGTCCTCGAGTGCGACTCACGAGTTTCATGTGATTTCGATCGGCCATATCTGCAAACGGCGATCGCCCGCGCTATTTGTCAGTGTGTGGCGTTGCTTTTTATTTATTCATTTATTTGTTCAATCGATTCCCTGCTTATCCGCGTAACGCGTTTTGACACCATTTTTTATTTAATCGCTCGCTATATTGATCAAGCGAGTTCAAAGCGAGCCAGCTGCTCTCGTCTGTTTTATAAAGACGTTGCATTTCGCTTTATGCCCGTTTCGGTTTTTGTTGGGCAGGAGAAAATGACGCGCGACTGTGTTGCTTTTAATGACCGCGCGGGGGCTTTCTCGTTTCGCTGGATTGAAGCTTTGTGCGTTCACAGTTAGATTTTTTTTTTTCCCTCGAATAAACGGATGATGGGAGCTCTGCAGGATGAAAATTTTTTTGTTCAATGGGGGGGTTTCTTTTTTATTTAAAAAAATGAGATCCAACTTTTTGGAAATACTTCATCGGGATTTTTGAATGTTGGATTATTTTTTTTTGATGAGGGGTTGTTAAACATGGCGGTGCATTTTTGAGGGGTTTATATTTTTTTGACAAACTTGTTTTCAGCGTGTAGATGGAGTGGTGGGCACAGCTTTGAGGGTAAGAGACCGTTTAATGAGAGCACTATTAATGATATGGGTGGTGCAATGTTGAAGGAGGAGCGAGTTGAACATTTTCGGCGAATCCGGTGTACGATCACGCGAAACTTTTCTGTAATTTGTGGAGCGATTTCTATCCCCTGTGCATTTGTTACTTACGGATTAAGCAGCTTTTGTAATTTTTATTCGACAACACGGAGAAAAAAAAAAAAAAAATTGTTGCACTTAAAACTGGCTGCTACTTTTCTCGCAAGAATTAATTTAGCATTCCGATTGAATAATCTTAATTTGATATGAACATTTTAAATTAAGCCATGAAATTGAATCATTGCGCGATTTGAAATGAAAGTAATTTTCTGTCGGAAGAAATGTTTTTTTTTTTGTTTTTTGTTTTTTGTTTCTCGCCACAGTGTAGCGAACGGAAATATATCATGAGCAATTTTCATTCACCAGAGATGCAAAAAGGTATAAAAATGCGAATGAATGCGAGAGAGTCCTGTTTGTAAGAGCGATTTTAGTTTCACTATCATTACATCTGTCCAGTCTCATAATGAACCAACCAGTCAACTTCTGTTCGACGATAAATCATAGAGCGACAAAAAGTACTCGCAGAAATAATATTTTGACAAATCGAACTTCATTCCGATTAGAGCCTCGAGCTGTTCGAGAAAGCGACAAAATATTTTTCTGCTTCGATGCGAACCGTTGGTTCAATTCTCGTATGGAAATTGGTGCGAAATTTCTATGAAAAGTTTTCTCACAAAAAAATAGGAATAAAAAGGGGGTATAATCATCTGTTTGAAAAATTGTTTAAACTTGTATATTCTATATCCGATCAAAAAATTGGTTCCGCGAAGCGTTACCGTTGGAGTTGTTGTTTCGTCGACCGCGACGACGAGCATAATGGCGCGACATTACCGCCATTTTGTTACCTTGGACGGTGTGAATTTTTGTTAACAGAATAATACACTTTGGCGCGCAGTCGCGCAGCCAGGTTTATACGTCGTTATTTGATAATAGTAAGCAAAACATCAGCTCGAAGGCACTAAACGCGAAGAAGCGTCGAGCTGTGAAATCGCGGCAACAAAGCGCGCTGAATAATTCAAAGCATTCAATTTGCTAAAATAACAGACGGGCCCAGCCTTGGTCGTTGTCGACGCGGTTGCCGAACGCGAAAAACAAAAGAACGAGTCACAGCTTGCAAACATCCCTTTGTTCGCCGGAGGCGTGCTAAATAGCTGCGAGGATATAAGCATAATGATGATTGTAATGATGGTAATCGCTGCACGGATAATAAGAAAACGACAAGGCTGATTTCTTGACAACTTCGAGCGTTCATATTTAACGACACTGCCATTGTGCCAACTGCCGCATTAACGTCCTCAAAAGAGAAACATCCACGAGTTAATGTCCCTGGCTAGATTTTTTGTTTCTCCCTCGCATGCAGTTGTACGGAGAATAATAAATTATTCTATCGAGAAATGATGCGGCGTGTAATGCACAGCTTTCTCTGTGTACTAACGAAATCGTAAAAATTATTCCCAAGTTTGAAACCATGCTTTTCTCTATATGTTTTGCTTTGATCAATTGCAAATTTTGGAATTCAAGTTTCAGTTGAACAAAACTTGTCATTTTTGCAAAAAACGACAATGACATTTTTTTTTAAACAAAATTGTTTCTTCAGATATGTACGTAGGTATACAGGAAGCGTTAAAAAATTTCTTTATTTTTGACACGTCAGGTTTTGTTCAGAAATATTGTCAGGAAACAATTTGTATTGAGTAAATGAAGGAATTCCAGAGCGACAGTTGAACGAGTCCAATCTTCGTCATTTGTGCGGAGTATTAATTTTTTTTTTTTTTTTTTTTTTTGCGCCGGCTATGGAACTCGGAGTTCTGTAACTCGCAGCTAAGCCATAATAGTATTCAAAAAGGCCACTAATTAAGGCCCATTAGGCCGCAAATTGCACATAATATTCAATAACAATTTCTTCCGAAGATCGGAATACGTCCTCATAAGGGACGCGGACTCTGGATGCACATACGTAAAAGTACTTTGAGCATGTTAGTTACAACCGTGCGTGGCATTCCACAGGTGCATCGACGGTTCTCGATCGTTTCGCGATCAAGATCCGTTAAATGTTTGCAATATAAACTTGAACCCTTAATTAGGAAGTATACCGTGAGTCTTAATTGTCCGCGGATCTCAGTGGGTTTAATTGACTCGCTGGGTCCCGCGCGCAAAATATCATCCACTATTCTCTTCATTCTTGATGTGTGACGAAAGAAAAATAAAAAAGAAAGAAACGCACACACTGAAATAGAAGAAATATGAAAAGATGCAATTATACAAATGAACGAAACGAGCGATTCTTAATTACGCGAGAGAGCGAGGCGCCCGGCGACGCATTTGTCAGACAAGTGGCGCCCTGTCATTGTTCCGACAATTGCCACGATTAACGTAGGCTCGTATTTCTTTTTCGCGAGTTTCAACCGCCGACCGAGAAATTGTCGACCTTTTTATTGAAACAATTCGAGATAAACAATTTAGATAGCGCATCATTTAGAGAACTATTCGAGGGCCGGCTGGGCGCCGCTCTCTCAGCTGATATGCAAGTTCACATTTTATCGCTTCTAATTGACGGCCGGGAATGTTGTTGATCAATTTTTGCGCTAATTAAATCATTGTTCAAATTTTTGCGACGATTTCAATCGAGAAGGAAGACGTACGCAATTAAAGCAATTTTAATATCTTCTTCAGTTTGAGTCCTTGCGCTGAACTTTATCTTGATGATGATTACCCTTGGATGAAGAAGAAGGAAAAAATAAAAAGGAGAAGAAGTTAATCCGAGAAAAAGGGTTTTTGTATTGTGACGCGTGGAAATGAAAGTCACGATTCGTAATGAAAATGAAAAGGAGATAATGATCCGGCCGCGATGAAATGCGAAATAGTGACGCGGGTAATGAGTGCGAAATGGCGTGGTGTCGCGTATTAAATGCGCTCATTAAAATGGCTTATGATGACCCGACCGAGCTGGCTATCATCGAATTAACAGGCGAATTAACCTTTGCCCGCCACCTTGTTTGCCATTCGTGGATGTTTAATCGGTGCTCATACATCCTCGCGATCGGGTTTAACAACGAGACCGTCGCAAATCTTCCGCGAAATCCCCAGCATCTTTTTAGATGCACAGTCAAAGGGAGAACTTAGGCAAACTGCCATTGCCATTCGCACAAAACACTTGGCTCGTTATCGTCGTCCATTCAGCTCCACTCGCGCTATCAAGACTCTGTTTCGAAATGCGGAAGTCGCTGAAACCCTTCGGCGGATGCGATGTGTGATTTTTTCTGCATTTTCAAAGAACCGTTTCTAACAATAAACGGGTCTTGTCATAGTCAAGAATAATTGCGCTACATTTCTCTTTCCTCCCATATGGACATGGATATATTTCTCGATATATTTTCATATATATTTATTTATATATATTTATTTTTATTTATATATATTTGTTAATAATATTTATTTATATATATTGGGTATGTATATAATATGATATTTTTTCTGTTCAAAAAACAAATTATCATAGAAATTATGAGAAAAATTGTGTTGAAAAAAAAAAAAAAACTCCTCATTTCATGTAGGATTGTAAAGAAAATCCTGATATAATTACATGACCTGAAACAAATCGGTACATTTCATAAGCAATGTAATGTTACCTGTAGAATTGTAATGTTACAATTATGCTCTCACAAATTGCTTATTGAATTGAAGGAGAATTTATTAGTTACATACATAAGTAATTTGTAAATAAAAAGTTGAATTGTTGAAATAAAAAACTTGAGATAGCGAGCAGATTAAGAATGTTCTTTGTATGTTAATTTGTTGCGAATATAGAGAATATTCAATTAAGCCGTTCCATTTATTTGTATTATAAATATTTATGAATATTTTTATCAATATTAATAACTTGTATATTTAATCTGCGCCGTACATTTCAATTAAACTCTCGGAGGTTACAATAATTGCTCATTAAATAAACGCATTTAGATTTCCTTTTTTTTTTTTTTTTTTTTTTTTTTTTTGTGCATAACTTTTGATTTTATTTTTTTTACTTGGCAGAACGGAATCTTGATTATTTTTGGTAACCGAGCTTTTATCAAAGGAAAATAATCTGCTTATCAACATGCTGTGAGTTTTTATTTGACAAGAACTGATAATTTATCATGAAACACGGTGTCCGAAATTGTACGAGCAATAGTTGGAACGTTCCCAGTTATCGGAACACGGCAAAACATGAATTCGTTCGCAACGTGTCCGCTGCATTACCGCTCGAGAAACTGGCGAAAGTGTTTTCCATTTTCTCCGCTGCCGAGCACGGTTTTGGCGCTAGGTTCACCAACAGAGGCTTGGTAGGTGGCTCCACTCTCGGTCAAACGTGGAACTGATTTCTCTTGCCAGTCTGAAATCATATTAAAATCAATGTGTGCGATTCCCTGTTTGAACATACGCTAACTTGAGCACTTATGAACCATATTGCGATGTAATGCAATTACCAACGTTCAATAATAAAATCCAATGAAGCTGAATATTGTATTATTGCGATACGGCTGTCGCAATGTTTATTGCTAGTATATTATTGGTCTAATTCTTTGTTAATAATCGAATCATTTGTTTCATATTCTACATTATTACTAGGAGGGTAGTTCCACAATATGCTTGACAGGTTCTATCCTATTAGATAGCTATACAACAAATACTAAAACCATGCTATAAATTAAGGCAACAATGATAGGAAATTTAATGTTATCAATTGAAATAACCAATTCATTTATTTTCAAATAATTACTGCGATACAGATTCAGTTATATAATTATATATTTCAGATATACTTTCTTTATAATTGATTTATGGAGGGGTATGCATTCATCTGAATTTAATATAAATTATATATGAAAAATATATTAAAAATATCAAATATAATATATTTCCACAGATATGTATGTCTCCATGGGATTTGTTCATATTTTTTATATATTGCCATATTATTATAACAAAATACATTTTTGTTTACATTTTTCAAATTATCACATACAATGACAATATATGGCTAAGATATTGTTTATAGATATGCATATAAAGACAGGATATCAGATGATGATAATTTTTTTTTATATTAAAATTTAATTATTTTGCCCATGACTCTAAATATAACAAAAGTTGAACAAAAATTGTATGATCAATTTATAATTTGTTGAAATAGATGGATATTTTATATTTGTCAATATATTTATATTTATTTTTTCACATATCATTTATATTAAAATCATTATAAGTTATTGCTGCTTTAGAATGCAATTATAAATTATATATATATGTGAAATATATAAATATATAATTGGAATATATACAATATATTATGAAATATATTTTTGTCCGTGTAGAATGGGTATTACATATTCATTCTTTGAAAGGACTATGGAATTTGATTTCTATAATAATAAGAATGAATCGTTTACTAACCATTGAAAATTATTAAGAATTGAAAAAAAAAGAGTGCAAAAAACAAATGTTTCGAGAGAATTGATTTCGTAAGAAACGTTAGTTGAATTGTCAAAGCACTTAAGGATAAAATTAAACGTTGTCAAGAATAATGTGATTGAAAAAAAAAGTAATGGTATAAAAAGGTGCTTCTCATGGCATTGTATGACAGCGCTATACGAAGATTAGCAATCGGTCGGAGAACAATGAAATTGCAGCGATATTCTTAGGTGTGTGCATAAGCGCATTGTCGCATTGAAATCGGGCTCAACTGTAAAAGTTGTCTCAAAACTATACGCGCGCAGAATAGCTTGTTGTGTACAACGGTTGCGCTCGTATTAGAGATCTCTTTTCTTTAATTACAATGCCCACGGCGCGCACAGAAAAGACGCGGTAATTATTGGTTACAATGAATAGTTGAGAGGCTGGTCTACACCCTTTGTTCTAGCACTCCGAAACATTTGGTATCCGTCAGATATGACGTGCTCGCATTATTCGCGTTGATACGCGGATATATACTTCGCCGTTACCGACGCCACATGTAATTTACAACTATTTATGTCTAATAGACGCTTCTAAAGCTTTAACCACTCGGCGCTACTGAAAGATATTCTGAAATTGATATGACGCTTCTGTTACCCACAGAAAGGCTTTATCACAGAAATTGCTTTTGTTACACAACGTTCGTACGTTTTATAAATAGCCGGCTAATATTTTTACCACAAATATAAAAAAAAAAAAAAAAACAGTTGTTTTTTTAAGAAAAAATTGAATTCACCTTCGGTTATTACATTTTATTATTGACAATGTTAACTTTTGAATGGCTTTTAACTTTCACTGCAACTATGTTTTCGATTTTATTTAAAATTTATTCATAGTATTAAAAAAAAATTTATTGACATTCATCATTTTTGTTATGAATGTTTATGATCAATAATTGTTCAACATTTATATCAGGCTTACATAAAATGATACTCTTTAAGCAACAATGTCACTAGTGATTTTTAGATGCGTGTGTTTTATACAACAAAATTACCGGTTATTTTATCTGCGAATAAATAATGAAAATATAATAACACGTTCAAACCAGCACAAATCATTAGTTTTTTTTTTTTTTTTTTTTTTTCAACATTATTTGTTTGTACCGTAATAGTTATATTGTAGATAAAGTAATATGTGGATATAAGAGTCTGTAAATTTAAATAAGTGAATATATCAACTGATTAAGAGAAATTTTCACTTGTTTGAGATTACTGGCTGACGATGAAAGAATGAGATATCGTCAGTGAGACATGATAGTAAATAATATTGCGAATTTAAGACCTGGTTTTGAATTATTTTTAATATCTTATCAACGGTGTTTATTGACCGGTAAATAATAAATTGTTTATTCTCAATAAACTTTTTCAAGTGCTCTCCTTCCAGAGAACCGGTATATTTAAAATGCATTTATTGGTGAAACTGAATCATTTTAATTCAATGGGATCATGATAACGGAGAACACTTTTGAGTTCAATTTATAATTTTCATATGAATAAATTACTACCGTAGATGAGTTTATATAATGATAGTAAAGACGATCAAAAAGTGTTCGAGTAATTTTAAAATAAAGTGGCGCCCTTTTTTATCTGTCAGTTGCAGACGTGCAACGTAACTTGTTAAAACTTTTTTCGTCCAAGATTTTTTGTTTGGCGAATGAACACGTGAGTCCGACAACATTTTAATTCAATGAAATTATACTTTTCTTGATATAAAATTTTGAATAATTAATTAATTATTCAAATAATAAACTTCCTTATCATCGTTAAGGAATACAAACGTTAATTATATAAATCAAAAATTTTTATACGTATCAAAAAATTATCATTTGAGTGATAATTTTGATCAAGATAGTGGCTCAAATATTATATTTCCTTTGTCGCATTCAAAGAACAGACTTATTGGCAAATCAATTAAGAGGCAAAAAGCTTAAGTTTTTGAATGTGCAACGACCATTTCAAAAAAATTGATCTAACTGTTTTCATGCTGTGATATCGCAACGTGAAATTGTCGAGGCGTTTTTAATAACATTGCAAAAAAAGAAGAAACAAATGTTTTTTTTTTATCACCGAACACGCAAAACGCACGTAAAAAGTATTTATTTACATCAGAGTATATCGTTCGTACATTTTTTCGCACATTTCGTGCTCGCAGAGGCTCTCGCGAGAGTCGCGCACGTGAGATGTGGCAAAAATGTGGCACACACAAGCACAAAAAGAAGATAGCAGTGTCCGAAGACGCCTGTTTATCTTGCTACCGGAGATACGCATCGGTCAATATGTGCTTAGCCTCTGAACACACGTTATGCATACGTACTTACACTTAACGCGTGTATCATACTCTTTTTTTCTGTTTGTTTTTTCCTTTTGACTTCGTTAACGCCATTTTATTTCATTTTTTTCATTCTCAATAAGATACACACCTACAGCCTGAACCCATCTTCATTTTTCCTGACTAAGTAAAAGCATCTTCACCAAGTCAACCTAAAGAAAATTTTTACTTCGCTGAGAAAAATCCAATCAAACAAATAGAAGAATTAAAAATTTTTTTTTTATTAAAATACCTAAATTTCTTCCAATATAAAATAGTAATTAAAATTTTGATTTGCTTGAATAGCAGATAACGTTGAACGGATAATTGAGATTTCGAATAGGATTCTAAGCGATGCACTTTTCTAACTAAGGCTGATAAAACATGTTTTCACAAAAATATTACCACCGGTTTAGTTAGGTTGAATGTCCATAATCGTGTTTGAGATCTCAAAATAAAGTGTAACACTCGGGTACACTCGTTAAAATTAAATGCTAAGATGATCCGATCCCCTTGAAAATCTCGAGTACGTTTCCCTACTCTCCAAGTCGAGAGGGCGTGTAACTTTTAATATGCTAAGCTTTGCTTCTGCAATTTTCTGTTTCATCTTGCGTTGAGGCAAAAGAATAAAAAGGGTCCGACGCAGCATTTTCTCTTTCGAAAATGCACTTTACGACGTTCGAATCCATGCAGTCATCGACTGCATGAGAAGTGCAATTTGCATAACAGTGAACCCGAAGTCTTACGACGCACATGGGAAACATCACCGTATCGTTATTCGGATACGAGGTAACCTTCATCCGATTGTTTATTGCAAATTGAGATGGTACGAGAATTGAAAGATGCTTTTTTTCGCAACATTTTTCTTTTTTTATTATTTTTTTTTTTTTGTCCACTTTTACCTTAGGAATAGAAAGAAGAAAAAGGCCATTTTTGCAATCATGAAAAATGAAAATTGACTACCCATTTCGCAAAGTGCGTCTGAAATAGTTCTAGCGACTGTATTTATATTTCCAACCATAAATCGTGGGGGTCTGTTGCAAGAATCGTAGTAACAGTAACTATTATCGAGTGGAAAAGAAAAATAGAAAGAAAAGTACAACAATAATTCTAATTCACGTCACCGTTAGGAATAAAAGTCTAACAATGAAAGAGTGAACGTTCCGAAGGTCGAGGCATTTTTTTTACATTGTTAGTTCCAGTGCCTTTCTTCAATCGATTTGCATACAGAGGTGAAACTGTACACTGATTATATACATATATATTATATTTTGTTCATCTGCTCTTATGTCTACTTATTTTAATTTCGTGTATCCCTTGTTCTGGGTCCCCCCCTCCGCGCGACGGGTATCCCCCGGTTCGTTACGCGCTTCATTGTCCTAGAACGCATACGAGCTTGTCTGCTCGTCCGCGACGACGCATAAGGCAGCGCATATTTCAAAGCCAGGTATATTTTCGCATAATTAGCATGAGCTTTTTTTTCGGCCTCGCACATGGCTTTTTCGCGTTCCTTCTACCTTTTCATCTCTGCCCGGATTCTGCCAAGGACCTTTTTCCCAGACAGCCTTCCTGCTCGATTTGCATAGCAACCAAATCCGCAGATTCGTGCAACCGTGCACGTATAACGTCGCTCTGATCTCATTATTTCTTAGACGCGCCGTTCGATTAGGAGCGATTTCTATAATCCAGTAAATCTCACTCCTTAGAGACAAACGTTTGTGTCAAAGATTTGAATTCAATGTCCCATCACATTTCTAAATTGTTATATTCATTCTGTTTTATTTTCAGTAAGACTGCAATTTGCCTTAGATCAATCTCTTGAGTAAATTTCACATGAAGCTGTTCTACCATCAAAGGTGTGAGAATTTCGCGAATAATTACAATCTGAAGAGGTGGTTGTTAGCAGTACTTAACTTATGAATACAAAACAACAATAAACCACGAGGATGAATATGCGGTCGGGAGTATTTTGTCATCGATTCGGCTGGTAAATAGAATCGATGATCAGAGGCGTGTGCGTGAACTGCTCGCAATGAAGTTGAACCTGGTCCCACGGAAGCATATGTTTTGCTCGCGCATAAAATATGCATTAACTCTTGGTCGGGCATTCAAGTGGGGCTCATAGATCACGTAATGTAATCGACGTTCTCAATGGGACCGCGGCGCAGGTCCCACAGGGCCCTAAAAAGGGGCTTTTGGCACTGTCGCGAATAACCCCTTCTCGAGTTTCAAACTATGCGAAAGGGTTGTGAATCGGCAACGTGAATCCATGTCACTTAGTCTGTCTCGCGTTCGCCAACCATCCTCATCCGGCCGATTTTTGTTTTCTCCAGATCGTAAATCGTGAAACAGAAGTGCTTTACTAACAATACACACTTCTTGTAAACAAACAAATCCATATAATCAAATTTAGGCTTTCTGATTTCGGTGGTACACCAGTGGTACAAACATTTGGCAAATGTTCGCCAGTGCTGTCGTTCGTTACATTGTCAGTTTTATTTTGGAAATCAAAACGATCAAAATCAAACGACAGTTTCGTTTATTCAATCAACTGAAAACAGTCGTTGTGTCATTTTTTTTGATGTTGCAAGTGAATGATAGATTTTCAATTGTTACCACCCTGGCGTCAAAGCTCGTTCCAGGGAGAGGGTGTTGTGACGAAGAAACGACGAAAATGGCGGAGAAGTTGAGAGTCGCTGAAGAGCCGAGTGAAATTAAATTTCCATTAGGAAGAACGCACGTATGAATTATGAAGATGTAGTGACTGCGAGAGCAAGTTAAATGTACTGCGAGCGGAGGAGCAGCGTAAGGAAGGGGTTGATTGGGAGAAGAGTTTTGAAATGAATGTATAAAGAAGCAAGAGAAGTAGTACCGAGAGGAAGGACGCCGCGGAGATAAGGAAGGAGACGACCAAAAAATATGCGCTTGCATTCCTTCGCGTAACATTTGTGCCGCTGATGCTACAAATTTGCCCGTTTGATAAAACCAGAAACGACGTCGGTCGCCGCAGCGTAAGTCCAGATCGATCAATTTTATTCCTCCTGCTGACCTTGTAAAAAAAAGTGAAAAAGTCCAGCATCTTTGCTCCAACTCATTCCGCAGTTTCTGCAGTTATTTTGTAGTTCCAATTCGAACTTGAAATGTAAACGTCGAATTGTAGGATTACATTACAGATACAAACATCCTGCTTATAATTTTTTTTTCTTTTTCTTTCTTTTTGTAATTTAAACAAAAGTAATGAAGTAACTATTAAAAAATATCAGTTTCATATTGTTTCTACAATAAATAATAAAATAAAAATCAATTAGAACATTATTATGAGTTCACTGAATTTGGTTGGGAGGTAACACTCCACTCTCGTGTTCAGGAGGTCGGAGGTTCAAATCCCTCTCGGTTGCAAAATTAATTTTGTTTATTTTATGTAAATTCAAATTCAATCTCGAGTTGCGTCAATCAGGAATAAATGAAACAGGATTCATCTTTTGTACAGCACAAATAAAATGAAATTTGCATCAAATGACTTATATATTTGGAAAAAACGTTCAAGTTGAACTGACATCACGAGAAGTATTGCAATTATATGAAGAAATAAATATTGATTGGACTTGGAATCAAGCCCACCCTTTTTTTTTTTTTTTTTTTTTTTTTTTTTTTTTTTTTTTTTTTTTTTTTTTTTTTTTTTTAAGTATTCGCCAAGCTCTCTCCCGTATCTTGGCCCGTTTCATCAGCAAGGTTTCTAATTATATGGTCGAGACTGCGCTCATATCCTTCGAGCACAAAAACTGCAATCGTGAGCCTTCATTTATCAGTCTTTTATGGTGGCCTCAAAACACATGTTCGCAGCGACAAAAAAGGCGCCCTCTACGCACGTGGTCACTCTCCGATCATCGCCTATTTCACTCGTCGACGCATCTATACCCTTTTCTTCCTACGCCGCCGGCTAACCCCTACGACATCTGGCTGATGCCGTCTGCGGCATGCACAGTCACGTTACTGCCCGACCTGGCGTGTACTTACCTGTACACTCTATTACTCCGCCGTCCTCTCGACTAAACTTCGATTACTAATATAGATTCTTCCTTCTTCTTCTTTTTTTTTTTTTTTACTACTCCACTGTTTCGTAACGAACTTTATATTGCACAGGTGCTTTGCCGTTGCATGCTCGAGCGCTTAGAATGCACCTATAAATGCGCTTCCTGTGCAATTTGGCTTAGCTTCCACGGGAAACAAAAAATCATCCCTCAGACAAGGAAAAAAAATTCCTTTCGAAACGATCACTTTGAAATTGTAACAAACCATCTTTTCTGATCCATCGGCAAAATTTTGCTTATCCAGCTGAAAAGTTGTTTGACAATCTCACGTCAAACAGGATAAAATGACAAAACAACAATGTTTGAATTGTATCTTTTTTTTTTTTTTTTTTTTTTTTTTTTTTTCTGAGTATGTCAGTGTTTCTGATTGTACCCTCTGATCGAGTCTTTTTGTTTCCACCAAATTTCTTTTCAACTTGTCATTTCAAAACTGTGGGACCTCGACGATCGAATGAAAAATGATCCAACCGAGGTATATCAATGATGAAGAAGAATTTTTTCGGAATGATGAATTGTGAATGATCGCTGAAAAGCGATTGCGAAAAAATTGCATGATTAATTAGGATCGATTTGCAAATAATCACTGACTTCTCAATCATTTCACAGGTTGGCTGTCACAACCTTTGCCAACAGGGGTTATAATTAAAAAGTCACGTATCGATTTTCATCGCGTGATTATTATTCAACATCATCACCTTCTCTCGCTGATTATTTTCAAGATTTATGGCTGATTTGTGATAGAGAGGAAAATAGCTAAATGATTTTATAATATTCCAGTACAAGCGCATTGTTCGCACGAAGTTCAGGTACACGAATCAGCTTCATTTATAGAGTTTTTCGAACCCACGGCTTGACTGCGTGACATTTGACATGGCGAAAAATTGTGCCGTTCGGCTGAATTGTTATCCATTCGGTACGGTTTATAAGCCGGACGGTTTCGTCATTTGAGCGCGTAGGTGTAACATGCCTTGCACGATTTGCGCCTATTACAAATTGAATTCCGACGTTCGATATCTTGTCAGCTTTTGCATCACAGAGGCACGCGTGCAAACTGTCCACACAATTTATCATAAACGGCGGGCTCAGAAATCATGCGATCTCCTACGGGCAAAGTATCGCGCCAATTAATCCGAGCCTTCTGTTTCGCGGGACGTTCGTTAATGCAGAAATAAATCGCTCGGCCAATTACCTCTACGCTTTTTATAACACCACATGGTTAAACGTTAATTCATGCAAGGTATTTTCTAATTAATCGGTTCGAGCGGCGCGAAGAACTCGTCGAATGATGCAAGATAAGGAACAAACGTCAATATAATGAAACTGCACAATCTCATATTTTTGTCAAATAGATCCCTGATAATGAAAAATATTTTTTTAAATTTTTTTTTATTTTGCAAAGACACGCTTTTCTCTGCACAGTCGTTTAGATTGTATTGATAAATAATAGGCGTATAAAATGGGCGCAAAAGTTGGTTGCAAAAGCCCCGTCTTAATGATGAATACGATTTGCAGTCGTAACGACGTGAAGAGTGCAGCTGTTATTGATGATCATTTCGCAATCGTAAAATCGAGTCCAAACGATCCGCATATTAGCCATGATATGATCTTTGTTGTGCAAAAGTGTGCTCATACAAAACAAAATATAACCGTCCCGTTTATTGGCACTCAAACTTTGCGCTCGACCATTTGCGTTCCACTCCTTCAGCACAATTTCTCTCCGCGTATTTGTTATCGTTTGGATATAATTACGCCATTGCGTTGTTAACGGTCGCATAACAAACCATTAGAATAAACTTTTTCCTTTTCTTTTTTTTTTTTTTTTTTTTTTTTTTTTTTTTTTTTTTTTTTTTTTTTTTTTTTTTTTTTTTTTTTTTTTTTTTTTTTTTTTTTTTTTTTAATGTTTGTTATTTTTGGAATTCGAGGTTAAAAGCGATGGCAAATTTCTTGTAGTTTTATTTAAAATGCAAAAGAAATGAGTGCCAAACATAAACGTGCAATTAAGCCTGCTTGCTGTGCTTCTTTTTGCAAAACTACATGCCTCTCGACAGGTTTGTCAATAACACACTATACTGTGCTTCTTTTTGCGAAACTACATGCCTCAACGGGATTGTCAATAACACACTATGCGCTCTTCGTTGAAATCATTTGTCGTTTTATAGTTGCCGGCTAAAATACTTCCTTTCACAGGCATTTCATAAGTCGAGCGCGTAGGTTTTACATGCTATTACACTATAGTGTTCATTGCGAGGCAAACTTTTTGTGTTCAGACTGTTGTTGAGCAAACGTTTAAGGATCAGTTTGAAAGGTTTATGCGATTGACATTTGTTTTGGAATTTCAACAGTTAATCATTCGTACGCTCTAACGAAACGCGCGCAATCCGAACGATATATCAGCCACACCATTTTTCAATTGAAAGCAAACTTTTGAATTTCATCCAGCTACAAAATGCATACTTTTGTCCATGTTGTTTGAAACAAATGTTTACAACAGGGACAACAATACATGTCTGTGTTTTTTTTTTTTTTTTTTTTTTTTTTAATACTTTTTATTATAAAAGCTTTAATTTTTTTCGAAATTCCTATGATCTGAGACAATTCAGATTGATAATTGAGGGTAAACTGCTGGTACAGTACTTTGTATCTGGCTGAGTCATTTGAGGCATTGGCGTGCCTCCGGGACTAGACTCAAAATCACAGTGATTTAGGTGCTTCTTATTCGCGATCGCCTGATTCTGACCAAACCGGTCGAACGACAATAAAGACAGCGGGATCCAAGAGCTCTTTCGGCTCACTCGCTCCGGACGCGAAAAAGGCCAAGAGAGAAAGAAAGGGAGAGAGATAGAGAGAGATTGGTCGAGAGAGATCTTCGAACTTCGGGTGACGTCACGCCCGAGGTCAATGTCACTTGCCGCCTCAAGCGCTTTCTGACACGGAGTATTTTAAGCGGCTGGTACCATTCGCTTCTGTTGTTTTGCTGGCGTATCTCCGATCGCCGAACCAGGTACCTGTTACCGGTCGGCTCTGCGAATCCGAAGGTTCCGTTTCTTCCGATCCGTTATCCCACATCCAGTCGAGCCACTCCGAAACCAAAACAACTTCTTATATCTCATTTTTTACGACCCGAAAATACCGCCAAAATATGTAATTCTATCTCGGGGGCTATCATCAGATAGATCGTGAAACTTCAAGTTTTATGAATAGTGGTCCTCGAAACAGCTTCGTCTGATGCCTTCCATCAAAAACGTTACGGTTATTGAGAAAGTCTCCTGCCTGAAAAGTCCGTGGATATTTGAGTATTAATTCTCAACACACACTTGACTTGTTTTAACCCTCTTCACGGCCGCATTCAAATCCCGTTGCAAAAGATTTTTGTTTCGTTACACAACTCAACGAGTCAATAACTTCCGAAATTTTTATACAGATGGAACAATGTTTTAGTTAACAATGTCATATATTAGAAAGTTATAGAAAACAAAAAATGTAGACAAAAAATTGTTTCTTTTTTTTTTTTTTTACATCTCGCTGCAGATTCTTTTTAAGACGGTTGTTAAAATTCATGACTCTTAGTTTATCACTGTAATGGGTTGTTACAAAACCAATTCGATTACGTGCTGCTGTTTAGGAGCACGGCTTGTGAGATTGCACGGAGCTCTTACCTGTTAGCGGTGAACTGATAGTAACTATTAAAAGCTCGTTATAGAAAGTAAGAGCAATGAATGGCGGGGTTTGCGGAGTCAAAAAGATGGCTCTAGGGGTAGAGGGTGGGATGCCCCGAATGGAAGGGGCAGATGTGCGATAGTGTCTCGGGTGGGTGTTTCCATCCTGTCGGGGGGACGGTTAAGGGTGACTTGAGGGAAAGTTGATTAGTCGGGCATGCGCGCCTCTTTAAGTAAGACCATCGGCGACCTAAATATCTGACACACATTTGCATGGGGCGGCCATCCGCGAGGGGAAACGAGCGAGCAAATTAATAGCCGACGCTCAAAACTCTCGCGTCAAGTATCGCGTCGACCGCGTGCCACGCATCTCGTCGCCCTTTCGCTGCTATCAACTTTTTTTATTCTCCTCTTGGTTTTAGCCTCGTCTGACTGATTATATCGCTTCTTCACTTCGCAATTGCTGTCAACTGTTCAGTTTCCCGGTTCGTGCGGCGATTACATTTTCTAATTGTGTGCGAGGAGCCTCTGTGTAGTCGAGTATTTTTATCGACTCGAAACGTCTCGAAATTTCAATGCTGCCAACTTTTCGGACTTGCCAAAGTTCTACCGCCCCCCCCCCCTCTTCACCCGGCTATAAATACGGCTGATGTATTTATTTTGAAAGTGATATGTTGACTTTGTGATTGGTTGGTTTTTATTCTGAAACAAGCGGAGGAGGTGATGCGTATAAAAGAAGTTTTGGTTTCGACCATGTTCAAGGGTGAATGCGAGAAACGAGGTGGATGAAAAGTGCAGAGGGAAGCTCGGAAAGGGAGAGAGACGGAGAGAGCGGCCCGAGCGTGGCAGCGAGAGAGACGTTTAGTTACAGGGGATGAAATAGCAAGTAAAAAGCGAAAGAAAGGCGGATTTCGATGGAGAAAAAGTTGCAGTCGGGAGGGAGCATGCGAGGGATCGATAAAGGGAGTGTCGGCGCGAGGAATAAAGAGAACCGCCGTGCAAGAACCGTGCCTCCCAAAACGATTCGAATAATGATATGCTAAGCGACGACTATAAATGAAAATTTTATACACGCCGACTTTTCATTCCGCGTTCGATGTTTTAGCAAAGTAATCGCTTTTCGGGCTTTGATAAGCACCCAATCAAAAGGTCAACTTTTTACGCCGATAGTGCAATTTTATAAACTCGCCACCACCTTCAATGGAACAACTTTTGACGAAGATATCCTTTTCCTTTTTTTTTTGTTTTTTTTGTTTTTTTTCTAATATCAAGATTCGTTGATTATTATATATCCTTTTCCCTACATTTGGCTCTGATCATCAGAGTCCCCTCTCATTAGAGTGCCTCGGCAATTATTTTTTATCTGCATTTTCGCAACTGAATATAAAGGCTCTGGTGTGTTGAAAATTGCTCTCACAGAATTTCATGCATTGTATAAGAAATAATATTAGTAGTGGATTATAATTCAGGGCAATTACTCGTTTACTGATTTTCTTTCGTACAATAGATCTTTTTTCGATTTATTATGTGCGTTCGTTCGTGCAATTATGTCAAATAACAATGTCCCCGTCAAATTAGATTACAATCTTTTGCCCGTGGTTGAAAAGATGAAAATGTAATGGAGTCTGTTGTGGAGTAAAGTAAAAAAAAATGATAAATAATAATAACAGAATTATAATTGCACGAGATGACATATTATAGTTTTATGTTTCATCCTGGTATTGATTTTGCAAACACTTGACGTCCCGTGAACCGTTTTCAAGATGTGTTTGATGTAATGGAAGAAGGCGACGGATCATCACGTGCCGGGTTATAATATCGTATAAGTTATATAATACGAAAGTAGCGAGGTGGCGCAGGGGCAGGGTAATCCTCGCAGACGGATTATTCGGGATTTTTCTTGGGTCTGGGGTAAAAAGGACGAGGAAAGAAAACAGTGCGACCAAGCCAAGCACTTGTTCGGCGAATCGAGGAGAGACCAGACTGCCTCTTTTATATATTGTTCCTTCACATTTCTCGTTTCCCTGGCCGCTAAAGTTTTTACTTTTTATTTATATTTGCACCAACGTCTTATCTGTGTCGTAACTTCTCGAAAAAAAAGAAGGAAAAATAGTACTCGCCTGATGTGCAAATTCACTGATCTCACATAAATAATGTTTTTTTTTTCCTCCCTTAAGAAGCAGTCAAACCAAAATTGGTACAGTTGTTTATAAATAAAAAAAAACTGTAATTGAAAAAGTAAGAGAGAGAAAAAATGGTCATGTCGAATTTTGACTTTTCAACTTGATGACCTCTGGGAATGTTGTAATTTTAATTGAAATGTTTGTTTCGACGAACCGTGGAAATTAAGAATGCTACGATCGGATGATTTAATACATATATTATGAGAGTATAAAGTAATGTGCTTGCGTAACGTATCTTCGACACTCCCTCGACGAGGCCTCCACCCTCATTTTATCTTTCCCTCTTCATCTATCAACAGTCTCTTCTTTTCCGTGCGACGTTTCTTATGCCTTTCCTCCAAGATTTATGAAGCAGCACTTTGTACGGTTCCATTTTGGCGCACAGACACACCCTCCGCGAACGCGGACGCAGCTCAACATGCAAAAGGTACAGTCACGATTTAGCCCAAGGGATGCTACCGCCTTTCCGCGTTATTCGGAAAGTTTCTGATGGTCTCGTATAATTGAGCGCGTCTTTTCGACAATACAAATAGGTGCCTACTCAGGTCGCTCTTATTCGCCCGTCATGTATATTTTGTCGATGAGACATCTTCCTTATCGGAAGTGCTGTACTTTCATCTGAGAATTCATTTTCAATTTGAAATTTGCATTGTGTCCCACAGCAACATGTTTTCATTTATCAGTTGCCATTTTATCTGCTCAAAAGATACAACAAAATGTTATAAAATCTTCTATAATAACTTTTTGATTCTACAATGAAAAATCAGAGAAATGAAAAGAGTAGATTTTCATTAAAATTAAAAGGTTTAGCTTTTTTTTTTTTTTTTTTTTTTTTTTTTTTGAAGATTTTAGGAAGTCGAAGCACGCGCTTGGAAATCAGTCTCGGGTTTTCGGCTTCTATTGCATTCCTATATACGTTCCGAGCGTAGAACCCAATCTCTGTTCTTTCCATCTGCGTTTACTATATTTTTCGTCACTTGTCAAGAAAACGATTTCCATTATTCCTGCGCACATTCAGCATCCGAACCGTTTGCCATTACAGTCGTGATTTCGTTCAATATTCGTGGACATCTATTTCTCTCTTTCGTTTCTTTCCAATTTTTTTTGTCCTTTTGGGTTCTATTCGCCGAACGATTATTCACTGTAACGACTGTAACGAGTTTTTAACGATAAGAATAAAGTATCCCCTCGCGGACAAAGGTTTAATAGCAGTTAATTATTTTCATTCTGGTGCGCGAAAAGTTTGTAGATTTACAGTGATGAAGATCACGAATAAATGAAAGTTCGGTATACTCGCGCTCGTGAATTACAGGATTAAGTCTAGTGTACTAATAAAACCGAAATAGATCAAAGTGCACGGCGATTTTCAACGGCTGCAAACTATTTACCGACCAGTTGTTTCGTCTTGATGATTTTCTCATGACAATTCCCGCGCAGTTTGACTCAATATTTTGAAACTTGTTAATGAATTTATGCTTTCCAACAAATTTGTACTCGCCATTAACTTGTACGCATTTCACATGTTCACATGAAAGTAAGCCTTAAAATAATCGTTACTTGAGCATTTTATAAGTGTCGACTTTTTTTTTCACTCTTCACAATAATAGGCTAAGAAAAGAAATCATAGCTTCGATTAAAATTAAATTAATTTAATTAAAATTAAAATTTCGAGAACTTCAATGATGACTAATTCTTATTCAAATATCTTCTGATCTTGAACAAAATATGGTAATTTTTTTTTTTTTCACAGCAAAAAATGATAATGAGTAACTATTTTTCTTTTTCAATCAAACGATCGATTTCGTTAATAACGAACATCATTTTGAACATAATAACAAGCAGCTTGTAGAATTTCATGCGAAAAGCGTTTAATTATGAAAAACAACGCATCTTAATCTTTTTCGGATCGGAAAGAGACACAGTCGTGAGGAAATGGTCTGTAATTCTTTATGTAAAGTCCGACTCTCCTGGAAGTCTAATTGGATTCGAAAACTGTAATTTGTCGAGCGAGGTTGCGGTGGCAATCTCGCTTTTTTTACGTATCCCTGTGCGTCTTGTTAGGCAGAGGCGCATTATTAAACAGCATTGCGTATAGCGTGCAAGCTGCAGCCTACGCCGTGGGTGATAATTACGTCGTCGGCAGTTTTTATATACCTTTTCTTGTAAACGTTTCGTCGGCGACAACTTAAGTGTGCCTTTTTCTCCTACTCCCTTGTTTAACTCGGTCAGCCGATAACACGCGGCTGAAACAAACGAGAGTAGACGTGAATTTTATCTTGTTTTCCTTCTTGTCTTTCTTTTTTTCCCCCAAAAGATCCCAGATAAGGGCCACTATTGTGTAACATACAAAAAAAAAAAAAACGTAATTATTCACGTCCGAAAAAGTGCACTTTCATTCACAAATTAACTCAAGTTCACGTGCAATCATGAAACAAAGTCCCAAAATTTGATTTTGTCGAGTTGGAGTTTAAACAAAAATGTTTTAAATTTGCTCAATGCTAAGATGAGATGTTTTATATGCGCGAAGACTTTACGCGGTCAATCATCCGCGCTTTTGCATCGCTTCGGTTTCGCTCCTCCGTTGATGCGTTAATTACGATTCATTATTCATGTATTCATGCACTTTTTCGTCACGCGATATCTTTAATAGAGACTTGTAGTCCGATAACCTTGAACGAGTCGCATTCGTCCTCTTTTGCAAATTAAACTCACAATTTGTTTGTTTCTTTTCAGGTAAGTTCGAATGAAAAAGAAAAAAGAAAGGCTGAGAGATGTATGTACCTCAGAAGGAAGAAAACGCTGATCAGATAAGCTCGAGGCAATAAGTGAAGAAGCCACTATCATTTTATAGTGGCTTCATTAAATATCGGCAAGAAAGCGATCACCTTGGGTGTGCAGGCATCGATTAAATGGTAAATTAATTAAATGCTAAATTACAAGAAGATATCGGTAGTCCCGAGCTACACGGCGTAACCTCGTAACTCATCCGAACTTGCGCGCCCCTACAGAAATATATGTATCCGTGGCCCAGTGTCAGGGCCGCGAACTCCCACCGACGATCGACACGCCCTAACCGGTACTTCTTTTACATACGCGTTTGTGTGCCACATATTAAACACACGCTCGCCCGATGTTACCCTGCAATCATCGGCAAACGTAACAGCATCCAGAATAACCCGAGACCTCATTCCTTATCCACCCGAAAGTGGCTTTCAATTAAAATCGTTCAATTTATTTTTGTTCCTACCTTTTCTTAATTTGTTTTTGTTTGTTTGTTTTTTTTTTCAGTGTACTTTTTGTTTTGTCGTTATCTTTTGTTTTGCACAATTCGAGAACTCCTGCGAAACTGCTTTGGGGGTGCAGACACGAATTATGATGAAATTAATAGTTGCAGATCTAAGCGAGGATGCGCTTTAAAGCTGTGCTACATCGATACACAAATTTTACAATTTTCATTTTTATACGCGTGGCAACGTTAAACTCGCTGTTACACAAAAGTTGCGCCGCTCGAATCGATAGTTCGTAACTCGTAAAACTTAGCACCCCGTAATTATCTCATTTTAAAGTTTGCCCGACGCGATAAAATTGAAAACAAGACCCTCTCTTTATGAGAAACATCTTTTGTCCTCGTTCGTTCAATATCCAAGGGAATAACAACTGAATCAACCTGGCCTTCTTCGGGTAATAAAATAGATACAGATCTACATCCTTTCCTTTGACTTTTTCCGCCCTCCCGATTAGAGCCTATAATTGATTGTCTAGAAGAATAGCCAGGATCGAAAGAAAAAAAAACCCAAATCATAAAAAAAATTTTTGTTTTTTTCACTTTTCGATTTCGAGATTATTTTCTTATCGATCCAATTCGCATTTGACGTGTATTGGATGTTAATCAAGTTAGATGAGTTATTTCATTTGTTCTTGAGACAGGACAATGAGCTGTGCACACAGGTTTGTCCGTTTGTTTCGTTTCATCCGTCTGTCTATAGCCCGGTGTCCAATGGAACGACGCCTGCTGTTCGTTCAGAGGCAGGTGCAACTGTGACTTGCCTTATTTGCTTACACACGTATGCATATTATGCACGCACACGTACGCGAATTATGTTTTGTTTTTACACGGCTCCAGTTTTGTGTGTTTAGCCGATACATTCTCGACGATTGGACTCAAGATAATGCTCGCGTTTAGAAATACTTTTCGGCTTATCGCAAATCATGAGAAATATACTCAATATCAAATTGGGATCTGGAAAGATGAGAGGGGCAATTTTCAATTAGAGGGTTTGAGAATTAGCACATTTTTATAACTCGGTGAAAAGTTTGCAACGAAAACAATGAAAATGAAAAAAAAAAAAATGTCTGAGCGATGGTATTAAAAGTGTCTATTAGCAGATAACACTTGAATGACAGTTTTAGCACTTGTCCTCTGCATAGACAACAAAAATGAAACGCTTTTTGTTTTTCAAAGACGATGGTTAAAAAATTTGTTTTTTTTCCTCTTTTCTGAAAGACTTGGTACTATTCGAATGTGCTAAAAGATGAATGGACTGTTTGTCTTCCGCATTCATCCATAAACTTCAACGTTAAAATAAAAGAAAGTTTTTTTTCGCGCAATCGCTTTTGAGATTTCAGGGGAAAAAATCGTAGGTATTTCATTGCTCAAGATTTTGTGTGTACTTAAAAAACAACAATTTGGTTACATTTTTTTGTCGCGTTAGTATGGAAAGAACTCTTTTTCGTCAGAAAGGATGTGAGATGATATAATTTTGCAACTGAATTTTTCATCGCGGTTCAACAGTTTTGATGCCTTAAAATGTCATTGAAATGCAAAACGTTCTTTTTGCCAGAGTACAGCGACTTAATTATGCGCTAAATGTGTCTCTTTTTTTTCGCGTTGATTTATTCATACGATCATTTTGTTAATGTTCTGACAAGTTCATTAATACGAATTATGCTGAAATTGAGGACGTCGTTAAGTGAATTTTCATTAGTCCAAAACACGCCAAGGACTTTTTACGATTGGATTTCACTTAAAAGATTCGAGAAAACTGAAAACAAAATTGTTTCTCTCCTTAAACGATGAGGAAACGTTGAAATTATCTTTGGTTGAATTGAATGAAATTTGTTCTACTTGGAATTCGAATCAGAGTATCAGATAACAAATTCAAATTTGTAAATCGATCATGAAGTGAACCGTACGTTCGAATGTATGTCCAAACGAGCAGCGACACATTGCAACACGCAAATTCCACCCGGACATAGCTAATCGCATACTGATTTGCGTATTCCTGATCTAAACATGTCAGACGAACACATGCACACTTCAGGCTCGTTTCTCGAACAAACAAGTACACGCACAATCATCCTACAGATCATCAACGTCGTCTCATTTTATATATGTGTTCTACAGTGATTATAAACATCGACTCCGTCGTATGTTGTACACAACATGCAGATGTTCTGAAAATCAATTCCATTAAAAAAGTTCCCACTAAACAACATGTCTGTATTCTTAAATTGAGAATAATCATGAAATGATAGCAAAATAATGAAATAAATAAAAAGTACACACAACATTCTGGTATTAAAACACATCTGCCAAAAATAGAGTTTTCTCTATGTAAAAATTAAAGAAACAAATGGAAATTGAATCAAATGCAAAGATTAATGAATAAATGAAAAAATAATGTCACGAATTGACATCATCTTAGTAATTCAGTTTCAAAAATTAATTCGTTTTTGGTATTTTTACTTTAGTGTAAAAGCTCAATTAAAAATTCATTATCATTATTATTTACTAAACGAAAACTTCTAAGTTGATTTAATGTTAATAAAAAATCGAACGGTACAATAAATTGTTGGTAAATTATAATTTTTTTAAATTTCTATTAGCTGGATTATTGGCTCAGTGGATGCGGGGTACCTTATTATGCCTATAGTCATCGAGGGACTCAAGTTCGAAACTCATTCATGATATTTTTTTATTATCACTATTAGTTAACATAGATGATAAACAATATACAAAATAATACAAATGAAGAAACAATTGAATAAAAAAATTTATAATTTAGACGATTTAACCGATTAGAAGTTCAACAAAATTGTTTAAAATTTTAAATATATTATATTATTTATAATATAATGATTTCAAACATATATCAGAATCAATTTTGGTGATCTTAGGTTTTACTTAGGTTACTTCCGCAAGTTGGGAGTTATCCAGATGGATTAGTTGGCTGGGCACAATTTCCGGTCCGGTCAATTACTTCCGGAATCAAGATTGCGTCCCACCGAAACCAATAGGTCGAATCATCCCGGGAGAATAGTTGCGATGTTATCGGAAGATGCCATTGCCGTCATATCTGAGGATCACATCAATGTACATTTCGACTTATGAATTATGGTACACGTATGTGATCGTGGCTGAGCACGCCGATGCTTCGATGTATTGCCTACGCACCAAACACTCGCGTGATTGCATCGGAGGTGTGCATGCCACGGATTACCTACGGTTAACTATCCGCTCAAAAATTTGTCTTACAGTTAGGATCAGTGTGGGGTTGCGTGAATCTTTGTGAATCTTTGTGAATCAAAACTGCACGGAAATTTGTTTCTCCATATAGGAATTTATAATACAAAATCAAATTACCTTGGTCATCTCCATAGATGGCAGAATGATTTGGTTTTTATTTTTTGAAAACGGAGGTAGAACAAAATGAAAACAAAACAAAAAATTGGAAAGAATGTTTTACATTTAAAATGACAATGCGGTTTTGTCTCTCTCATGGTTTAAAATTTATATAATTGGAGCTTTGTGTTTTGCTTCACGTAAGGCTGACTAAAGAGAGTGGCGCGATTATTGCAAGAGACAAAGAGGCTCGCGGAGAGAAAACGGGAAACTGGGTTTTAACGCTGTCGCGTATCGAGTGGCCGCGAGGTTCCTAATGTGTGCGCCTCGCTAGTGCAAATAGTTTCTATTAAATCAACAGGTCGCACAACGACCATTTTGCTTAGACTTTTCAACGTTTCCTCTCGTTGCGTATCGCGCGACCACTTTAAAAGCGCAAATTTCCTGAACGCTATTTACCTTTCCATTAGGGAAAGCGCAAACGCCAACGATGACGTGCCAAGAAACCTCCGCTGCTCTTACACTTTTTTCTTCGGCGGTTATTTTTTTTTTCTTTCGCCTCTTACGTCTAATAGATTGTCTTTCATTTGTCCTCTGTGAATTATATGCCTCTCGGTGAAAATTATTGACACTGTTTTAGCGTGCCTGCTATAATCCTCCACCCATTCTTAATTCCCATTTAAAACAGAAAAAAATCATAGTTTAAAAAATGTACAAGCAAGAAATCAAAATTTGAGTATCTTATAGATTTAATGCTCGAATTATCGTCTTCGTCCAAAAATTTTTCTCTGTTTATTTTTTTGCTAAATTCAGTTTGGTGTAAAACTTTTTTACTTGCTTCAATCGAATATTTTTTAGAGTGCAGAAAAGTAAAATCGAAATTGCAAAACAAGAAGAATGCAATGGGAGAGAGATAATTTGTGTCAATGCCACTCCTAGTGTATAAATGCGTCGTGCCTATTTTTTGCTCACCGTACCGAGCAGGGTATTACACATCATATTAATGGCGCAATGATAACGTTTTGTAGCTAAAACGTAATTGCGAAATTACAATTACCCTCCCCCCCTCTCCCCCTCCCCTTGCCTTGTGCGATGATGAACGCCACGTCAATCAGGAGCCTGGAGGTCTTCTCGGTCGATTCGATTTCGCTCGATTATTCGCGTTGTTTATTAGCTCTAAATAACAGACAAGATTTTTTTGTTTACGAGCTTTTTAAACAAGTTTTTCGCTCATCATTGATCAAACTGCTTACGCGCCCCTATTGGCCTCTTCTCGTTCTCTCTTCTTTGGCGTTCATTAAAAGAGCGGCCGATTAAAATGCACGTCAAAGAGTTAAAGACTTTTGAGGTCTTTGTCGACCAACATTATTGGCGGGATCAAATTGAATTCGCGAGGAAAAATAATCATTATAACCGTGCACCGGATAGCATCAATGAAACTCGCATTTTCAGAGAAAATTATAGGTGGCACTCGCGCATCGACGCCGAGATAATTTTCACCCTATTACATCCGCGTCTAACGGTTTATTTGCACAGCCGAGGTCGTCGGCCCACCCGCTGTTTTCGCGCTATAATTACCCGCGCAATAATTGATACCCCATTTCGTCATCCCTGATGCATCAGTGATTTTTAAAATCCTTCACTCCGATTTTTTGGCCCGTATTCCGCGGGCAATCGTCCGGCAATTAAATTTTAATCGGCGGGTAATTGGGCCCTCCGCGGACAGTTTGCGAGTGTTTCGGAAAGAACAAAAGTTGGCGCTGTTTTCACTCGATAAAATTGTCCGTGGAATAATTCATCGCCGCGCGCACACAACGCTTCGGCGATTTTATTTCTTCTTCTTTAATATCGCGACCGAATATACGAGACAAAAGTTCAGGACCGTTTTATGGCAGCGGAAGAAAGTTTAGAATATTAATTTCAGCGTGTATCCTCTTCCGTAATACAGAAATAATGTTCGCAGTAAAACAGTATTTAGTAACGGCGTTAAGTTGGCGATTCATTTCAATGAATATTCAGGCAGTATCAATTTCGGACGTCCGTTTTATCGCTCGCGGATGAATGTAGATTATCTTGTGATTTAATTACGGAGATGAGTCGAAGATTAGGTTTGAGAAAAATGTGTGCGATGAAAATATATAAATCTTGTTTTCCTTGATGTTGAGTTGAGTTGGATCAGAAAAATTCTCTGCCAGATCAAATCGATTCGCGAGAAACGAGACAACGTGACGATGGAATCCAACGGCCTTTTTGCGGCGAATTGCTAAAATGTCTTTAATCACTGAATATTAAAACAAAGCGAGCGGCACAAAATTCCGTCGTGTTTTTGTCCGCGCGCGACATTTTTTGCGCGAAAGTACTGCAGAAAATTTTGTCAAGCATTTCGATCGTTATTGCGCTGTGCATAATGAAATAAAAGGAAATGGTAAAAAAGGGAAAAAAAATAAGTGATACGAAAGAGCCGGGACACTGGACGATTCGGCGAATTCACGCGATAACGAAGACTATTACGACTAACATGAGTTTTTTCGGTGCGCCGACAGCGTCGACGGCGTCAACTTCTTGTCATCGTTGCCGTTGTCGTCGTGGTCGTCATCGGTGTCGTCGTATACCGGTAAGTGGAAAACATTAACGCTCGTGCTAATTGCTGTCAAGAATTTGCTTTACATTGCACCACGCGAGGCCGCTTAATCGATTCACCGGAATCATAGCCGATCGTGTCTCGAAAGAACCAAAGTCAAGATTCCGATTATTCTTGAAAGCGTGATCTATCCCCGACAAAAACTCCTAATATCCAATCTGTTTTTCAACCTACCTTTCATGGAAAAGCATAATTGAAAATGACTACTTTTTTAAAAAAAATCTAAGTACCATACTAAATTTAATTTAATTTTATGATCATTTAGTGTAAAGAACGATAAAATGTTAGGAAATTACATATTTTTTAAAATTTTTATCAGTTGGATCAATGGCTGCAGGGATATGAGTAGCGCATTCTGTTTTGAATCTCACCAGTTCAAATCTCATCAGCAGGAAATTTTTCAAAACAAATTTAATCAATACTAAATAATTTGGAGTATGAGTATGAAACAAACAAATAAAAATTTTATTGAATACAAAAGTTAATAAACGAATAAAAAAAAATGTTAGGAATTGACATCATCCTAGTATATTTCGACAGTAAAATTATTTATTGACCTACCATCATATAAAAGAATTAAAAATTCAGTATTGTTAAAAAATTTCAAAAGTAATATACGACAATTAATTAGAAAGAAATTAACAATTATTAAAGAACAACGAGTATTAGTCATAAAATATTAAAATTAATATTATAAATTATCATTTCAAACGCTATTATGACTGTACCACTGGTCCCACCTTAAAATTCTATTAACTGGATTATTGGCTTAGTGGATGCGGGTATCCTCTATTACGTCTCTGGTCTTTGAGGGACCAGAGTTCAAAACTCGCCATTGACAAATTACTTTTAATAAAATTCAATTAGTACTAAACAACGTAGATGTTAGAACAATAAAATTGTATGTATGAACAAATAATTGAATTAAAAAAATTTTAATTGTCAACGAAATTTAACGTTACGTTATCAAATTTGTTTCTGGTTGAATAAGAGAATATCCTGAATTTGACGTTATTAGTTAAAAGAATATTTAACCGGTAGAAATAATTGTAGTGGAATGAGAACGAACTAAAAAGTGTAGTCGCAAGTTTCGAATGATATTGAGGGAAGAAAAACGGTGACGCCTGAGTCGGACAAATAATAATTGTAGAGAAATAAAATGCGGGACGGAGTTTGAGCGCACGTGCTTGTACTTGGATGTTGTATCGTGTAAGGCCGCTAGTCAAAGGAGACGAAGGAAAAAGGTAAACGCGTTTTTCAGTTAAGGCGCCGGCGATATTGCAGGATATAAAAGCGAGACTCTCGAAGCCAAGAGGACCGAAGTAATAAGAACAGCCTAAACTCCGCGAATCCTTTTATTAATCCGCATGCGGCGGGATTGGATTTAAGCCTCAAGCCGGCTTTGCCGACGTTCGCAGGGGGTTCGGTCGAGCACGAGAATTCCACCAGATCCAACAAATATTTTCCACTCTTCTTTCTTCAGACTCATATCCCGGCATATCGCTGCAAACTCTTCTCATCTTCTCTCGCATCCTCCCGCCCGCGCCGCGCGCACCTGTCTTTGTGCCGTGCCTCCGGGCGTTTCCAATTTCGCTCGACATTTTTCACGCATCTTTTTTTCCACCTGATACAAGCGCGAGTTACGTGCAATAAACCCGCCCCCTCCCGCTACAATAACCTCCTCGATATTGGAATCCGTGTGTCTTATTGATATTAAATCTCTCAGTCATTTGGGAAATAAGTCGCAGTTCTGCCGAGTAAAATGTAATGTTGATTTGGAGGGTGCTCGTAGTTTCATTTATTTATCCGCGCCTTTTTTCCTCTCTCTTCTTTTTTCGAATCCACCTCTAGTCAATTTCCATCCTTATTGATGGGATTACATCCTTCTAACCTTTCCTGACTCCTGTAACCTTTCAGCAGAACCCGATCGATGATTTGTGAAGAAACTAATCAAGCACGTTTCAGAGCACTTCCGCGTTGCACAATTCAGTTTATTTATCGATTTGATAAAAATTTTACCTATGGGATTTATGCATTAAAGAATTTTGAAATTAAAAATTCGAAATTAAAAAAAAAAACAAGAAACATATATTCACTCTGCTCCCTCGAATTAGAATGCATATAGATACCAAGTTTAATTTTCCTATATCATCCTAATCGAACGTATCTCGCTTAGGTATCAGAATAGAATCCATTTATTGAGATAAATTGTCGTGCATTAGCGATTAGCACTGTGGCTTCCACTAAAGTGTATTCGTGTTAAGATAAAGCTTGATTGTTTGCATTAACACACATAACGGAACTGAAACTATTTTCACAACTGAGTGTGTTCTTCAGACGAAAAAAAGCGGCAAATTAGAAATGATAATTTCGTATCGTGTTCCACTTGTATCTTATTTTGCAAAAAAAAAAAAAACTTTCATGGCGCCAGTTTGGCTGGAGTGCATAAAAATCGACAAGAACGAGAATTCCATCTTTCAAAATCGCCATCACGCGTTTGTCGTGGAACGTAAAGCCGGGAACCAATATTGTCGAAAAAAATAAAAATTGTCAAGTACTCGCAGTTATTGGACATTAGCCTGCATATTCTTCCCCCTCCCCTATACAATTTAGCGCCCTCCCTCTTGCCTTTACGGTCGTTAGAGTGAAAACGTTCTCCATTAACGCGATCTTTTTCTCCTTTTGTCAGTTGGCAGACGCGCCAGCTCCAAAGCGATATTAAAAAGTTTCATGCGCCAATAAAGTTAACTGCTCTATACGATGCAACAAATCTCCAAGGTGTACATGTGCAGTATCAAAGAACGTGTTCAAATTTCGTTTGTTCTTCTGCATCACATCTCAGTCTTTGTCCAACAGGTATAACATCATATTTTTCATTCGCCTTGGGCCCAAATTCACATTTTTTTGCAATGATCCAACCACGGCGATTTGGTGCGGAGGTAACAGTATACGCTCATGTTCTGATGGTCGGGGGTTCGAATCCCACTTGGTCGACCACTCGGAAAAAGTGTTTTTTAGTTGTACTGACGTCCAAAAACTTTTTAAATTTAAACATGCAAAGGGTTTGTTAGTATCATAGTTTACATTTATTGTTTCAAAAAAACCAACCATTTTTGTACTTGCAAAAGGCGGAATAGTGGAGTTTTGCAACGAGTTTGAATACGAATTGAATGTTGCCAAGTCTTTCTTGGAACCTTCAGCCTCAACTTGGGCTGTTCTCCCGGCAACGCTTCGTACGTTGGACGTGACTTTTATTCACGGTTTGTGCGCCGAAGAAGTGTAACGCGAGCTGCGTGCTAATACGTCGCCAGTCGTTCCCTGAACACGCCCGAGTACCTTTGCGAAGTCGGCTTTCTTGAAATGCACCGCTTCAATATACGCGATGTGCTCGCCACTGCATATTGAATAGCGCACACCAGACACGGCTTTCATCGCTGCGAATGTGTTCAATACAGAATTTTGAATTCTGTTACTTTACGCCCCCCCTCCCTTTTTTTTCATCTCCAGGTTCTTATTATTTGCAAAATTTTGTAAAATTGTTTTGAAAAGCTTTAAAAATTTGGTTGCAAACTTGTGTACACAGCCTGCGGGACTAATCTTTTGCAATTGATTACAACTTGTCTCTGTAGATCTAGTTGAGGATGATAAAAGTGAATAAAAGAGCAAACATCAATAAGATTGGCTCTCGAGATGCGCTTTGAATGAGAGCCTTCGAATCAGCTGCCATTGAGTGATACTAATTACATCACACCTATCCCCCGTCACACCGAGGGTGTTCAACAAAAGACCCGGTGAAAAAGTCCGGGGAATCTGACATATTTGAAAGGCCGAAATAACGGTGCAAGTTCGCGTAGCCCTCGAGGTAAGCGAGACGGCCAGATGTGCTAACGAGGAAACGAGAGCAGGAGAGCAAAGCTTAATCGACTCTCGAAGAAAGTTTTAAGCAGCGAGGGCGAGATGCAAAAGGAGATCGTGAGCCAACTCCGGGCCGAATTGACCCCCCCTAGAAATAAGTTTACATTAATTGCGAGCCTCGACTGAAGAGGCGTCAAAACAATGCGTTGAACAATGTGTGACTTGGCGCTGTCCTTGTCTATCCAGCGCGACAGGGGTGTAGTTGTCCTTTGCAAATTTTTTGCCTCTCCTCGAAAAAGAGGTGCAGGAAGGAAAGAAAGAAAAAAGAAGGAGCAGCGCGAGCGCTTGACGCGATATTGGAAAATGGCGCCGATGTGTGCGGGGGAATGGGGTGCTCCGGGCGGCGTATGCAAGATGGGATAGGTTATGTTGGCGGAGAGAAAAAGAGAGAGCGAAGGTGGCTGGCTGACTGGCTGGGTGTGTGGGGTAGAGCGAGCTTCACTTCTGGGAGTGGAGAAAAATAAAATAAATTGCTCAACATATCCAATAAGGTGGCAGAGCCGTTGCCCGGGCGACGCCGACTCTTTACTCTCATCGGTTTCTCTATTTTCTTACGCTTTTCACGACTTTCCTTCCTTCCTTCCTTCCTGCATCCGCGCTCTACGTCTGCCCCGCGCTCTT
Source organism: Trissolcus brochymenae (assembly GCA_030523145.1). Lineage (NCBI taxonomy): Eukaryota > Metazoa > Arthropoda > Insecta > Hymenoptera > Scelionidae > Trissolcus > Trissolcus brochymenae. The sequence continues at coordinate 208,032 of JAQQRF010000382.1, forward strand.
CGTCGCTCCTGCCATGTACAAATTAATTGTGACATCTCGCATTATTGCCATGGTCATTACTTTATTACAGTTCCCATGTTCCATCACAATTTCAGCTCGACTAGCTTCGCCCCAAAATATCGATCGGCGGATGAACTTAACAAGAATTTATTATTTTCATTCTGATGAAACAAACCACGTTTTTTTTTTTTTTTTTTTTTTTTTTTTTTTTTTTTTTTTTTTTTTTTTTTTTTTTTTTTTTTTTTTTTTTTTTTTTTTTTTTTTTTTTTTTTTTTCCACTTTGCAAATTCATTTTCACGTTTCGTTTATGCATAGTTGAAAAAGGTAAACAAAAGTTGATGTTGAAAAAAAGGGTTCAGTTGAGAAGATGGAAGAGAAAGGGAGGGAAAAAAAAAATGTTTCGCGTGGCATGAAAAAACCTTTTTCGTTTTAAGAGGCAATTATTTAAGAAAACAAGCTTCGCATGGCTGATTTCCTCCCAACTCCCTGAAGATGGATTAAATTCATCTGCAAGGGATGCGGGGCCAAATTACCGTACGTCATTTCTATTAGCGTGACGTTGGGCAAAAAGCGGAAGGCTTCCGTGCTAAATAATGACAGCCGCATGAAAGGAATTATAATGAGATATATAACCGTTGGGCAGAGATCGAACCGGTGCACTATTATCATACGTCAAAGTCTGCTACCGTGGAAAATGCCGCGGAAATGCCAGCCGACTTTGCGCCTCGTCTTATGATATATCCGAGGATACAAGGCACGCACGTACGTATCATTATCCTCGCATCGCCGAGGAAACATTATATGCTAATTTTTTGGTGCTCCTCGGTTTTGATCTTCACGTCTGATTTCTCCCTTTGTCCGGCCGGACGCGCTATTTTTATTCCGCTAATCGCATAACGCGGTAATAACCGAGAAAATGAAGTTGTCCGTCTATTTTACGTCTCATCATACGCGCTAATTGAGAACTCAATTGCAATTGTGCATCGGTTATGTTGATCCTCCGCAGTCATATTTAATTACATTTTTCTTCTCTTTCCAACCAACAAATATATTTGTTCCTCGTTCATTCGATATTTCCATATTACAACGTTCGAAATTACATCTCAGTAAATTTATTTTCCAACGCTATATTCTGAAGTGGATTGTTTTTTTTTTTTTTTTCCAACATTGTGATTTCAAATTAGCACTCATGTTATTTTTCAACGTTGCAACATTTCTTTCAATTTTAGATGTTTCGAAGTTTTACAAAAAACGGGTGTATGGGTTTAAGAAAATGTTGTTTGCAATTTAAATTTGAACGGAAAATGTTGCATCAGCGATGTAAAAAAGTATATCCTTCAGAGGTTTTCGAGCACTGAGACTTTTCGGGCGATCTGGTACGAACGATACTAGTAATAGGTTTTGCACGTGCACAGCGAGCAGTGGCGCATATTGTTATGGCATATCCTATCACACTTAACATAATCATAACGCCCGGGCGCGATTGCGATCTCCGGGCAAGATATAGGCGAGCTACCTTTGCGGGGCGCATATATCTAGCACGCGGAAAAAAAAGCTGGCGGGGCGGCGGTGGCTGAACCCAAACCACGCCTCATGCATGAGGCATGCGTCCAAAGATACGGCACTGCATAAAGAATGCCTGCTTCCGATTGGTCTTTCCGCCTTCGCGTTCTTCAACCCCTAGTTTCGCGTACGTTCATGCGTGCGTGCCTCAAGTTCGTTCACACACGCCGCGCGCCGTCTCGGTGTCTGCGTGTGTGTCGGGGGTGTCTTATATACACACGCCCACCTTGACCGACACCGAGGCAACGAAAAAGTTAACGTCAAGATAATGCATGGATATCACATGCTCGTTCATTATTTCGCTCTATGCAAATTCGCTCGAGCTTTGATCGACGCTTCTTGGTTTTTGCCATCGAAGATTATGATTAGCTGACGGGTAACCTTCCTTTATCACTTTTCATCAGGTAATAACGTGAAAACAAAATGTATAATCAAACAACATCATTTCAAAAAAAAAGAAAAATGATTCATTAAAATGGTTACAAGTTCCAATTTTAACTGAAAAAAAAAAAAAAAAAAAAAAAAAAAAGAGAGGGTGGAGAGAAAGGTGTGTGGAGGGAAAAAAAGGAAGGGAGAGAGGGAGGTTACCCGTCAGCTGTCTAATTGGGCTAAAGGGCGTTAAACATCGAGTTTGAAAAGACAGAGTGATGGTGGTGATCAAAGTTGAGGATACTTCTATTGTTTCGTTCGCGCGACTAATACTCGATGAGGGCATCCAAACGAGAAGCCCGAAAATCACGGGGCGCCCGAAATAAGGTGCGGCGAGACAGGTGGGGTGTGGTAAGGGTTACGACGTTGGGCGAAAAACTTTTTTAGAGAACTTGGCGAGAGAGAGAGAGAGAGAGAGAGAGAGAGAGAGATACAGAGACGGGCGAGACGGTGTTAGGGGAGGAGAGGGGAGGGTCGAGGCGCAGGACAAGACGTATTCTCGAGGTCGCTTTTTTTCGAGAGGGAAAAAGAGAGTCGCGGCAAAGTCGAGTGGAGTGGAGTGTAGACGAGTCGACGAGTGGAGTGGCCGAAGGCACATGGGCAGCACTCTCATCCGTCTCGAGCTAAAAATCGATAGCTGCGAGCATCAGGGAGAAAAGGGTTAAAGCCCCTCTCCGGGCTTGAAAGAAGGACGGAAAGAAAGGACGAGATAGAGAGCGTGGAAATAATAGAAGAAGCGCGGGCGAGCTCTGGCGCCCCGGGTTTGGCCCGTCGAACGCGATATCGCGCGGCGACGCGATCGTTAGCGTGGGCAAGATTCGCGCTAAATAAGATCTCCCGTAATGAACGGCCGGCGAGGTTTTCATCACGCACACGCTTTACGTGTTAATTTCTCGCTCGCTGATGCTGCGGGCCGCGCGTCACTTTGCCGAGCAGCCGCGTGCGTCGGCTGGTCACGGCAACCAGATTATTGCACCTCTCTCTGGTTTCAGTTATGTTAATGAATTAAGCGGCTTCGATCGAACGACGAAAATTGCGTGTTATGGGGATTTGCGTCGAGACCTTCGAGGGCTTTTAATCTTGAGAACTGGGGTTCGCCATTCATTTTCTCTGTGGCATCGATTCAAAACGGGGAATAAAAACGCTCAACCCTTCCTCCACGATCGATGAAAGGGTTGCCACGAAGATTAAAGGCAAATTTAAATTCTGATATTGAAATTGTGATTATCATTTCTCGAGTCGTTTCATTGCATTTAGAAAATATATGCTTAAGATGCCGGTTCTTTTTTGTTCGTAACAAAAAGTTTGCACTACTGTGCATATGATTTCTTTCTTTTTCTTTCTTTTTTTTAATTCCATTACAGTTATTGCGCGCAGTAAACAATATAAACGAAATATAAAACAAGATTTTTGCATTGTACCGTTAAGACGTATACGACGCCGTAAAAATTATTAACATCAAAAGCCACTATTGTCGATACGTTTGTGCAAACAGCGATTATCTTTGTAATAATTTATGAAACAAATAATCATCGTGTGCATTGGTTAAGAAAGCATTTAAGTGTAGGTGGTAAATTATGGACGGTAATAACATTCAGTGGAGCTGTAAACTAGACTTAGCGCTTGTTTGAGAAAACGGTCGCTGCAAAACAGCTATCAGTTGGACTGGTTGAATAAACCAGCGGATACCCTCTGCGCGTGGTGGGAAATTGTGTACGCAACACTAATGTCTCCGCGGCCCCGCAGTTTAATAACAATTCTTGCACAATTGCGAGTGGTGCTTTTGAGTTAATTTGTTTCAAATTTGTTATTCAAGTTGCGAGCGAACCGACGCGGGGTATTTTAACGCATGAGCAGCCGAGTGCAAACATTGATGTAACATATCGCATTTTGTTGAGTGCCGAATCTGCAAACGAGCTGGCCTTATGTAAAGTTAACGAGGCGACCAGGAAACTTTCGCATGAATACGAAAGTGGCGCGCACACACTCGTCCCGCGTACTCGAGATGCCCATTTATATTTAAGGCGACACAGCCAGGCTTCCTAGATTGGATGGTTATGGCATTAATATGTCTATGCGTCGCGCCACGGCTTTTGAAATCATGTTTTGACTTTCTGCTTTGGAAAGAACAGAAAAACCAAAGTTCAAAATAAACTCATTTTTTGCAAGCTTTACGAAAAGTTGGTTCAAACAAGTTTTTAAACAACCAAGATTGTTTTTGTTTTGTTTGTTTGTTTTTTTAAGTTTAGGCTCGAATGCATTCGTTTGAAAAGAAACGTGGAAAAGAAAATGGAAGGCGACGGATGGTGAATTCGAGTTTATACGATGATCTGCGAAAAAGTACCTAAAATCTGCCGAGCAAGGCACTTGGAAATCGCGCCAAGTGGGAGAACGTGACAACGCGGTGAAAATAAATACCGCTGATGTATGCGTGTCAATGCAAAAATGTGCGAGAAAAAAAACTGGGCGCTATAGGGAAAGGGTGCGTACGGTTGGTATTGACGCCCACGTGGGCGCATGCGCAACTCGGCGACGCCAGTCGCGGGGTACACACGTCGGTGCATTTCTCCATATTCCAGACGACGGAAATCTCATGCGTTTTCTTTTTTGTTTCCTGCGCCTTCGCCCCGGAGAAAGCGCCGAGGCTCCTCCTAACGAGATCAATTTGTTTCAAAACAGAGCAAGAAGGCAGATTGTAAGCTTTTTCATTTCCTGTCATCCGAGGCTCTTCGGCGTTTCTTTCGATTTCATCTCGCCGTTCATTATCGCTTATTTTGTTATCTTTCGTTCCGTCGTTCGAGAAATACATCAATTGAATCAGTCAATTCTCACGTCAGCCTAAACGAACGACCACGAGCGACGCTCATCGCCTTCTCCTCGTTTCCGACTTGTTGTCGCTCGAGTTGAAATAATTTGTCAATTATCGAACGCTCAATTACCTTACGGCATTTTGTATATACTGTGTGCTCAACGGTTTTCGAATTTCAAAAATATAAATGTCGTGATTCTCAACTGTCATCGTCGCTTAAACGAGTGATTCAAATTTTTATTCCGTTTTATTTAACGCTTTTCATATTTTTTGAACGTGCGTCCAAATTTCTCAAGCAAAGGCTTGAACCCGGCATTGATCCCGGATTCCCACCTCGTATCTTACATCCCTTTTTGCAGACAACTACCACTCGCTGCGTCCTCTCGCGACTCCTTTTATCAGTCCCTCGTCGTTCTCTCCCTTCACGCCCAACAATAAAAAAAAAAAAAAAAAAAAATACAACATGCATCGCAGGTCTCCTACTGTCTGCAGTCATCTGCACAGTTTTGTCTAACGTAAAATTACTTTCGAAATGAAAAAAACTGTAACCTGACTGAAAACGTTAGGACAAATTATAAATATAATAAAACAAACTGTTACAAACAACAAAAAATAGTAAATGAAACGGTACAGAATAATTGTTCAAACAAGTGACTTGAAAAACATGTTTAAAATCGCGCCTTTAATCTCATGCTTAAAGCCTCGTCGAAAAGCACGTTAATTATTCGCGAAGTTATTTACCGCATTTTCGTGCAAGCGTATCGAATGACCGAGAGAGAGAGAGAGAGAGAGAGAGGGCTCGATTCGCAACGTTGGCGAATGGTACTCCGACGTCATAAAGCGAGACCTTTTGCCGATTGCGGCCGATGTGCTTGTAGATCACTCTCATTATATCTCTCGCGCGGATCTCTCTCGAAAGCCGCGCCGTAAATTCGTCCCGCGCGCGCAAGGTGTATGATATCTAATTGCGTCTGCATATAATTATAAGCGCAATGGCGCGTCTGACCTTGCGCGGCAATTACAAGCGCAATATTTGTCCTGGGTTGCTTTATTGCCGGCCGGGACAATTTATTATCCTGCTTGAACTCTGACACGGGTGTGGCTCACGGAATGCCGCCTTCGCGGAAGCGCATGGGAACAGAGCGAGCGACGTCGTCTGATTGACATTCCTCATCCGAAAGCGACTTTGGTCGTCCAACAGCTGTCGGGGTCGCAAATATATTATAACCGCGGACGCAAAGCCACACGTGACGAAAGACGCGCGGGCCACACACTCGAGTTCTCACGTTGCTCCAATGGCGCTGTTGGCCGAATAAATTACGTACGCAAACCATGAGAGTTGAGATCGGAACGGGCGCCAGGTAGCCGAAGGTGCACCCGAGGCCTCCGTTCATGCTCGGGTGCGCGTGAATTATCGGCACGATGCAACATTTTTGTAATCGACCATCAGCGGAGGATCAGGATTTATTATTCATCCGCGCTCTGTTAATGCGCAACGACGCCGGAGTTCGCCGCGGTGGAAAGATAAAGAGAGAGAGAGAGAGAGAGAGAGAGAGAGAGAGAGAGAGAAAAAAAAAAAGCACCGCCCAAGCGACAAGCCGTGAAATATTAATTGCGCCGAGGCAGCCAGTCAATGGGAACGTTAATCTTGCGAATCGAAAAAGCCCGGGAACAAAGTCGCCGGGGACATAGCGCAGCCTGTCTCCCGGCATGAACGCACAACTTCCGGCTAAACAAACGTTGCCGGCCGTATAATTCAATCAGCCGGGGCTGTGTAAAGTTGCGAGAAATTTGCAGCGCGAGAGCTCAATTACGCTCCTCTCTCGGTTGTGCGCCACCACAGAGCTTTTCGGACAATGTGGGAGGCTCCGCGGCCCAAGTTTGTTAACGACTCGCGGTGTCTCTCGTTGTCGCGGAACTCAAATTACGGTCGCGTGGCGCGACACTGCAAACGAGGACACGAAGATTCCATCAAGGGTAACCGGCGGTAATGAATGGAAGACACTCGACGACGCCCCCATCCCTCGGTTTCGCCGTCTCCCTCTACGAGCGCGCCTCCTCTGTCCGTCGTTATCGCTCTTTTGCATTCTTCGCCGCGAGCCACGTAATTTTCTCTCGCCCCGCTGAAAAATATTCCCGTTTAACTTTTCCCGCTCATTATTCGTCGCTACCATGACCTATCTCGACTTGACCCCAAAGACGCCCGGCGTCCTTTCATAAGCGGGAGGGCGAGGCTCTTAATGGCGGCGCGCTGGAGCGAGTGAAACAAACGAAAAAGAGGGAGCGGAGAAATACCGCCAATGCCAAGGGCAATCCTCGGATGCTAATTTGTAACTGGGCTACTTTCGGTGTACAGTGGCTCTCAGCGCCGACTTTCGATTTCCGTCCACGGTTTTATCACTCCATCGAACGGTTTGTTATTCCGATTTTGCAGCTTGCAAAAATAGGACATTTCATATTGTCACCAGATTCACTTGGCTAGCTACATCGGTCTAGTGACATATTTGACACACTTCACTTATTAATTGTTGTTGTTGTATTATTAATAAATTAATTAGTCAGTTCAATATTTAAATGTTAAATTTGGTAAATAGAAGATGGAAAAGAAATAAGAAACTTGTTTGTTTCAATTAACTTTGGTAGTGTCGCGTATTACCCCACGCGTCATAATTACCCCAACTGACCCTATGATTTACAACCGGACACAGCTCGTCGCTCATCAAATCGTTTTCGGTGTGAAATGATATTCAGCCGGTGTTATAGAGTTTGGATGAGCACCGTAATTCCGGATTCGGTGGATCTCGAAGGCTCCTTCTTGCACTGGCAATTAACTCCGTCCCTAAGATATTTCCCTTCGCGTCTCGTATCCAACCCAACCATTATGGCGAACAACCCCATCCACGGCATTTAATTACCTTGCCAACCCCATGCCCCAACTTCGGGGCCAAGGTCATGAGCCATTCAACTCTGTATTTCGTAGTCACCGAGGCATACTGACCGAATTTAAACTTTGCGCCAACGATCTTGATATAATTTTCTTCATCGACCCGCGCAGCCTCTCGACGCTTTAATCAACTGCACTTTTTTCTTCCTCCTTATTAAATCTTCGCTCCCTTCTCCCAACCTTAGCGATGTTTTATGTACACCCATCCGGTTCAGATTTATGACCAAAATATAAAATCATTCATTTCTTTTTTCTTTCGCTTCATTTTCTTACCTTTTTTCTTTTATTACTTTTTTTTTTTTTGCTGAATGAAAAATTGCATTTCATATTTAAGATTGATATTTGAAAGCTTTTCGCGAAGGCTACGTGACAATCATTGAGCGACGTGTCGCATCTTTTGTGACGTAAGGCTTTTGATTGTCGTTTGGCCCCGACAAAAGCCCGAGAGAAGATGAAAAGGTGGTGCTCGCGTGCTCCTACGTAATAATCCATAAATCATCGACGGGCTTTCATCTTTGATGGCTCACGAAAGAATATGACTACTTGTACCCCCATCGCGCGATATTAACCCTCCGCCTCGCCATTACCTCTTTTACATTCCATTTACTAGCGTCGTTAACACACGAAAGGAAAGCCCTCTCGCGTCTACAATGTTCGTTTCGCATAATTTGCAAATTATTGACGTCTGCTCACGCCGAAGCAGCAATTATGATAATCAACCAGATGTTCGAATATGGTTCGTGTTTACTTTTTCTTACGAATATGATAATGGTCAACTCTCATTAGAAATTTCAAATATTCCCTATGATTATTGGAAAATAAAAAAAAAGGAGAATTTTCAAGGTGCGATGAAATGTTGGTTTTCAAGTAACCAACTTGGCATGAGTGTGTAAAAATGTTTGCCAGGTCCCCGGGCAAGATGGCGCTCCTCTCGGAGAGCGAGATGTAACATCTCTGTATCGATCACGTGTGTGTACACGCGCATCGGGATCACAATAGAGAGCGAGGGCGAACGACGACCGGCGCGGGGAACCACCTTCTTTTTTCGCCCAAGAAGCTCCAGAATGTCGTGGCGTGCCTATCCCCCTCGCGCATCCTTGGCCACGCCTGCAGCTATTTCAATAGTACGGCTTTGATAAATGACTCTCGTACAACGCATGGAGTGTTACGCCGCACCGACCAATGACGGGTAAATTATTGTCCGGGTAATGTTTATCTCGCCGCGAGGAAAAAAAAACGATGAAAAACGATCGAGCGGTACAAAAAAAAAAAAACCTAATGCCCGAACCCCGTTATCGACACAGCATCCGTGCCCAATGACCTCCTTCGGTTATGAATTTTGCGAAAGAAGAAATTTCCTTTTTGCAGTAAATTGGAACAAAAAAAAAAAGAAACCCAGCTCGTCGTCTCCGTTCAGCTTAGATATCTTAGGTACACACGCGGGGGACGGGATATGATTTCCCATTTAAGTTTAGATGCGATATTTAGATGGGGGGAATTAGGTTTGGAATTTGTAATGAGTGATAAGGAAAACGGGGCTATTCGATCGGCGGCTTGGCATCTGACGAGATGGCAGAGAGACAACGGTACGAGCATCGCGCGTCTATTATGCAGCGAACGTATCCATTCCGGCACCTTAATATGTTCTTTTCTCACGGACGAGCAACACAAACAAAGGTAGGTGTGCAGATGCGGAAAAAGGTTCCAGAATGGCGGGCGATAGTTGTTCCCCTTGGGGGTGGAGAATGGCGATGGGTTTGCTGGCTGGATGGCTGGCTAGATGGTTGGCTGGGTGAGACGACGGTAGGATGAAAATGCGAGCGAGGGAGAATGGAAGATTGATCTGCAGCCCGGAGCTTGAATATACTATATACGTATTTTATTTGATCCACTTCTTTCGCGTCTTCGTGAAATCTTGCTAAAGGGGTACGCTTATTCGGTACCAGCACACTTCTATTACGTGATATATACATCCACTCTCCGTGGAATGCAATATCAATACCCCGTTCGCGGAGTAGCGATATATAAGTCCGGCTTCATTTTGTTTTTCCTCTCTTCTCCGCGCTTTATTACAATCATTTTACTTAATAATCGTGGATTTATCATTTCTCGCGTCTCACGGATTCCAGTTTCCAGTTTTTAATCTTTTACGAAACTCGTTTGAAAATTCATCATGTATAAATTGCGACGACGTCTGTCTCGGAATGTACACTGCTGCGAATATGAATTGTAATTGATGTGTGTCTTCAGCTGGACATGAAGCCGACAAGATGATCGATTTAAAGATAGTTAATCAATTATCTGCAAAAAGGAATGGAGAGCGCTGAGATGTGATGTTTAATTTTTGTCGAACAACGGAAAAGCGTTGGCCTCCGCGGGCAAGATGAAAAAAGAGGCAAGGGCAAAAAACGGAGGAAGGGAAAAAAGGAGGAAATGTGCAAAAAATGATGTGCCGGAGGTTTTGAGGGAGGTTATACGAAGTCAAAGATAATGGCGCGAGAGGATCTCTCATGCAGCTGAGGGAGGATCATAAATTAAGTTCGAGACCGACGGTGGATATCGTTCAGGAATATTTAACATAAAATTGAATTTGGTTATAACGAGGTACGATCGCGCACGGGAGCAAAAGAAGATAAAGGCGATGCGAGCAAAGGGAGGCGCGCACAAACTGCATGACGGCCCGGGGATCAATGCTTTTTCTTAAATTATCTAAGAGCTGGATTTCTATGAGTCATTAAGCATGGATCGAGTCATGAAAATCGCCGCTCGAGCGCCGATTATTCAAACGTAACGGCTAACGAGATTCACGTCAATCAGCGGACGTAATGAACGACGAAAGTCCAAAGAAAGTCTCGCGGCCCTTTAGATTTTTTGTTCGTCTTTCCTTAAACTCGCTTATGCGTGACTTTCAACTTCTAGATCATTTCCATCCTCTATTTTTCATCTAACTTTTCTTCCAAATAATTATGGATGAAAAAAAAAAAAAAATATCTTTTCCGACTTGATTCAAAGTGATTATTCAAATTTCAAGCATACCTTTAATGATCATTGATAAAAACCGTTCATTTTTTGTCTACCTTATAACGACATTCGTCAAGTTTCAAAAAAAGCTGACTGCACACAAATCAAAGTGAGTTTTCAGCGCGCAAGTCAACCGGTAAAAACACAGGGGAAAGAAGAAAAAACGTGAAATATCGACTGAAATAGAGACAAAGGAGGCGACAAAAGTCGAATTCCGTATGAAAAAGGTGCGTCGATTGGTGGCGTGGCCGTTTCAGTGGGAGAGCAACGACATGCACTCATCGGTTGGCTTTTGCGAGCTTTTCCGCGGCGCCTTCACTTTTTCGCGTTTCGTTTTATCCCTCTTTTCGAATCCATTCTGCTCTCGTCGTCGTCCCCTTTTCGCTCTCGGCTCTCTCCATCCCTCGCGCTTCCGGCGTCGTCTCTTTTCAGCGGCCGTGCGATCGCAAATTTATTCCAGCGAGTCGGCGCGACGCGTCTCGAGCGATGCTCCCCGAGAGTAGCAATACTTTACACCCGGTACTCGCTCGAGAATCAATAGACAGCAACGCGCACGGCGGATATTCAACACTCTCTATATGTACCAGTTATATATTTTCTTTCTTTTCCAATTGCGCGCCTCCCGCTTGTCGTCGCACATCGCGCGTCACCCGTACTCGCCGGGCTCCGCGCCTCGGCTTTTCTCTTGTCAATAAATGCGAGTACTTTGCTGCTCCGCCGCGGAGTTTCATTATTTCTTTACCCACACCCGCTTTTCGCTTCGCTGCAGACTCAGACGTACCTTCTGATGTGTACACTTGTACACATGTATATATAAGTGTATACATGATCTCAGGCCGAGAGCCAATTCGACGGGTTCGCTATTCCTGATCGACGCATTTCACCTATGACGGACGACGCAAGGTCACACAGAGCCCGGTAAACGAAGCTAACGAAGCTTTTTTCCTTATTTGGTCAAAGTGCCTGGCGTATAACAGATCTGCCAAATCAGCTGCTGATGAATTTGTCTTAATTTGCTGATTGTTCGAATTGACAGTAAGATTAAATAGTATTCTCATAAATTCAAGTCACGAGAATCAGAAGAAGTTTTTTTTGACTGGAAACCGATTTGAGACTGACCATTCGAGCATAAAGACGCGAAGCAAGTTGGCAAAGCGACTTTTGGAGGCTGTGTGCAAAAGAACGACACGTCCTTCGAAGATGCGGAGGCAAGAGCGAGATGAAAATAAATAGAATGCCTTGCGGAAGAGTCGATGAGATGAGCCGAGGAACTAGTAGAAATGCAGAGGATACGCTTCGGAGCAGCGCGGAAATCAAAGGAGTCGAAGCAGCTTTTGCCGACGTTCACTCGCGAGATGGCTGGGAGGAGTCTGCGAGAGTCAGAGGAGAGGTAGATTGAACTTCTTTTCCGCCTCTGAGTTTTCCTATTACTCCGAATTTCCAGCGAGTGCGCGGGGGCAAAGCCAAGTCGACGTGTATCCGACGAATGAAAATGTGACTCGGCGATGTGCGCGTGCACGTACGTGTGCTGCCGATGCAAGGCACCCCTAATTGAAAGGCGGTGTACCTGCCAAAACCACGTGACTATCGTTTCTAATTTTCATTTTCCAATTCCGCATGCGATCGTCGACCGTCCTGGATATTAAAACCTGAAACCAGAAACCTGGCCTGGTATCCATGTGATAAAGGTCCTCAGTTTAGATGTGAGAAAGCTTTTCAAATGCCATCTGGCGGAAATCGTCCTGAAACCTGGCCCTGACCTGAAAACTATTTGATCTGCTCAAATTTATATTTAAATACCAAAAATATGTCAGTCTACATGCGAGAAAGGTTCTGAAACGCCATCTGGCGGTAATCGTCTTAAAAATTTGGGGCAAATATTCTGGAAATTTCAAACTGAAACCTGGTCTTCATCTATAAAATTAATTTATATACCCGAAAAATGTCTGTATACTTGTGAGGAAGATTATTAAACACCATCTGGTGACAAAAATGTCAAGTTTAAACAAACGCAAACCTGCGCGTAATTTGGGTCTGGGATGTAATAACGACCGACTGAAGGTGTCTCATTAGTAGTTCCACTTTAAAGAACGTCAATGGCCCGTCATGATCCTGGCCTCTGCTTTTCTCGTCCTCGTCCGCGCCTTAAGTAAAAATCAATAATTCCTTTATCGCACAAATTAACGTTAAGCATATTCCACCCTCGTGCACTAATACTCACCGCCTTGTTTCCAGTGATGCCTGTGTAACGTCACGATTATGGGAGCGTTCGTTATTTGCTCTCGTGACTCGCGCAAATGTATATAAATACGCATTTGATCGCGGTAAGTCTTAATTCGGGCGTCCGCCTTCAGAACTGTTACCATTCGTTTTCGTTTAACGCGTAATTGGAAGGATCCAGTTGATCTCCACATGCCAATTGGAGAGAAATAATTTGAAACCCAATTGCCATAAAGAAAAAAAAAAAAATTGGCAGTCTGCGAAAAATTTAATAACCAATTTTTGTTTCTGTTGCTGGTACACTTTTTCCATCGGATGATGAAAGCGTGGATGCAATTCAGCTCGTTGCGATTTTCTTCAACAAACACAGGCCGAACTTGATGGCGCAAGTTTACGAACCAACTTTTTTTCCGAATCTCGTACGTTCTCTGTTGAATATCGTTTTTGTTTGTTTCTCGTTTTCTTTTTGTTCCTTCCTTCCCATCCCTTTTTTTTTGTTCAAGAATTGGACGCGAGTTTCGGTACGTCGCTCTCTTCTCCGTGATACCGACTGCCGCGTGAAATAAAAATTTGCACGCTAATCCTGTTATGTCCAAGTTGAAATAGAGTTTGTATCAGACGTGGCGCGACGTTCTAATGAAATTTTGATAAAGTTCTGGACAAAGTAAAATGTAACATGATCAGAATTATATCATGTTTTTAATAAAGTTGCAACGAAAGAGTGTCCGCTTTTTCGAATATATAATTCAATTTCCAAGCGAGGGATTATGCGGAAACGAAGAAACAACCTCGAACGAATTTCTTCAGTCGAGAGGAACTTTTTTGTGTGAAGAAATAAACGATTTTAATATCATTTTTCAAGAAAAATGATCAGTCAACTTTTTTATTCAAGAGAAATTGAATTTGTCTGCATAATAAAATGTGTTTGGATTAAATCTAATGAATTAACAATAATTTCTCATTCAGTACAGTCTCAGGTCATGAAATTAAAAGTTTTTTGTTGTAAGTTTACAAAACTCTTTAGGCACTGAAATCATCAGGGGTGAAGTTGTGACAGTTAAATGTTAATGGATTGAAGAAGAAAACGATCTAGCGGGTCGGAAACGCAATTGTCGCTCGGCTGATTGAGTCTAATGAATTAAAGGAGACAACGCGGTATCACACAGGGTGGAAATGAAAGAAATGTAGGTCAGGGTGACTAGCGACCAAGTCCGCGGTAGCCTCGAGGGAGAGAAAGTACTGAACTTGGGTATTTGCTTTCAACCCACTCTTCAGTCCTCTCTTTCCACCAGCGAGACCCAGTGCCGTCGGAGAGCTGATTGTAAATTAGTTAAAGGAGATACTTCATTAGGGTCTCTGATACCGGGCTGTCTCGACTTCTTAGACTTCCTTCCGTTGAGCTATCTCGTTTACATATTTCGTGTTAACGAACTTGCCTCCTTACGATGACGCGGCAAAATGTCTGTAATCAAACGATTCCCGATCAATTGATCGGGCCGATTTGGATTTTCTCTTCTATCCGGTTGCGACTATTTTCCACCTATTTTGTTTGACTGTTTTACGGTCGGGAGACGTCAGAAGGAAGGGGCAGAATTTCAATTTCTAACAAAAATGAGGGTCTTTAGAGAAAGCGCGGTCCCAGACAGCGAATGTAATGTTACGCCGTCGACGAAAAACAGAAAGAGATAACGTAAGGTGGTGTTTCCTGCATTTTCCCCGGGGAAATTATTGACAGTGAGCGCGGAAATGACGTCGTAAATACCCAGGCGCAACCAAACCTGCTTCCCTCTTTTATTTTTGTTCTCTGCCCTTCTGCTTAATCTATTACTCGCTGGTCGTGCTCGTGATTCACGGCTAAATTGTAGAATGTTAATTATTGTATCACATTTTTTATGCGGCTCCGATGAGCAGATAGCACGCATTCTCACACCGTCTTTTAATTTTCATAATGACACCTCATCCATTTGGATCAGAAACCTGATTTTCCAATGGGATCACCTTTTTTTTCATCCATTTTTGCTCTTATCTTTTAATATCGTTTGATTTTTGTTGGTTCATTTGTCGCGGAAATTGTGCATAACACTGTTGCAAAATTATTAATCTTGTAAAAATTAATAACTGCCCTTGTTCGCGATTGCCCTATTAATTCATACGCCACTACTATTAATCTTATCTTATCTAACAGGATCAAATATTTTCGATCGGGAATTGAACCTGAGAATCCAAATTTATAAGTCAAGTTGCTTATCCACTTGACCATAAACTGGCTTGAAATTAATTGCTTTTTAGTCAGTTAAATCTAATGAAAAAAAACTGCATTAACAAAATCAATTGTTTCTTAGATTAAAAAAAAACTACCCTCTTGCTAATGATAAACAACAGAGAACTTAAATTTCAACTTTGTTGCCATGATGAAAACATATGACTCGAGATCGAAATCCTTTTAGCATATCGTGACTCGGAAACTTTTTTCTTGAAACCATTCTTCTTCTTCCATCTTGAAACCATTTTGATAGCGTCGCAGACGTTCATAAACTTAAAACGGTCGTTAGTTTTATTTTCGGGACGGATTTTCGTGCACTCGGATTGTTCAGTCGTTCGAATTCGCTCCATTCGGCGGCATTAATCTTGAACCGCGCCATCCTGCGACAACTTTGTCATATCGAGATCACGTGAAATTCAAAAATGCGAAACATCCGCGAGCCATAAAAATGTGCAACCCAGAAGGCAAGAGCAATGGGGAGGGGAGAATGTACAATTATTGGGATGCCATATAGCGCCGACGGAGGGAAAATTTTATTTGCGCGGATGGGCGAAAAGAACAAAAGGAAACATCATCGTCTGTTGGCTGCATCATTTTAATAACCCGGGCGATCCTCTTTCTCGTCGTAGTAGTATTCTAAACGCGAATTCTCGCATTATCAAGCGAGAGAGGGACTCGTTGCAGAATTTCTTCTGCGAGGCAGAGGGACGCGAGTAAACGAACGCGCGCCCCTTTGAGAGAGAGGATATACACGCGCGCGGATTCGTCTGTTCGTCGAGTACATTGTTCTTATGTTGAAAAGTGCACGGCTCTACGGTATTTACGCGGTGCACATTGTACGGAGGTTGCTCTCGCCTCGCTTCATCCTTTTCGTGTTCTGCCCTTACTTTGCTATTCGCGTCGTCGTCTTCTTTACAGTAGCGAGCAGCATCAGCGTATGTTATTTGGCCGAGAGGCGAAGGCGGTGAAATGGGAGACGCGAGAGGAGGCAGAAATAAAGTAAGAGAGAAAACTGGCGGCGCGAGGGACAGGGAAAAAGAATAACCACGAGAGAAACTGCGCAAGGATCAAGTCCGGAACTATAGAGCTATAACTCGACTCGGCGCGGAGGTTTAGGAGGTGCCGAGCACGATGGATGGAACCAACGCCGCGCCAAAGGGACAGACAAGGACGCCGAGATGCGAGGCACAAGCACAGAATGGCAGTCAGCGGCAAGATACTCCGTCTAAGGGTAGTTATTATAATAAATTTGTCAGGGTTTAAGAAGCGGAAACAACAATTCAGAGCTGCGAGCTCTCTAAGGATGTGCTTATCGTTGCTTTTTATTCAAATGCAAGTGGAAAGGCGACGAGCGAACGCAGAACGTAAAATAGAAGCAAACGCGCGCATCTTGGATCCTTTCATACACTCATTGCTTTTGTCTTTTTCGACGTCTTTTTTTTAAACGTGCCTTCGTGCCATGCCCTTTCAATGCTAAACTGTCGAATGTCCGAGAAACAACCTGACAACATTATTTCCTCGCTAGTATTTAAATCCCTCTCACAAACTTAATACTCTCTCTCTCTCTCTCTTGTTATAAATTAGTTCTGAGGAATTGATTGACTTCTTGTTTCGAATTATCAAATGATTTGATTCAACTTCGGTGGAACAGTGGTAAGAGATTCTCACTACCACATGAGGGTCGAGGGTTCGAATCTCAGTTGTTGATCGTCAATTAGAATTTTTAAATTTCAGTTTTAATTATTATTAACAATAAGGATTTTATTATACAAAATATCGTGTATAAAAAAATCAGCAAATAAATGTAATAGTGAAATAAGTGAAGATATTTAAAATAAATAAATATCAAAGCGAATATCATCTGGCACTTCTTTTTTTATTCTAGTTTGTTCTATTACAGCTGTATTTCACATTTGCCAATTCGCATAATACAAAACTTTGATTCTGTCAAAGTTAATCCAAACATTCTTAACTTTAGCATCCAATCTTGTAACCCAATACGGTGTTTTTGAACCGTCGCTCGTCGTTCAGCATTGTAAACTCAACTCTTTCAGAAATTCGTATGATTAAATCCTATTTTTCCTGACTTCAAAACATACACAATCAAGTCCGTCGTAGCGAAACTTCATAAACTTTGTTGATATCTCAATAACTCGAGTTCGTCGTGTTTTTTTTCCTCTCTCTCTCTCTCTCTCTCTCTCTCTCTCTCTCTCTCCCTCCCTCCCTCCCCCCTTTATTTTCAAACTGTTTCGCAAGCGGCAGTTCCTTAGAGCAGAACCCGCACAAAATTGCTCGATCTTCTTTTCGGCTCTCCTCGACTTTGAACACGCACAACGTTTTGCCTCGACGTCGAAAGTGGAATGCGCGAAATCGGTCGTGTTTTACGCACGGTGTAAATGATGTTCGTTCGCCACTTTACGACCAGCTCAAAATCGTATGCACGTGTATTTAGAATCGCACCAAAAGCGAATACAAATTTTCTTTTTACCAGAAGCAAAAGTTTTATATCTTTAAAAACAAAATTTGTTCTGTGAAAAATGTTAACGAATCTTTGCCATGATTTAGTGCGCTCAGAGAGAAATCAGAGGATTAGCAGAATTTTAAATTGTCTACGCTCTGACGTCTTCTTCAACGCCCCGAAAATTCTATTGCGAAACATTTGTTTGACGAGACCCTTCGGTTCAGAGGTGTCCTGTTGTGTTTGCGTAACACCGCATTTTCTCCCATTCTATTGTGTCTCTTCTAATCACAGTCCATTTGTCAGTTCGTCGTCGAGAGCTTCGAGAGTCGCGTGGAAAAATAAAAATAGGGGACACCCGGGTTGTTTTTCGTGCGCAGTAAATGTCAGATGACACATCCAAAGACGTCCTCTTAATAAAACGAAAAAATTAAAGTGAAAATCTTCATTAAAACATGTTTCTAATATACTTTTAAGATTAATCAAAAGACTTTTATACTGACATCTTCATTTCTATTCCCTGCGGCGATTGGTGTGAGTAATCGCTGAAATCGAGCGTCGTGAATAATTTTCATGATTACAGCTATGATAATCATCACGTAATGTTAACGATGTTAGATTAAGAATTGCAATAAATAGCGTGCGATCATCGTTCCCGAGATTGGTGGCTTAATTAGTCAATTCCCGGTAAGACGTGTCAGAGTTGCAGTGTGTGGAATAATGTTCAAACACAGGAAACGTTGTGAGTCGCTCTCTCCCTCATTTTTTACGTTCACTGAATCTATTAAAAAAGTATACACAATTCACGTTTGTATTCATGATATGTTGCTAAATCATAGGTTTCTAGCCAACTTTACAACCAGAGTATATATCCCAGTACACATTTCATTTCTGATTTTATCACTTCAGGGAGAAATAGTAATTTTAAAACAACATAATTATTTTGTTTTAGCAACCATTTTAAAATGCAAATTATAAGACAGATGTATCGACAAATAAAAAGAGAATACAACAAATAAACATTACAAGATATATGTGGCTACCATCTGTATTCTTGTGGGACATTATTTGCGTGGATCATTTAGCAGGCCCTCTTATTAAAATACTCCAGAATGAATCGCATCACGCGGTGGCATCGCTGAAAAATAGTAATTACCATAGAATAACGTAATTGAAGAAAGTAAAGGGAAGGAAACAAAGAAGGGAGGCCGAAGGTTACGTATCAACAAAAGAGGTTGGGTCAATTCGATCGGTGTGCGCGCGCTCGTAAAATTAGTCGCGTGTAGCCTTGACGGTTCACAATGGGAGAGAAAAATCAACGGGGAAGACACGACCGGAGGAAAAGCAGTGCAAAGCGGACGAGTGTCATGTGGAATGAGATAGATGGAGACAGAAGAGAGCCTGGGAGAGGGAGGGGGGGGAGATTCGCGAACGAGGCCCTACCCCTCAGGCTGATCTCCGATAGCAGCGAGGGGACGATGATAAAAGAAGAAGGCTGAAAAGTTTAGCTTGATACTGCGTCAGGACACAATGCTACAGAGATGACAGCGCCATCCACAAAAGTTGCTCGAACGGAAACCAACTTCGGAGGCGGAATGACATCGGGGGAGGGAGATAGTCAATGAAAATGGAACTGGAATAGAAAAGGGAAACTTAGTCCCACTCGGTGTTATTGATTCTAATGACATTTTCACGCCGATGGCATCGTAGGGTGCGCGACTGTAATTGATACTCTCATCTATTATTTCGCTTGCAAGGGAAACACAAGAGTTACCATGTTTTCGGATATCTGATTTCGTCTGGCCCGATACGTGCCCCGAGGGGGATGCATTGCCATCTTCTCACGTAACGATTGTCAAAGCAGACGCTCCGCTGGCTAGTCATGACTAGAAGTCTTCTAACTCAAACCACAAACTGCAGCCGACAATGTTGTTCGACCGAAACTGCACTTCTAATAATTTCATTTCTTATTGTCAACAAATTAAATTTAGTGACTGGAATGAAAAAGCTATGTTGATTTGATTTTTTTTTTTTTTTTTTTTTTTTAAGTTGAGCTAAAATTTCTGAGCTGATTATTCATCGTTTTTAAATTACATGCGGAGGAAATATTTATATGGAAATGTTTTAACGACAAAACGGTGTGTTTCTGATGCAGTTTTTGTTTTTCTGAGGAGACGCAATTTCCTTATCGTCCGCGCGCACAGAATGGCGGTATTTTATTCCCGGCTGAAGTACGGGCTCACAATGGCCCCGCGTTTTCTACGAGTAAATCGCGTTTACATATGCATACAAAGCCGAGTTGATATCGCGCGACAATGCCGACGTTACATGCGTGCGTGTGCAGCCATGAGGCATCGATTTGTGAAAATAAAATGCCATTCATGTCCATAGAAAGTATCACGACTCGCCGACGCGTTCTAAATACGACCGCTGCTTCCTTATTCCAAAAGCCCGGCTTCACCATTTACGTATACGATACTTCCCTGTGTTCGCAGATTGTCCATGATATGTCGCGATTTTTGTACATTTATAATTTGCCGTTGCTCTTGCCACGCCATTGTATATGCGATCATAAACGTGGGACTCGCGCAACCCAAGCTGTTGTTTGACCACTGACAATTTTGCAATTAAATTTTGTCTACTGAAAATCGTTCAACTCGTATTTCAAACGTTGAAACACAAATGATCCTATTTTTCTATAAGTAGCTTTCATTTAAATATCGATGTTTATTGTAAACTAAACACAAGATGGATGCTGTTAAAGTGATATTAAAATGAGATTAGATATAACTCAGGGGGCAAGTTTCATTCAACTCATAATGATATAATTGTGGTGGGTAAAAGCAATAAAAGGTTGTCTGTCCAACACCTAAAGTTCATTAATCTTTGACCAAAAAAAAAAAAAAAAAAGAAAGGAACATAACGGAGCGGAGAATAAAAAAGCACGAGTGAACCAGGAGGTAGGGCATTGTGCCGAGTCACAGCGCTTTAACGTTCAATTATATTTGAATTTAGAAGATGCCATTTTTTGTCATGATGAATGCTTTCGAATGCGGAAAACATGCGGAGACCGCGCGCGCGGCAGATGACGTCGATGAAAGCGCGGGTGAAACGCGACACCATGCAAAGCACTGCTGGATACCACTCTAATCCAAAAAATATTCAATCAGACAATAAGATGGATGGAATTCAACGACCAAACAATTGTCTTATAAACACGTTGCACGATTCATCAGTGAAATGGTTTTCGTGTTTTTCTTTATTCTTATCGATTGAATTTCGAAATAATTCTTGTCAGCTGCAACTGTGCAGTTGTCCGGCTAGAAAGGTGTATCTCGATTTCGAAAATAAAATGAAAAAAATAAACAGGGTTCGGTTGCAGTGTGACTCGATGACGTCAAGATGCAAAGTGTATCGTAGCCGGAGGTGCGCGTCAGATCGACCCTCTTCTTGGTTTCCCACGGACTTGTGCCTCTATTATATCACCCGATCACAATGAAACGCATTGAAACACGTCCTTCGCCTGGCCCATCTTTTGCTGTCTTACCAGAACACTTTGCGCACTTGCTTGCAGCTTGCTGAATCATCCAAACATGCATATTATGCAAGGGTGAAACTTCTATCTGCAAAGATGTTAAACAAACACCCGGCTGGTGTAATTTCAAAAACATCTGACAAGTAGTATTAAATATGAGTACAAGAAAAATTGTATAAGAAATGGACATTTATTTTAAAAGTTTTAATTGATAAAAAAAAAAAAAAATTGTACGATGAAAATTATATGATTTTATTTGTTGGTCGATCATTCTGTGTGGTCAACATTTCAAAAACATCCCGCTTTTAGGGAAAATCTGAAATTCAAATCTGAATGCTTTAATAGTTGGAATTAAAAAGTGATTATTTACAAAAGGAACCATAAACTTCGACTTAATTATCATCTGGTAAACGTGGAGTACCGTTCTGTGCAAAACACAAATTAACCACTCAGAAAATGACTAATACTTATGCAGCCAAAAGCTCTTATATTTAAACGATTTCATATGCGAACAAAATTAAGGTAAATTATGCTGTAATTTATGTCCAAGAAAACCAGTTCGATTGTTTGGAATGGTAGTATATCTTGGTTTTAGTAATAAATAAATGTATGTCTTGTTGAAAGCTAAAACGCCGGTAACTATCGTGTCAAATTTAGTCAAATTTGTTTGTTTTTTATTTTTGTTTATTTTTATAAGAATAATTTTTTCAATTGCAAGTTACTCTTTATTCTTCCTGAAAGTTTTTGTAACTAATAAAGTTAGTTGATAATTAATCCCTCAAGGATAATGTTTAGTTAGGTAAATATCATAGTTTAATCTTAACTTCTGCCCTCACGCAAAACATTTAAGGTATACTTCTTAGCTTATTTCTTAGTAATAAGTGTTAAAAAAACTGGGTCAAAACCTTCTGCACGAATTCAAATAACAGCTCTGACCACAGGCGTTTTCAGGACAACTTTACATTATGTAAACCAGTTTTTTGGCTCCTTTGGATCTTCACTATTTAAAAAAAAATAGAATAAAAACAATAGATTTCGAAATGTTTAAACTCGTGGGGAAAAAAAAAAAAAAATTCATAAGTGAAACACTTTTTTTTTCTCTCTGAAATAAATAATGATTGTAACATTTATTTTAAAACTCTACATTAATTTTGCTCAATGGCTATACGTTTAACTAAATGTTCATGGACTTGAAAAATGTTCGTATTTTTTAATCGAGGTTTAGTCCTTGCTAAGGCCGAATATTTTTCAAGACTTAACCCAGTGCGACAATGCGATTCGAAATTTCGGCAAAGTAAACCGATGGTAACTTTACCACCTTACAAAACGTAGGAACACCTAGCCTTTCCCACACTTGGCAGCCTTTCGTCCAACTTGTTTCTTCGCGCAGTAAGCCTGCAATTTTTTTTCGAGTTCTTTGCCACGTTAATTCTAGGGCCTTAAAATCATCTTGAGAAATTGTTCGCGAGAGAAGAGAGAGAGAGAGCGCCTGGAGAACCAAACAGACGGGAAAAAATGGGTTCCACAAGAACCTGACCACGAGTTCACGTCTTTTGTTCCAAAAGGTTCGTTGACGCTCAGTCATTCAGTGTTCTCAAAACATTCAAAGTTCTAAAACGTTCGATTGTCCCAATCAACAATTAATTTAACCATGGAAAAGCTCTAAATATGAAGATCCTGTTCATGAATGTCTTTTTTGTTTTTAAATCTTTTAACTCTTCAAAATTCTTCAACGAATTTTTTTCGTTCCTATTCTTAAACGCATGATTCAAAGTCGCCTTGCGTCCCGTTTATTTTGTTTTCACGTCTCGTGCGTGCTTTTTTTTTTCCCCACTCGCGGCCTCGTTTTTCTTTCTTTTCCACCTGTTATTATGTTCTCACCTCTGTCATTTATCTTACCTGCATTTACGGACCAGAAAGAGTAAAAGAGGATATCTATCGCGTCCGCGGAACGAATGATATTTTTTTCTCGACATAACCATGTTCTCATTGTGAACGAACTATGACCAATGAAAATAAATGAGTTCGCATTTTTCGTCAAGAGAACTCAATTCTTTTGACGTGTGATTTGCGTACGAATCATAACAAATTTTACATTCCTCAACAAATTAACATATCAAAAGACAAACTAAATAACTTGCAATTATTCTTATTATTTCTTATTACATTTAATTATTACATTTCTTATATTACCGTCTCTCTGACGTTTTCAAGCTTTATTTTGCTATTAACCAAAAGGTGCAATTCAATAAGCTTTGAAAACAAATTCCAACACCCGTTTTGAGTTCGATTTATGTGAAACGGCGTGACTTACGATTCGAATGAACTGGCCTAATTTTGCGTATCTGATGTTACACTCGAAGCCATTAATTTGGCAAATTGATTCGTAAGAAAGCAAGCACCGAAGGAATCGTCGATATATTATCTGGGCGCGTAAAATGAGTGAGTTATATGCCGCTCCAGCTCCGACTTATTACACACTTTGACGTGGGCTAGAAGCAGGGTCGCATTATCGCTAAACGAATGAGTAATGTGGGCTTGTGCGTATGCATCTGTATATAATTTAGATAAAACGCGAACTAAAGATTCGCAATCACTGGTGTCTGTCAGACGAATTATACGTCTTGGCTGCGAAGCTTACAGGGGACCTGATTGGCGAGAAACCCTCTCGTGCCACTCTACTTACGAAATGTAGGGTTTCGCCAAGTATTTCTCCGTTGATCGCGCAAACATCCCTTTCGGTATCAGTGTTTTATACATCCCTTCATCATGTTCGTAGGAGGTCGTCGTGTAACCAAAAACCAAGCCTGGGACGCCTAATTCATCCTTTTTTTTTTTTTTTTTTTTTTTTTTTTTGTCACCACATACTTTTTCTTTATACCATTCTCTCGGGCAAAATCGCAGGTAAATTAATATTTGCAAACACGTGCGCGCGATCTCGTAACCGAGAGATCGGCAGGGAACCGAGCGTCGCAGAAACTTTGCTACAAGATGGGATGAGGACATTTGTTTTTGAACGACATTGATGAAAGCAGCGAGCTCGAAAATTGTTCTGGTTGTTGATGAGTGTGTCAGGACCAGGTGACGAAAAAAAAAAAAAAAAATTTTTCTTCTCAGCGTCGCTCGTTCGCTGCTTCGAGTAATGAAATTCGAACGACCAGGGAAGATTAGTGTCAGTAGATTATCGGCTTGAAAAATGAATCGTTTGCTATAGTTGCAAGAAATTATGATAAATAAATTGGTCCGATTGAACGAACGTTTTTGTAACATCGGACGTTTGTTCTGAGAGCGAAGGTTGAAACAAAAAGAGAACCAGTTAGCGAATTGTACTTGATAGTGAAAAACGTGACGAAGAATCGAGTCTGGTGATTGATAGCGCGGCGTCTCGCTCGCTCTCGGGGAGTCTTCGTCGCTCATACATCGCACCCACGTCCACTCCGGTGCTTGCCGGTAATCAACGACAATCCGCAAATACAAAGACTTTGCGCACTGGAATAATGACGACGGAGACGACGCATTGTCCTTTGAAAAGGATACGAAAGGAATGAATCCCTTTTCCTTTGAAGTGTACGCCTTTCGCAGTCAACAAGAAATTGCTGCCGCGTCTTTAGCATCTCACATCCAGACGTTTAAGACACAATGCGGAAGATCGCATTGTATCTTTCAATCTTTTGTACGTACTGTCAGTAGCTTATTTCTTTGCCAGTTCGTTTTTTGGATTCCTATAGTCTTTTCACCATCTTTCGTGAAATTACAAAATAATCATGATAACAAATCAAAAGAGATAATAACTAAGTGGACAAAATTATGTTTAGAACAATTGAAAATATTAAGTACGAGTATTTTTCTTTTTTTTTTTTTTTTTTTTGGAAAAGAAAAGTATAAAAAGGGATTGACGAATCGGTAGGAGTCGTGAGTTGATAAGTGAGAAATAGCAAAACAACATACATAAGGGAAAGGAAAGGCGAAGAGCGGAAACAAGGCTGCAGCGAGTATATCATTTTGTTGTCCGTCCGGAAGGCTTTGCAAACAGTGGATTAGATTCACTGTGCAGCCTACATCCATTCGCGATACGATCTTGACTCGTGATAGGACGGAATATAGTGGCCGCTGCTGGTGTAGCTGCTGTTGCCGGTGCTCGAGCAACGGTGCTGTTACAAGCGGGCAAGATTATCGCAATGTGTCTATATGTCTGCTCAACGTGAATGACGTTTAATACAACGACTCGTGAGCTACTTCGTGTAAGGATAACAGAACGTAACAAAACGACGATCCTATTACATGCCCAGCCGATAGCTGATTTTCAACATAGATTAGCGTTACTGATATCCGACTGACGCTTTTGTAACAATCGCTCGCACACAAAACAGTTGTCAACTAATTTAAAAGACCTTACCCTTTCTTTTATCTTTTGAAAAATGCGTTTGTTTTCAAACCAAAGACCGGTTTGAAATCTCAAGATGAAATTTTTGCACGTTACAAAAGTGACCGTAAACATGTTTGTTTCAAACATTTAGGATCTGAGTATATAGATAACGTGTCATTTTGACGACAATTTTATGAGTGGCGATTGAGTTTGAGAAGAGAATTTCATAAGCAGGCAATAACGATAAATTTTAATAGGCGTGTAACGATTGGAAAAGCATCGATGCGAAAATGTGCCGCTAAAATTCATCGATTAAATTATGCGTTACGATCGGGGACGTCACCGGGCCCAGAAAAGTGAGCGCGAACACTCGACGAGGCGTCGATAAATATGCCTCGCAAGATAAACGACGTGTATCCGGTCGTGTCGATATGAACCGGCGCTATTCTCTCAATTATGTGGAATTCCGATCCACCTGCCGCCACGTGTTACGTGATTGACGGACATCACGTAGATGCTGATACGAGAAAATAAAAAAAAAATAAAAAAACAAAAATTGCTAATAAAACACAGCGGGTACTATCATTTTGGCTATGCTCTTCTTCCCGTTCATTGTACATCGTTGTCGATAATTTATGTGTGTAACGCGAACCTGTAATAATCTATTCTTCATAATCAAACAGGGGCGAGTGTTTTGTAATCGCGTGCACAACCGGGTGCTATGAAATTGAAAATTTGAATAAAAAATTTCGCCCCGTGGTCACATATTTTTGCTACTGATCGCATGAAATTTCGCTTCTGATCGTATAACATTATGCAAAGCCGAGTAGTATCATCGTAACTTCGGCTTTTGTGTGCCAGCAGCCCACATATTTTCGACCGAGTCGAACTTTAACGAGGAAGTGTTTAGTTTAACGTTTCTCGTTGCAGTTGAGACGAAAATTCGCAAAACTATCGCGTTGTCGAGTACTGTAAATGTTTTTTTTTTTTCTTTTTTTTTGAGACATAACTTTTGTAGTTTTTTTTTTTTTTTTTTCCATCAATTTAAAGGATTATTTTTAACGAGTGTGTACAAGGAAAAAAGTTTATGGCTTGACTCGTAAAAGTCAACCTTTTTGACTCGATGTCATTTTTGCAGGAAGGTCAATTATAATTTTCATATTTCCCCACCGCAGCTAATCTTTTCATACGGTAATAACAGCGCATGTGAAATATAATCGTTCGGAGATACAGCCCGTCTATAAGCATAGTTGCAATTAGATTCTGCAACTGCAGTGAGCGTATAAGAAGAGCACTTGGGTAACATTACATTGAAGTGCTTTATAAATAAAGCTCAGATAAAACGCACTGTGAAGCTGAGATCATGGCCTCTCTAAATTCCATTTAATTAAAACTAAACACATGGTTCGAATTTAATTAAATTAATATTGCCGCTTCACAAGTGCCCCTTTCAAAAAGTCCACGACTTTCTTAATTACACAAATTAATAAATCCAATCTCAACTCGCTTACTTTATTTTTTTCCTTTTATCAACTCATTATCGACCGAACGTTGAAATAATCCACTTTATGGTTACTTTTTCAAATTTAATTTACAGTATATTCATTTCGTCTCTGACGTGTGTTTGAATACACAAATCAGCCAAGTCCACGAACTCAAAACCGTTATTACCGGTACCATAAAGCGAAAATCGAACGTCGATCAATTTCGAAATAACGACTTCTTGTCCAAAATAAGCCATTATTCGGCGTCAATAAGACTATACTTGCCCGCAGAGTACTCATTTCTCATGTGCATTATGCGCACAATAATCGCGGCTTTTGACCCTCCTTCCGGCAACCCTTTGGATGAGAAATCGGTAGGCCGACGACGTAATCGTCGAAATGGTGCGTTCGCACAATGGCAGAAAGCACATCGAATCCGTATCAATCGCTGTCAAAGACACAATTGCGGCCTATACCTGGCTGCCCTCTTTTTTTTTTTTTTTCTTCACGATCACTCGTGTGCCCCGTTTTATTGTTCTCGCCCGGTCCACAAAACCGGCAAAAATCGCCCCGGCCTATTGGCTCGTCGGCATCAAGTTCGATTATTAAACAGATGGCTCTCGAGCGCCAGTGCAAGCGAGACGGGAGAGCCTGATTATGTGGTCGGTGTCGCTTTTTCGACTAGTTTGTGGGACCGTCGGACCCCTCGAATCGCATTGACGTTTATTGTATTGATATTAATCGATGAATTATAGGGGATTACTGCCTCCATAAGTACCTACCTGTTTATATTTACCGTCCCGTTCGGCGGTAATGCTCGTGAACTTTGTACACTTCAGCCGAACCATTCAACCTGCGAGCCGCCCATTTATCTGACGCTATTTGTTATTGACGCTTTGACAGCTTGTTTTTTGTTCGAAATATTGTCTTTTCCCGATCGCCTGGATAACCCCCAAGGATTTATGTCTCTCATTTTTCGATCTTCTCTTAGTACCGAGGTAACAGGTTCATATGACTTCTGACTCGATTGGTATGTCGGTTCCCAAACGGATCAACTATCAACTTTTCAATATAAACATTCTAGTTTTTTTTTGTTTATCATTAAAGGGCAATAAATAAACAATTGTTTTAAACATTTATTCATTCATTTTGAACCGAAATATGAAACAAAATTAGATCAATTAGATTTGTAAATTGTACAATTTTTTAATAACCTTTCCTTTTTTGTCTCATTTCAGGTTAGGTCCAAAAAAGTTACAAGGGTCGTGCGCGGAGTCGCAGGGATAGACGCTGGAAATATAAGAGCGCAAACAGAGAGGATGAAAAGAAATCTTGATCGTTGCACGCACATGTTCCGACTGTTGCGAGCTATTTTAATTGGTGCTCCCTAGTCGGCTCTCATCCTCGGGCTAATTTCTTCTTATTTCTTCTCGTTCTTACGTGCACCCTAACCTCTCTATCCCCGGTGCACTTTGCACCTTTGATTATACATTTAATTCAACGTATGTTTACTAATGGCAAAAAATTCATTCACAAACAAGAAACGAAACAAACAAAAACGGGGAAGAAGAAATCGAGAAATGAAGGAAAAAGGAGAAACAAAAATCACAAAAAAAAAAGAAAAGAAAAAAAAAAGAAAACAAAAGAATACGTCCTATAAGAATTTATGCCGAGGCAGTATTACTTTCTTTGACAAGTTTCGAGTGCAAGGCAGAAGGAAAACTAATATCCAGAGAGAAGAATGAGGCAAAGCAAAGCTGCTTTCATTCGCAACTTAAGATCTTGACCTCGGCGAATTGTGGCCCGGAAATCCGCAAGGCTCTTGAGAAACAATCGCCGAACATTTCTGCAGCTAATCCGGGCTCTGGCGCGCACTTTTGCCATGTCCAAAGACGAGCCATTGTCCCGGCATTAAATTGTGTTTGATTTGAAACGCGGGCCCGATATATGCGAGCGATCTCGCGTGATTATCCCTCCGCATTGTGCTAACTTTTCATAAAAGTTTGTCTTATTGTCTCCTTGTGCAATTTCAATTGTCAAACATCATTTAAAATAATACAGAATAAACAAATTTGTTGAGTTTGTTCTCCACCGTGCAAATCTAGACAAATATTGACGCAGTAATTGAAAAACGAAACAAGTTGCAAAATACAAACAGACAAATGAAATTGATCGATCGCAATAAAATGAACGATGCCGATTAATCGACGATCAAAGTGCAACACACGGCGGCGCGATAACGTTTTTTCGCATTTTTTTCGCTTCACGTCGCCACACGACATTAGAATAAATTAATGCGCAGTCGAATTCCCGTGTAGAGCATAATTGACTATTACGCGATTACCGTCGTTAACAGTGAATATTCATTCGCGCAGATTTACGATCGAACTTATGATTTATGGAGTCGTGGCTGGTGCGCAGCCATCGCGAGCCGATGCACGAGCGTTTAACACGAGATTACATAAATTACAGGTGGACCGCGTTGCTTTTGATTTATCACGTGATGGCCCGACGATTTCGCGACTCGTCCGACGATGGCCGTCCGACAAAAAAGCGCCGAATTCCATCATAATCGACGCGATGAAATTCAAATTTGTGCGATAAGAATCAAAATTTATATTGCCTTCGTTGATGCAAACCGATTTAAATATGGTCGTCATTTATTGTGCAATTATTTAGGTGATCTGTCGGCTTGATTGGATTGGTTGATGCAAAACAAGCGTACACGTTATACGAGTGCACGCACGCGGGCTTTTGGGCGTGGGTCTCCGGGCCTGGGATCGCGCCATGGTCGTTAATTACGAAACGCTAAGGGTACGTTACGTTTCAATGGATGATTGATGAACTCACCCGATTCGTGCCTCGAAAGTTCAACCGCTCATGAGATTCTTCCCAAACAGGTTTAGAAAAAGTTTTGCGATGATGTAAAGATATCTCATACTATATCTACAATCCTCAGTGTCTCAGACCAAAACATCTATCTGAAAATTATTTTTTATGCTAATGTTCTTTTGAATTTATTACTTCCAACTCATTGCTTCCATTTCGATGTGAAATATTTTATTCAAACCAAACAATCATTTTTCCACGTTCAAATAAAAATGCTTGTTTTTCTGTTTTCTTTTTTTTTTTTTTTTTTTTTTTTTTACCTTGCGAAGATGTTTTCAATAGAGTTTACTGGACTTCGTCTCCGAAATTCGAGCATCCATTCCTCAGCGTGATTCTCGATTGGAATAATATGCTCGCGGTAATAAAAGCGACGAGGATGAAAATAAAAAAAAAAAACAAGCGAAACATCTGCGGTCGTAACGAGTGCACGTGGAATTTAATCTCGCTCGTTTCGTACGATAAGGAATTTCTCGGGCTATTTCTTGTACCTCATGGCTGCCGCCACCCCGCTTTATTGTTTTACCTCCGCGTCTTTTTGCGCCGCGGCGCTCACTATATTTTGCTTACAATGTCGTTGCGAAACGTCTCGTCCCTCCTCCGATGACGTTCGTCGCACAAATTTTTATCCTGCGGTTTGTTTTGTGCGGCTCGCGAATATGAGCTGGCCGAAAACCGCGAAATGTAAGCCCGCAAACGAATTCGTAAAACGGGTCTTGACTGCGGAAAAGAATTGAAACAATAAAAAAAAAAAAAAAAAGAGAGAAAAAAAAAATGTTGATATTTGTATCGGATCTGATAATGTTATCACAAAAAGCCAACATCTGGATTGAATAATCAATCATGCGTTAAACCATACGATCGTTTTGCGATAATATTCATAAGTGTAAGAAAAATTTTGCAAATCGGGCTTGATGGAAAGTTACGAAAAGAAAAAAAAATTGTCGTTTTAGTGGGGGAGGAGGGGGGGGGGCGAGACTTTTGAATAAATTTGCTACCTGGACAAGGGGCCAAGAAAAATGACACCGTGGGTGTTTGCTCGCGGTTTCGATCGGGTAGGCGACGCTGCGCAATCCTCTAATTAACATATTCGTGAACAATTTTATCATCGTCGCCAAAGTCTTATGCAGATGAACTCGACACCTTTTTCGCAAACAATCGGCAACAATAAAAGTAATCATAAAAAGTCCTAACCTCGTAATTCATTGTGCAAAATCGTGCTGTATTTAAACTCGGCGAGATGTGAATGGTTTGAAAAAAAAAAAAGAACCAACAAAAAAATGTTTGTGTGAGTGTATGTTTTATAAGGTTTTCTAATTTTTTTCGTTTCGGTCGCCATAGCAAATGACGTTACGCGTTGCACAACCAAGTGAATTATTGATATAAAATGTTGCGGTAATTGAATCACTGGGGCCGACGAAACGCAATTTTGGCCTAGCGCGCAACTGTTATATATTTATCTGGTTTCGGTCGGGCTCGAAATAGTTCACATTTTGTGATTTGCGTGTAAACAAATTTGCGGACGCAAACAATAAAAAAAAAATGAACCGAAAAAAAGGATCAAATTGAACAAAAAATGATTCAAATTAAATTGAAACAAAAAATGAAACGAAAATGAGATTTAATGAATTGTGAGAGAGTAAACTGCGAGAAAGATTTCGTAACCTCGATTTGGTCATTTTGTAAAGCCAAAGTGAGGAAAAGTGAGAAAAGTAATGGTCGGCAGCGAAAAGATATTTGCGGGACAATTATCGAGTTGACAAAAAATGTAAGCACCCAGTATGTCGAATGATCTTTTTGCGCCGCCGACATTACCGCGAAAATTACTGTAATAACGAACGATTGCCATAATTCTTTGTTTCTAGATCGGGCTTAAAAACACTGATGCAAGTGACACACTTGTTTATGCCAACGTGCACTTTCCTATACGTGACGGCAAAAAAAAAAAAGTGCTCGTTCATACTATTTCGTACACGCATCGGTTTAATGTTTCTTTGACGATTATCGTTATTGCAACTATCGCTACAAAAAATTGTTCCCATACATTCTTAAACAATCGTGACAATTTTTTTGAATCCAGTCATTTGCATCTTTCTTTTTGTACCTTTCTCTTTCGCAACATTGTCCATAAAAAAAATGATGTATTTCAATTTCATCTTATTTTCGTTCATTTTAGTCACCGTAATTTGTATTTTGGAATTGTGTATTTTCTTTCGCTTTGACAGTTGTCAGCGGGCTGCCAATTGCTTTTGGGTCAGATGCCATGACCCGTGGAGCGGTCAACTTTGCTCTGTGACCGCGGCAAGTCTAAAACTCGCGGCGCACTCAAAATAGCCAGGCCGAAAATATCGAAAACGGCAAGGCGGCTCCGGTGCGACTTACTAGACAGCGCTGTCCGGACAATGTGCGCAGAGTGCGCGGCAATTATATGCGACGAATGCGTGTTGCATGCTGCCACAGAGCGCGACAACGATTCCGAAAAAAGAAACGCAGTCGAAAAAAAGATTCAAAAAAGGCCGACCGGAGAAAACGAGAAAAGAGAGCCTGAGGATACGGCAACGGTCGGCGCCATGCAGCTATTGCGCAGCTCCGCACGAAATTCCGATGGCGCCATAGAAAAAAAAAAAAAAAACAAAAAAACAACAAACAAAAAAAAACAGTTCTGCCCCGCCGTCCCGCTGCTCGCTTTGTAGTTAGTCTCGACAAATTAAGGCCACGTCAGGCTAAGCGGTTGGGCAAAAATACTAGCTGCATGCCGTTCACCAGAAAGCACGCGTCGTCGAATTTTATGCGCGCGAAAGAATAGGTCTGCGATAAGGGTCTTTTTTTACGCAAATGTTTTCAAGATATTTTCATTCAGCTTTCTTTTATAAATTGAAAAACAATGCTCGCAGTTTGGGGTAATGTGGCATGAGAAGTAACACGCAACGTTACCGAAATTGTTTCCAAATCTTTATGAAACAATTTTAAATTTGAGAATTTGCAAAAATGGACAACTACAGAATCGTATTGTTTTGTGAGTGCTTGTGTAAAATCAATTTTGAACATCTTTTTGTTTTCACTTCCAACTTCTCAGTAAAAATTACTTCCAAAGTATACACTTTTTAAGTACATGCCATGAGTGCGATCATAAACTCAGATCCAAAAGATGCGTCTGGCCACACGCACCGTGCCGAAAGTCACGACGCGACATCGTCACGTGGTTTCAATTTGTCGATGCCAAAAATATTTAAAAATCATATTCGTTTCTTTTTTTTTTTTTTTTCCCCTTTTAGTAATTCAAACAGATCATGCGAGAACAGAATTTTTGTAAAGTGCGGTGAAAAAGGCGGAAAAAAGTAAAAAAAAGAAAAAAAAAAAAAAAATGTGACACGATTGTGCGGCGAGCAAAGAGATTAAACAACACGTAATACTGTTATCGTTTGCATGTTATCGCGTAACAACAGGATGCCATTCGTAGAATGCCAATATCCGTATCAAGCATTTTTGGAAGAGCGCTTTTCGGAGCATTGACTGGTCCGCTGCTCTCTTTTTTTTTTTTTACCCTGTGATTCAATTTTTGCCAGATTCGTTGAACAATACAGTTCGCGCGATCGCAATACTGCAATCGCCCTTTGCCAGTCGGCGTTCGCACACAATTGAATCTGACGCAATTTCACTATTGGCGATAGACGCGAAAGCCGCTTGGTATGTCAAATAAAAGCGCCCCGAACAGTCATTGCGCTGATAATCCCCATCTTTAACCGACAAAATAGTAATCTCAATTTTTTACTTTCATTTCCTTTTTTTTTTTTTTTTTTTTTTTTTTTTTTTTTTTTTTTTTTTTTTTTTTTTTTTTTTTTTTTTTTTTTTTTTTTTTTTTTTTTTTTTTTTATCATACAAAAGTTTAAACCAATTTGCAGTATTTGAATGTTGCAGGTCTTTTTTATTTTAAAACAAAGATCTTCAATTAGAAAGAAAAAAGAAGTTTAAAGAAAGAGAAGAAAAAAAAACACTTAGACCAATTGTGAGATTCGCAGCGGCTCGCAACAGGGGCTTAATTGTGTAGAAATTACGACGTGGCTTATTACGAGCCGAGTATTCGGTGCACTTCGATGCGATTCATTAATCGCGCCGTGTCAACTAAATTGTCTCATGAAACATTGTGTGGAAATGAACGAGCGGCAGATGTACGCGCGGCTCATTCAAGAAATGCTCGTTTTTCACATTCCACGTCCAATCAAAACATCTCTGGGCGCATCTTCTCCAAGGAGTCATGAGATATCTGTTGGGAGCGGGCGATCGGGCTGAGACGCGACTGGCCGGTAGGTCGAATTGGAATTGCCAGGGCGTGTTGATAAATGAAATGCAATTCAGTGGTAGCCGAAGCATCGAAGTGGAAGTTAAGTTGTGAGCAAATGAGATCGGATCTGAAACAAGTTAATGTTCGTGCTCGGGGCCTCGCGGTTGTTGTTTTTGAGCGACGCTTGTGCGCCGCATAAGGTGAATCGTGGCATCATCAGGGTCAAAGCTGAGCTCATCGTCAAGCTCGCTGCAAGGCAGCCGGGTCAACAACCTACACAACACGGCTTATTTACCCTTATTTACGGCACGAAGAAAAAAATACTACTAAATTGGTCGCAATTTAAAACACAATGAGATAAGACAATCGTGCCTGGACGCGCACGATTCGTCGTTTCTGATGCCGCGCGATGCGCGCGCCCTCCCCCTTGCCCCCGTACGTGTTTATGTAAGCCGAGAGTATGCGAGCCCTGCACAAAACATCGTCGGATGTGCAGCTTTTAATCGGCAATTACACTGATACGTGCTCGACACCGATCTCAGCTCGTGCGCGCCGCGCGTTCGAAACCTCTTTCCCCGACGAATTCTCTATTCACCAAATTTTTGGCCTTTAATTTTTTTATATTTTTTTATGGCGTCCAAAAATAACTACTTGATCTACTTGAGAAAAATTGTGACGTCTTTACTAAGAGTTTTTCATTAAACAAAAAAAAAAAAAAAAAACATTTTGCTTCAAGAGAAAATACATGCTGGTATAAATTTAATACATTTTTTTGTTGCAGGTATGAAAGAACGTCCGCAGAAATCGAAGGAAAACACTGAAGAACGGAAAAATTGTACAACTATGTTGTCTCACGTTCGTGATGCTTAGAATTATTTAGCAAAAGCTGGTTAAATTCATTCCAATGATCGTTACTTAATCGCGTCAGTCAGCGCACGTCCAGGCGCAAATAAACGTTTTGCGGGACAAACTGCGCGCGTTTTCTCATATACTTATTTCACGATCTTTATCAGAGACGACAACTTGGCAAGGGCGTCACAGCTGCGCGCTTTGTTGCATCTCGCGACAATGTGTCGCGAAGAATTTTACAAGACGAGACAGGCCCACCCCGAAGTGCACGACGGCGAACCAAATATTTCATGTGCGAGCGAGGTCCATCTAAGATCGCATCGTTGTCTCTCGCACGAATTACGAGATGTGACAACAGATCATCGCAAGATTTCATCTTACTGAGACTCACAATTCGATTCTTTTTTTTTTTTCTCTCTCTCTCTCTCTATATATATATATTTTGATAGTTGAACCATTTTGTTGAATTAATTTGAAATTTCTGAAATTTCATCTTGATGAGGGAGACCAAATTGGGATCAACATTCTCGTGACATTTCAATTGGTGAACTGATTTTTGTCAGCGACACTTTCGTCTCGTTCTGTCGCTTCTTTTTGGGAATCTTTTTGCAGTTGCAGATTCTGCTGTAAGGGTTGAAAGCAGTTGGCTAAAAGAAAGCTATTAAAGTTAGCGAAAAGGTAACAGAGGAAAAGAAACGAACAAGATAAGCGCAGTGGTGTTCTGTGGAAGTAAGAATGAAGGCAGAGAGGAGGGATATCCCGCTGATGCTTTTGGGAGCACTTGTCACGGGGAAGGGAGCTTTTTTTTCGTTTCGGTGGCAAAATTAGATTTTCGAGTCAGTGGCTGGCGGCTCGGCTGGTCGGCTGACTGGCAGGTTGGCTAGTAGCTCGAATGACTAACGCCCGCCAGACACCTTAATCAAGATACCATCCGGTCGGCTGAAGCAGCGCGGTTCTCGCGCTTCCTCGCCGTCTTGTGCTCTCCATTAACATATTTCACTCTTTATTTTGTGCGGCAAAAGAAGAAAGAGTCACGCCGCGTTTTACGGGACATTAGCAATAAGATGAATCTAAGCCCTCTTCTAGTTGGAATATAACTATGTGGGCTGCCTGTCTTGGCTCTGCAAACGTGATTTCTACAGATCATGAGGGCTCCGCGTTTTGACTATCACTCTCTGTTCCTTTCACGTGTCACATTTCGCTATTAAACTCAGTCAACTATGCCGGCATCGCACGTGTTCTTTGATCAACCTGCTCCTTGTTTTGCTACCAAACTAAGATGCAACATGCGGGACGTCCGAGAAGCTTTTGTTTCTGCGCATTCCTCAATTCATCATTACAACCACAGTCATTGTGATGATGACGTTTTTTGTTCATTTTGAATATTCCAAACGAAAACTATATATTTGCATTTGGATCGCTTTCTTGTTCTTCATTCACGTTCCATTTATTTCAGTATAATTGTTTACTATAATTGGACGGCTAATTTATTAAACTCACTTGACGGTTTTTTTTTGTTTTGTTTTATTTCTCTTTTTCTAGAAACGTTACTTTTTGTAAGCGATCAAGTCAAAGGCAGAAATTTAGGGCCTCATAAATTGCAGAAAAAGAACACTCTTTATGTATCTTCGCGAGATTTGCAAATGTAGAACGTTATGTTAGAACAGCTTCTCCTTGTTAAAACAAAAAACGAAAAAAAAACAAAAAAAAAAAGTCGCAGCAATGACAATATAAAAGCAATCGTCAATCAGCCACGATGACAATGACAAACGTTTCGCAAGATATTTCCCGACTGAAAGTTCTAGGAATAGTGGTTTTATGATTGCGACATTCGACAGACAGTACATCGCTCAAGTTTAGTCCTGCGCTTGAATTTATTGCGGCTCGGCTCTGAGGCTCGCTTTTCAATCAAGCTCACATGTCCTGCGCGACTCCACTTTATTTTTCTTTCGTCATGCGCGCGGCATTTATGCTAATCCAAGGAGTTGCAGTGACGCACACTCGAACGGCTAAGTTTATTATTGTACCGACGAACGGCGCGCTCCTTTTGAATCCGCACAAAGTATCGCACGTTAATAAGAAGTCAGTTTGCAAATAGGGTTTGGTCCAGATGCCAATTACCGTCGAGTCCTCCGCGGGATGTTGTTATAGTCCGTCTCCGTCGCGAGTTATAAGTTTCGAATAACACGCGTGTATGTCAAGTGTCATTGCAACAGTTTTCTTAACTCGATTCTCGCAAATCGCAGCCACTGAAAGTTTTGTTCAACTCATTATTGTTACTTTCATTTCCCCCACCCCCCCCCCCGCTCTTTAATTCATTTCTGTTTGGTTAAATCCTACTTTGATCCTTTTGTTGTAGTAATTTTCGTTCATTTTACTTTGCTGATTGCAGATTAAAAATGTGCATGTACAAAGTTATTTTACTTCATCATGGAAAGAAAAAAATTTTTTAATGAAAAGATCATGCCCGCCGATGACTCATGTAATCAGTAATTTTCGATAAACTGAACATGGATATTCCAATCTTATTTGCCATCAAACCTTGGAGGCATCGAGGAGGAAACTTCGTTAATATTAATGTCAAGTTCTGTAGCGACACGTCCGACGCGACGAATTGAAATTCGTAGCGCGTGTCGGGAAATCGTCATCACGGAATAATTGAATGATTGCAGCCTTTGGTGGCCGTTCATCATTATTTGTTGAAATTACAAAGAGATATAGTTTCTCGAAATAGTCACGCCTGATTTGCCGTTTCAAAAATTATTACAACAAAAAAATCGGACATTCGGAAATCCGCACGGTTTTACATGTACATTGCTGTCAACGTTATTTTTGTTTTGTTTTTTTTTTTTCTCCCCTGATGAGTTACGTTTCGAAACAGGATACCGCAAGGCCGTTCGCAAAAAAAGTCTCGCGATGATTAGTGTCGATCAGCGGAGAAATCACTTTGATGGTCAATTATTTTGCGAACGGTATTCGTCGAGTTTATATCGGGCGGGATAAAAAAATGGAGTATAATGCTCCGCGGCGAGGCATGTTGTTTTTCGCGGCAACAGCTGCGGCGATCGATGCTGAGAGGTGAGGCCTCGACAAATATGGTAATAGCTCGGTGTTTAACATATGTAGCACTAGCACGTACGCGCGCAACGACGGCTTTATCATTAAAGGTAATGGGCGTCTCACTCTGCCTTCACTTGCATCTCGCACCTCCGCTTCGTCGAAATTCAGATTCGACGAAATCGCCAGCGAGAATCAGTGTGGCAATCATGATTCAGCTGCGTGGCGCTGATATTTATCGACTCAAGCAACGTTTCCGTCCACCCAAAGAATTTCGTCCTAAGACACACACGCAACTCTGACGAGACATTACAATTACAAAGTTTATTTTTTTCTTTTTTTTTCTTTTTTTTTTAAATTTGAATTAACAATATTGCGAAGATCAAGGACGTCGTGGGAACAGATTTAGTTGATATTCCGAAATTCGAGAAAAAAAAAAAAAAAGAAGAAAAAACATGACGTAATTGTAAAGGAATACATGAAGGATGCGAAGGAGAAAAAAAGTTCGGCATGAGTTCGCGATGAGGCCTGAAATGCAATTTTCTCGTAGTCAGTGAAGTGTAACTCGTAACTTTCTTCCCATCCTTTGTGATGATCTGTGGATAGGTGCGCTCATAGATGAGAGGGGCCGCGGGCACGTATCTCCACCGTCGACACAGAGCTCGCGTCGCCTCTGAAATTGGCACCTTTCACACACGAGTGTTCGAACTGCAGGAGATAAAAAATTCGACGAGATTGGAAACTTTCGATACCATCTTCATAGCGGAACGGAGGGCTTTGAAAGATATTAAGTACGAGGATCTCTTCTTTGCGCCGGCTCTTGTCCCCGCCTTTATCAAGTCGTTTTTCCGATTCCTTCGTGTGGGAGAGGACGTTTGACGCTGATCTCATACGTGGGTGTGGAACTACTTCCTTCACGCCCATCTCAGCCAACCAGCCGCGAAAACTCGCAAAAATTTTGCCTCTTTAACGATCGGTCTGTGCAAACACAAAAACAATAAATTTCAATTTGCCCAGGCGAGAGAAAGAGAGAGAGGGGGAGAGCTGGTTGTTACTTTCTAGCCAGTATTTTGTTTTCCCTTGTATTTATTTTTTGGTTCATTCGTCATTATTATTATTTTTCATTGCATCGCTCCTAAAATGAAGTGGTAGTAAATAACATTACAATTCTCCCGGCGAAAATTGGAAGTAAAATATAATATGAGAAATAAATCAAATTGATATTGCGCGCCGAGTTTTATTTCTGTTCGCGCGACTGCAGTGCATGAAATGCTTCTAAAACTTGAATTACAATATTTGAATTTCTTAGTAAACGACTTCCACACCCTTGGGCAACGCGAAATTGAAAATTCAACGTGCATATTCGAAAATGCAAGTGTGATGAGAGAACTCGGCACGTTAAAGTAACTACCAAAGAAAATGTACTTACTGATCGAATCGACGTGGAGACGAGCCTATTACGAGAAGGAAATGAATGCTCGGGAATATTTATAGTCATGGTACATTTGCCCAAGAACGAGTCAACGTTTACTTTATATCTGTACCTATCGGCGGAATAATTCATGGATCGCCATTTTTATTGCAGCGTAATTTTATTTTACCATACGAAAATCATATTAGAGTATACCAATCCCTACTTTATTCCATTTTCGTACCAATAATTCTGAGGCGAGAATAATCATTGAATAAATATGTGAATTACGCCGTGCAAATGAATTCTGTTTAGTTTCCGGAGAAAGATGCTTTTTAGAGACTTTATATTGCTAACTCGGAGCTTCGTCTTTTCGAGGCGATTCAAACGCGAATGAACGATCGTTAATAACCAGAATAAAAACGATCAACAAAAAATTATGATCCAATAAAAGTCCGCATTGTGAATGAAGAAACAGGTGTTGGACAGTCTCGAGAGATCGGCGCAATAATTAATTTGTCTACCAACAGCTGACCGGATTGAAAGTCTATTGACGCAATTAAAAAAGTGATGAAAAAATTCTCGAAAGCTATTCAAGAAAGTTGGCCCGATCAACTCCGTTCCCTTCCTCATTCCCTAACACAATTCGAAATTAACTTCTTGACTTTGCTCTGATGATTTACGTTCGGCATACAACATTTTTATCTCTTTTGCTTCTTTTATTTTCGAAATTAACATTTTCTACATTCTTCACCTGCACCGTAGAGAATCTCTGTACACAATATAAAATTCTAGACGAAAGCTGTCAGATCATGCAACATAAAGTCTAACTTTATACCTAAAAATTGATAAATTTAAGTAAAATAGTGATGTATGTTTACACTATTTATAACAAATAATTTTATAACAAACATGTTAAATAATTAAATAACTGCGTATATTTTGTAGAACACAGAGCAAATAAAAGTCCTAATGTCAAAAATTTGTTTAAGGAGTTGTGAGATTTATGTGTCTCGAAAATAAGATAGGGTTTGCATCAAAAGCACAAATCTTCACTAATCGATATATAACCGAGCACTTAATGATTAACATGGCGAGGGCGTTTTTTGAACGTTAGCAGCGTTGTTTGCGGCAACGTGTCATGTAGGTGCGAAAAGGGCGGACACGACAGGTGGTGCAACAGCTGCAAATCTGGGCGAAAAGAGAGAATCGAGAAGTCAAACGATATCTTCAGTGCATTCAACGCCCACTTGCACTTTGCGATTTTGCGCTCAAGACTCTCTGTATCGGCCGGGTCATCGCGGTGAAAAAAAGTCACGGTTTTTCGTTCATTTGCGCGGGTTATTATCTCAAAACGAGCTCGTTGTCTCCGACTATAAAACTGCAATTTTTTCCTGTTCGAACGTTTTTTTTCCGTCGTTTAGTCAGAGTCGTTAAATTCAATCGGCTTTTGAATACAAAAAAAGCTATTACATTTTACGAATGCAAATTCAAATTAAGAAAAAAAATTTTTTTATTTTAATCTTCTGTCTAATCAAATACAACGTCTGAAAAAAATTAGTTTGACATTATTTTATTCGAGTTTTAAGGGGGGGAAAAAAAAAGGATTGCGATTACAAATGTACACTGGTTAAGATATCGAAGAAACGTTTGCTTTTTAATCGCACCAGATATCGGCATCTGATTAAAATTTTGCGTCTTCATAAATCCTGGCTCACTTTAGATTCCAAGATAAAGTCTCGATCAGATATTTATTAAGATTTTGCGATGTGTATCTTTTGTATCGACGCTTTAATAGAAACAACTCACGATTCCTCGCGGGATCCTTTTTGTATATACCCCGGCCACAATTTATACTTGACTTATCGGCTTCATGAATCCTGCAATTTAATTCGCTCGCGGAGTGTGATTTGCATAATTGTAACGGGAGGGAATGAATAAAAAAGCTTGTCATTACAGTTTATTACATGCAATTCGTTCGGATGAAATAATTGCAGCGGACGATACAATGTCAATATTGCAGTGATTGCTCGCGAAAGCAAATAATATATGCGCGGCGCGCGCAGCGCTCTGTTGATCGAATTTGCCGTCCAGGGGAAAAAAAAAAAAAATTTGGCGCGGTAATAATGAAAACAAAACACGATTCGTCAGTTTCGTTTCCATAGCTTGATGTGTACCCGCGCGTCATCAAACAGTCGCATTATCAGTGGCGCATTATACTCGCGCTTGGTCCCCGACGCACGTGTGTTGACGAAGATCAAAGCGAATTCCATTAGCCGGGGTAGCTAAAAATTGTTCACAATGAATTTAAATTGAAATTTACGTAACGCATTATCTGCGGGTATTAATTTACTACGATCGGATCTCATTTTCTTATCTGATTTCGGATCGAATGATATACCAGTCAGCAGGAAGAGAGCGTTATCATTGAGCTCTGAAAAATGTTTATCGCGACATCTTACGCAATTACCGAGGTATCGCGCAGAATTAGTTATACCGGTCGAGGTCCGAAGATTTATTTGCACAAAATGTCGTGCAGATTGAAAATAAAAGAGCGAATTTCGATTATCACACGCGATTGATAAGATTATCATATCAATAAATAATAAGTAGGTCCAGATGCATGCATGTCGGGGTGTGAGATTTAATTTCAGGGCCAAAAGTTATGTGAATGACTGAATTAGAAAAATTGGGTTTCATTCAAGTAGAATAACACGAAACAAATGATTTGGCATAAATTTTTTATTGTTTTCAGTTTTGATGTAAGACAAATCGAACGAGTTTGAGATTTCAGTTTTTACAACATTTTGATCAATCGACATGGATATTCATGAAGTTGTATGAAAGAGGAACGAAATTGTAAACTAAATTGTTGGATGTTTTTTTTTTTTTTTTTTTTTTTTTTTTTTTTTTTTTTTTTTTTTTTTTTTTTTTTTTTTTTTTTTTTTTTTTTTTTTTTTTTTTTTTTTTTTTCCGATCAAAAGTAAATCCCTGTCCGACGAAAATAATAATAAAAGTGAATTGATAAACTGTCGAACGTTTTATCGACAACGAACTTGATATTATTATTCAATCAGCGATACGAAAAGATTATACAATTTCGAAAATTATCACGAGTTAAGTATAAGGAACTGATTGCTTCAAATCAACATAATAAATTTACGATACCTCGAAGTGTCAAGAGACAACATCTTTTTAATCACCATGTCAACTAGTCTGACATTATTATTTTACTTGAGAATTAGTTTATATAACAATTTCGGAAACTTTTTTGTGAATTTACTCAAATGAATTTTCACTCAGTCATATGTAAAATGAAACCCACTCATTTCGCAAATATGGTAAAACCTTAATAAATTCTGATCTGATCGTGTGTCATGCAGACATGGCCAGATATCAAACTTTTTTACCCCGACTTGCAAGTACAGCTGTGACATGCGAATGCACTCTGCGGGACAGCAGGAACTAATTCTGACGCGTTTGTGGAATTTTTGCATCTGAAATCGGCCACGATGTTGCGCAAGTGACGCGCAAACACTCTCGGTGTCAGAAGGCCACATTTTTTAACCACTACATCACTTGTTGACACATCTTTGAAAAAGACCACGTGGCTGCCAGGCGTTGACGTGACAAGCATCTCATAGAAAACGCTGAAACATTTTAAATCAAAACAATTGCCTCAATTATTTTATTTTTTACTGCCTTTTTAAAGACATTTTAAGATTACATTTTTTTGAACTTATATAACGAATGAATTTCTTAACTTTTATAAAACAAAATTAAATTAAGAAAGCACAAGAATATGAAAAAAAAAAAAAAAAAAAAAAAAGAAATGAAAGGTTAGGATAAGAAAAACTATGAAAGTATCTTTTACCTCGTATGAAAATTTATTTGATATTGATAAATGATAATTTCGCGCTGTAACTATCAGGTCGCTCTTGGACATTCGGTGAACATTAGAATTGCACGAAACATTGCCACCCACTTATTGCTCTACTTGGTCGATAGTTTCATCGGCAGTCTTCCGCAGACATACATTCAAAACAATTGTCAATTACTGGTGCACTATCAGCCAATCATATGAATTGCCTTGGACACGTCATCGGTATACCAAAACCAAGCCAGACTATACCAGCGTATATTTCCCATGCATTACAAAACAAAACTAGACAAAATAGAAAGTTACTAAATTGTTGTAAAAAAAGTAAAAACTCACTAGAATGTTTCTAAAAAGTCCGTCTAAATTAGTTACAAACACTTGAAAGTTACCAGAGAAAGTAAAAGTTGCTAGAATGTAACTAGAAAGTTACTAGCAAATTGTTAGAGGCTGTACTTGAAAGTTAAAAATTTATTGTAGGTTAAACAATGTTATTTGAATTATTTGACAAGAAATTAGACAATTTTGAATTCCTTTCTCCGTATGCAATTATCAACAGGCGACTAACGCGACATCAATGTGGTTCGTTTGATCGTACCGGAATTTCAATTACACGCTGTTGGAGCCATTTTCGGGAGACGTTATTAGTCTCTACCGTTTTAGAAGTAAATTTCGCATCGATATCGATCTCTGCAATGCGATCTAAATTGTTCCGATCATAATCTCAGTCCCGCGTGAACCATGAATAATCGATCATAGAGTGTTTATTGTGGCTGCGCAAGTTAATCAAATTGCAATCACATAGACCGAGATATCTCATGGAATTGTACCTCGCTTTGATCTTAATTCGTTTAATCCGAGCTGGGATATTCTCTTTAATCTTCGCAGAAGTCACCTGATGCACCGAGAGACACTCGGACGAGAATGCGTCGGTGCAACTTAATCCCCCTTGTTGAGAAACCAAATCCTTTGCAAATTCACGTCGAGTTATCGCGCTCGCGGAGCGCGTAACAATTATTGTTTTTACAGAAGAGATCGATCGAGCTGTTGTCACTGATCCAGTTTTTGCGGCTCACGAACGGGGGTAGAAAGGCAAAGTGGTGATTGTTGTTTAGATAATGTTCCGCGGGAAAGGCAGCCTTGGTTTGTCGTGAGGTGCTTCAAGGCGAAAGGGGGCGTCCGCATTGTTGCTAACTTTGAGATCTGATTATCTTGGCCGCGCCTCAGGATTCGCCTGCGTCCTTCATCGGCTCTAAATCATCCACTTGGAACTGAAAGTTTATCAAAAGTAATAATGTTACAGTTTTGTTTTGTTTGTTTGTTTGTTTTTTTTTTTTTTACTAACCAGCAATTTCAAATTGTTCGGTAATCAAATTAGAACATTTGCACGAATGATAAAAAACAACATATCGAGTAATTTATAAATACTTCGTAACGACTAATTGTAGCGGACGCTTTGACCGTTTCGTAGATACAAAAAGATGACAAAACCGGTAATATCGAACATTTGGTCGACTAAACATG
Organism: Trissolcus brochymenae; assembly: GCA_030523145.1. Lineage (NCBI taxonomy): Eukaryota > Metazoa > Arthropoda > Insecta > Hymenoptera > Scelionidae > Trissolcus > Trissolcus brochymenae. Next base: position 253,010 of record JAQQRF010000382.1, read on the forward strand.
TAAGCTCGCAAATAGTCCACGTCTACAAAGGCCCCTGAAAAGTATCGCCGGATTAAACCTGTCAACTTTGTATGGGCGGATTAAAACTCTTGAAATTAATTTGCGTAATTGCAGACGAAATACGAGCGGTGTGTGGCTCGGCCATTTCTAGAGGGATTTCGTCTTGTCTCATTCGCTCTCGAGCTCAACAGATGCCCGAGCCACGGATGTTGGCGTTATTAATTACTTTATTAACCGTTTTGTCCGTGTCCCGTATTTGGAGACTCGAAAATTTTTAACCAGCCACGATTTCGCGCAAGCCGCTCGCGTCGGATTCCGAGAAACTCATTTACTCAATTTGCGCACAGCCGTGTAACACATCCCGGAGCTCTATTAAGGTAGCACGCGGGAAAAATATTCTCTCGGTAATTACACTCGTCAGGATGAACTTAGGAGATCAAAACGAATGTAGGAAGTGATTAATCTCTCGTTCCATTATACAGCGTGTGTTTATTATTTACGTGGTAAGACGTGTAGGCACTTTGCAATCTGAAGATAATGTAATGAAAAAGGATAGTCTCTCTATCTTAATGAATAAACTTTGTGCAATACTTTTTTTTTTTTCTTTTCCCCTCCCATTTCTCGGAACAAGTATGATGAAATATCTCGTGATTGATGATGTCGAGTTTCGCGCACAATATCATTTTTATCACCCTGCTCGGGCAATTTTTTTCATCGCCTGTATATACTTTCCACTTTTTAACTCAATCTTTTTATCAGTGCGAATTTTGCAAATTATTTGAAAAGTGGCCCCTTTTCGCAAGACAGAATTATCCCGGTCCAATCCGTGATTTAAAATATGAAATTTGATTCATACAACATATATCAATTGTCGACGAAATCCAAACTATTTTGAATTGCAGTCAAGAAGAATTGCTCTTGAATCAAGAGTTTCGTCCTGTGAGCACTGAAACGAGAGCGTGAGGCGAAATATGCCGAAATATGCAGTGACCCAGAATGCATCGAGCGATAGTGACGAAAAGCTTCAGAAGCAAGGGGGGAAAAAACAACGGGGAAACCGAGTTTGGCGTTATTTAGGGATTCGTGGAGCGAGCAGCGTGTAATAACTCGAAAACGGGATCGCCTACCGATTACGTCAAAATTGCTTGCAAACATTCAATATCGACTCGTGGTAAAGGCCCCATGGCACGAAAATTGGCGCTGTATCGGCTGACTGGATTGTTGCCGCTGCCGCTACACGGCGCGCTGCAGTGACAGGATTGACGTCCGCTCGAAACCCAACCGTAATCACCGATGATTGCCTTTGATTACGCGTAACGGTCAAAGCACGCCCGAGAATTTGGAGGGCCACCGACCGCTCTGCCCCTCTCTCGCTCCCTCCGACTGTCACTCTCCCTCTGGAGCCCGGTGCGTATCGTTCCCTCCTCGGTTCGTGTTTTTTATACCATCGTAATCGGCCCAACTTGGCCTCTCCTGAATGCACTCGCAATATTTCGAAGCGATTGGCACACGCAAACTCCTCGTTCCAAAACCGTCACTTTCCTGGGCCTCGCGGCTCGCATTCCAGCTCGCTGTCCTTTCGAGCGAAATAATTGAATCAAAAAACGAACACGACCCTACCGTAAGACCAATTTTCGTATGACTCATGAGCGTGCTGCGAATATTTGCGAGATTAGAGCTACAGATAAGGGGTCCAGCGATCAAGGAAAAAATATCCTCAACTGAACTTTGCTTCTCAGAGACTTTTTGACGGCAAAATATATATATAGATATATATATATATATATATATATATTGTTCGTTTTTATCATAAATTGTGAATAACAATTTAATATCAACGTTTGACTAGAATGTTTTGCAAAATATAATTTGTACTGATTTCAAGTTACGATTTGAGATTGTAACATTTTTATTGTGCCGCGATAACGGTTCTCCCGTTTGGATGTTTTTTGCAACCGTCCTCTTGCGGTGATGGCTAGATCAGAAATCGGTTCTCGTCAATCTTCGGTAGTGCATGCCGTTAATTCTTTTTTGACTGATGTTTGCAACAGGTAAATTATTGTTGATTGTAAAAGAGGCGTGTTATTAAACGTTCATAGACATACGTTACGTTTGAGGATGCGCCGTTTTTACAGCCTTTTTGTGCAAAATAATAGGTTCAACAGTCAAAGAAGTTCAGAGCGCGGTGGAAAAAAAAGAAAACTAAAAAAAAGTGTAGCATTTTTTAGGTGCCGCGTTAACACTCTAATAACTCTCCGGCACGAAATAACACTTAATTTCAATAACGTTTTAATGCTAGGATGCTCGAAGGGGTCAATGTTCTTGACGTATTATTTATTATCTGTTCGACTACCTTGGACGCCCTCAAACGATTTCTACTTCGACCTGGGCGTTCGAGAGCAACTGTCAAAAATTTTTTGCCAAAACCCAACAATTCTCTAAACAACTTTCAACCTTTTTAAAAATGTTCATTTAATTACCATACATTTTGTTACTTCCTTCAGGGCATTATAATTTTCGAAATCTCTACTTTCAAACTTGACAAAAAGAAACACAAGATCAACAAAAAACTAAAAGTGCACAAATATGTTGAGAAAAAAATGTATGAAAAAAGATGTGAGATGGAAAAAAAAAAAACAATTTCTTTCAGGTTTTTGAACAACATAAATACACAAGAGGATAGAGGAAGAGTTGTTTCAAGGCTGTGCCATGCCTAGGTTATATAGTTGTGGTCGGTGCACGGAAAGCGGGTAGGTTCAACGACACGCCTTGCCTCGGTTGTAAGCAACCTGGCGTAGATTCACTCGGTTTGCTGGCTTTTGATGTATGCCACTGTACATTTCCATTCGGTGAATCCTGCGCGACCTTGCGTCACTATAACTTCAATCTTTGACTCGAATCACTCGGATTAATCTCGGCGCTGGAATTCTCCGATGGGATATTACCGGTCAACAAAGCTCTTAGAAATAAGATATGTCGTGGGTTCCTTTTTTCATACTAAGCCAAATGTTAATTCAAATCAACGATCCTCTCAATTCTGATCCTGATATACTCACTGTCGAAAATTTATGTTAAGTAAACGTTCTTCCACGATCTCGTAAGACACAAATTTATGTCTCCCAGCAAAGCCTAAAAAAAACTGGAAAAAATTTGGAGATAATTTCCATATAATAACGATATAACGTTTCAATTTTGTTTAATAGTGCAACTTTGTACAAACGTTGATTTGAAAAACGTTGACGCGTTTTGTTAAGATGGCTTTTATAAAGTGTTTCTGAAAGAACCATATTGAATTAAGACATTTTTTGTAAATGCAACACTTTAAATTTGGTACTTTTGCAAATTGAAGACACTTTTGTAAATTGAAGACACTTTTGGGTGGAGCTTAATGGACATGTTTTACGGTGAAGTAAGCAAAAAAAAAAAAAAAAAAAAAAAAAAGACGAATTTCATTGAACGAAGCAACATTAAAAGATAATTGTAAATTGTTTCGTTGAAGTTGAGCTAAAACTATGCCGTAAGAATACAAAATTAGGATACAAGCCAGCAAGAGAGGTGATGGCGGGAAATTTAAATTGAAATTAAATTTCGCATTACGCCGGGTAATTTTTAATATCGGAGATGTCGGATTACGCTTATGTGGAACGCCAACAATTGGCTCCTATAACCGCGGGAGCCTCCACGAAATGCGCAGCGGGCGATCTCTCCGTCTCGCTCATTCATCCCAAGTGCTTCTCGGTCGATGCTCGCACAACCAAGTCGAAGTAATCTTGGCAATCGCTCCGCGCTTGTAATAGCTTCCTGCCCTAATTGCTCGTCATACACTCATTACTCCGTTCCATGTACCTTATTATCGATCGCATACGCGATGTGTCGCATACGAAATTCGGGGTCCGCCGGCAGGGACCCGACGCAACCCACCTGGAAAAGGTCCAAACAAAAAGTCAACTAACAAAATTTACTATTCAAATTGGCAATAATTTTGTGCCCGATAACATCGATCGGTGAATATCAAATCACTACTTTTTGCAACTTACGAAAAAGTCATCGAGTAGGAGCAGAGTCATGATTTTGTGGTAAACACGATTCTTTCTGTAGTTCCAACTTTGATAATACCTTGAAATTAATATTTATCCTTCAGTCTTGGTTAACTAAGATGTTTATTATAAAATTATTTATCAAGAAATCAACTATGAACGTGTACATATTTGTTAAAAAAAAAAAACAAAAAAAAAAAAACAGAAAACAAATAACCGATTTACCGATTTTGAAGAACTGATAGCGACAAATTCTCTTTCAATTTCGTTCGAGCTTATTTTTGTTTATTATGAGGAGAGGCTTGTTATCCTGGACACCGTCGGCTCAATTCTCGACGCTCTTGTTGACACTTGTGTCAAACATTCGTTATTTTATTTTTATCCGTGGCAATGACGAGATAAAACTGGCCGTCAAGTTGCAGGTCGTTAGGCTCCCGAGAGTTATTGACCTGTGATCTGTAAAAGTTTTGTCTGGCTGTTTCACCTCCTTCGTGCCAAATTGTCGCAGTTCAAGCCAATCGTAAATTATTTTTGTTATTCAGTTTCAATGTTAATGCGCGATCGTTTAGATAAGCTTAGAAAGAAAAACATTAACAATGCGATGGAAAAAGCCAGGCGTGTGTGAAATTACATCTTAAAAGGTCAATCGTGTGAACTTAATTAGAATTTATGGACAGAAACTTGAACTAGTGTGGTGCGCTCGGATTGGCGGCTCACGCGACCTGTTTAAACACGACGAAATAATTTATACGGGCCGAATATAAATAGATGAGCCCTAATTATTATAACTGGTTACAATATCGGGGAATCAGTAGTGTATCTGGGCTGCTAAATACTCGACCGCTCGACGTGTTTTCGTCCAAATGTTATTCCAAAAATCAATACGTCATTGGCTGATAATAATGAAATCAATACGTTCGGTCTGCGAGATGTAGAGGGGTTCATCATCGCGGTCGCCATTGCGAATTGCTCGAAATATCGCGGCACGCGAAAATTTGCAGTTTGTTTTAACTCGTGAAAAAATTATAATAGTATTAGTAACATGAAAAATGTTAAGAATGTCTTGGAGATTGTGAAAATTAAGATATGTTCTTGATGTTGTTTCACGATTCGAATAATTAATAATATTGATAAACAACGTGAGAATGAATGTTTAATAGTTACAACAATTACGACAATATTGTTCTACCACAAATAAATAATATTGAATTTATCGATAAGCGAGCACTGCTTAATCACTTGAAAATACACGGTAATAATAATGTACAAACAGCGCGCGTTTATCTGATGTGTTAAGATTAATTTCTCTACTTAACGGGCCATAAAGTTACACCAAACTTTAATTTATATAGATTGTAAATCATTTTTTATATGCGCGGTTTATTTTACTTTGGCGGAAAAAAAGCACAGGCGGAGAATTGCAGTAAATTGTGCGAATTTTTATTATTGCGTGTAAATTTCGCATAAAAACTATTATTAACTTGCATTCATTTTCACAATCGACACGAAAAAAAAAAAAAAAAAAAAAAAAGAAAAACCTCGACACAGCCAAGACGGCCCGCTAAGCCGCGGATATTAAATGAAAAAATTTTATGACTGTCATCAGTTCACTTAATGGTGCAACATTATTGCAAAATGTTGCAAAAAGTATCCGATCGCTATTTATCTGTGAAATAATGATAAATTGTATATTTGCCTTTGGGAAATAATTTCGTATGAAATTTACAAACTATAAAATACAACATGTTGCAGGTGGAATGTTAATAAAACATGGCAAGTAAAAGTTCACATCAGGTCATTTTATTCAAAGTACATTCATGATTGAACGTACTAATCAATTTTTTAAATTATAACTTTATAACGAGCCCTACCAGTTAGTACTATTATTAATACGCAGTCTTTTAATATATCAACAAACAAAATGATCGTTGGAAATGTAAAAATAACAATTTTAGCAATTGGATTTCAATTGACCCCCATTATGGAAGTAAGTTTAAAAATAATAAGTTTGAATATGTAACAGATAAAAAAATATCTGTTCGATATATATTTTAAAAATTGCCGAGAGGGTCGAATCATAGTATAAGCGTCAAAATGACATTTTGATGATGCATTATTAGGAAACGGGAGGTTGCGCTGCAGTTGCGGCAAGCCTAACGATCAGAGTGATAATGCCAAATGAAAACGAGCGACGCTCATGCACACGGCGCAGGCTAATCAATATTAATGAACGGAATAATACAACCGAAATGCGAGATGCAGATTTACGCCCGGATTTCGTCTGTCCGATCTCGGCTAATAACAGTCTCTGAGCCGTTCGCCTTCATTCTTCATGCGCTAATATTTGACAGCCGCTTTGACAGCGCAAACCAAGTCGCTCGGTTTGCACCGCTGCCTCGCATTTTAGCGAGGCGTCTGCGGAATTATTGGATCCGCTATTACAGTTTGTTGATTATTTATCGCGCTGTTGACTTCGTGATTCAAACGAGGGTAATTGACGTTGCGATTATTGCGAAACTCAAATTTCGCTCGTCTCGTTGATGAATTCACTCTGTGCAGATTTCTCGCAAGAATTATTGAATTTTGCATTTGAATCTTTCGTTCCTTTTTCAAAACAATTTTTGCTCATTAATTAACAAATTTATTCGACTGTATAAGAGTTACCCGAACTGTGCTCTTATATTATCTAAAATTGATGCAAATTTTCGCACAGGTCTGTATTTTATTGTTGTTTTTTTTTTTTTTGCAGGTAATATTCCAGTTTGATAAAATAGTTCTAACAATTGACTGAGTTAGGAGCGACGTCGCAACCGATCGGTGAATGCCCGGTGAGTAACAAAAGAGCGCAACGAAAAATTTTGAAGTAAGACAAAGACATGGAAAACAAGGCGTAAAAAATGGTGAAAGGGGAGAAAAAAATGCGAGCACAAAGTAAAATAAAGTGGAGGGTCAGAAATCTCGGGGGGATCCGCCACGAAATCTGCATATCATGGAGGTTCGTGTACTCGATTAAAAATGGTCACGTTTTTTTGTCTCTGCACGAAGCCTTTGCTTTTTAATCTATTTTTTGCTCCGTTTATCTCATACACGACAGACGTATCCGAAGGAGCACGCACAAAGGCACCCTCGGATACGACAGGGGTTAAGCCGCGGCGCTTCTGCCGTGGCCGGACAGCGCCAAAAAACTACCTCGATCCAGCCATTCAGTCGCAAGAATATTCAAACCGGCGCGTGATATCGCTCCCGAAAACACTCGTCACTCTAATACCGTCGTCATTTTTTTGACGCATCCACTGTCCCCCTCTAAATTTTTTTTCATTCCGTTTTTTTTTATCGCCTACCGTCGACCCTGATACCATCGGTGTTTTGTGTCACTGAGCGCATACGCGAGCAAAAAACTGTTTATGCATTTTAATGCAGCGAGAGCGTGGCTAAATTAAAAAAAAAGGTGACTCCTTTACACTCGATCGAATTACTTTTTTTTGTTTTTTTGTTTCAATCCCCTCGCAAATCAAAAAACTTTCTTTGCAATGTTCACATTCGTCTTGCTCTTTTCAAAGAGTAACAAAAAATTAAAAAATAAAAAATCACTGTTTGTTATATACTTTATAATTATTAATTGACGAAAAAAAAAAAAACAAACAAACAAACAAACAAAAACTTAGATGGCGGAAGAGTTTTTGTAGGAAAACGAATTGAGGATTGGAACAAAATGAGAAAATCAGCCCGTTCCACAAATGCCAAAGCCTAATTATAATTCTATTGACGTTGGTTTCACGTTTCAGCACCACGTGTATTTATATTCGGTTGTAAGCATTTTTTGCGCGATTGCCAGCTTTTTTTTTTTTTCAGTTCGTTCCGTGACCCTTTCTTTTCGCCCCGTGTTAACTCCTATCGCAGCGATCGGTTTTTTGCTAGCTTTTTTTCTGTTATTTCCACCCTGGCAATATGTTCGTCTTGTATTTTCGCTCTTCCTCCAGCTGTCCAGATGAAATGTCGTATTTACATACGATGCGTCTATTTATTTTCAAATTATCCCCGGGTCGGGGATAATTTTGTTCAAACGCGAATCGAATAAACAAAGAGCGAAATTCAAAGCGGAGAAGAAATTTGAGAGAAGGGAAAGGCTATAGGAAACGACGAGAGATTCCAGATACCTTAGGCGCAGTAGCAATTCGGGTTTTTGAGAGTGCTCGTCCGCAAAGTATAGAGCTGAAGCTACTCTTGAGCACGACTCGCTCTTCTGTTGCCGAACCCTCTTGTCTTCGGGCGTCTACATTTCACGCAGAGCAAGATTCAGCCAGCCCTTTAAGCATATAAATTATTAGGAGACTGCTTCAAGAGGCCACTTCCAGAAAGCTCGCCATTGTTGTATGATACCTTTGCAGGCAATCCGACCTACACGCGCTGCGTTTCACAAAATATGAAATTGTTCGGTTCTGCACGTAACAACAACCCTCTTTAATTTTTACGTGACATCTTTTCAGTTATCCTCGAACTAAAACTGATCGTCCAAGTTTTTGTTCGAGCCCTCGCGAAATTGGACAACTTTTTGAAACTAATTGCTGATGATCCAAGTCAAAATGTTTCGAAAGAATGAAAAGGTTTCCCATATCGAAGATTGGGTCAACTATGATTTGTTGAAATAAAATGTTTGGTCAAACGAATCATGTTGCGGAGACGTTCGGATGGTCCAGTCATCAAAAAATTGTTTCCTAGTCATTTGTTTCATTAAAGCGGAATTTTTATTACTGTCAATCTTTTTGTTTTGGTTTTATATTTTATTTGATTCTGCAATATCATTTTTGTTTGATTGCGATCGGCGAATTTACATACGAATTATAATTAAATGAGAAAGCTAGTAATTAAGTTTTGTCGTTCCGTTTGAATATGAATGGAAATAAGAACAAGTCTTCGTTTACCTTAATAAACACGAATGTTTTCAGCTGCCAAAATAAGTCATGACGCTAACGGTCCGGCGAAATAATCGATCAGATGATAATGTAATTAAATTCTTCACATGTTCTGACTGATGTAATCAATTATACTTATTGAGCGTCTTTCAGTGGCTTAAATTATTTATGCGATTGGCTCGTTCAACCGAGACGAAATAATTTTTTTGATTTCATTAAATTATTAGAACCACTGAAAATGGAACATTGGAAAATCTCACTAATCAAACTATAAATTATTTTGCAACGAGATGTATTCTCTGGTTCGAAAATCCGTGTTCATTTAATTTTACACAATTTTTTTTTTACCTGAAGAATGTTAATAATTCAAGCTCAAATTAACTCAATGAAAGCTCCACAAACGGCAGGGCATTTTTAACGCGCGAAAATTCAAATTCCAACATTGTGCAAAGTTGATTTAATAGGTACCGAAATTAATTACCAAAGCAGCCTCTGAGGCTGGACGTGTACCTTCGCCGATCGATCTTCATCGATGCGTGCGAGCCGCCCATCGGCGACACTTTCGCAAAGCCCGTCAAAATTGAGCATAATTGTCGTCGAGGCGGCGACAGGTGATCTGCGAGCGTGACAAGAAACACCGTGTACAGTGCGCCAATTTGCACTTGCATCTGCCATGGCGACAGCCGGCGTTGACGAAATGCAAATTTCGTCCGATCAAACTTGCGATCGGCAGACGAGATCGCCTCGATCTGCAGTCACGTATATTGAAAAATAATTGCTCAAATGAATACGTTACTCTTGTTTTATTACTTCCACCGGCGTCATATAAATGTATTTCCTTGCTAAGATAATTATAAATATTATTTCTCCTTGGACAGCAGCAGTCATTGGCGAAATGTATTTTGCAAGACACCGAGAAACACCTTGCAGTTGACATCAAAAGGGACAACTTCAATAACTATAAAGTCGGTCTTAACTTACAACTCATCAATGGTCGAGATATGACGGGACTAATCATATGGTTCTTTCAGGCCTGGCTTGTGTTTTCCAAATGATATAAAAATTGCGTTCATGCAAAATTCATAACATGAACGATGAAATCGAATTCGAAAGTTAGAGGAATACAAGTTTTATAGCGTGGAAATGATTAATTCGCGATTTTCAGTTGTACATTAATAAAACATACTTTTTATTTCGAAAAATCATAACTGCAACGGAAAATGTTGAAAAAATTTTTAATAGATTTACTAAAAAAAAAAAAAAAAAAAAATCTGATGAAATACATAACACAAATTTGCTGCATAAAATATAGTTATTAAATATATTTATCTGATTAAAGGTTATTTTTTGCACACTTTCTAAAAAAATGAATGATAAGTTGAAACTATTGAGAAATGATTAATTGAGAAATATGCCAAATCAGAGATTTGTAGTAACTTCCGGTTTTTTTTCAGTAATTTTCTAGGTCATTCTAGTTACTCTTTAATGCAAAGAAAAACGCAGCAACTGCTTTCTGAACTGATGATAACCATGACAGTTAATTCAAAGCAGATTCTGCTTTTTTTCTCAGTCTATCAAATCTACCACCTTTTTTCCCCAATTAATTTCAAGCAAATTTGTAGTATTTTTTTTTTTTTTTTTTTTTTTTTTTAGTAACTTCTAGTGATGATACCGTTTTTGCAGTGAATAAAGGAAATACCAAATATGGAAATTGTTCGAAAATGAAAATTGCAACGAAAATTATAGTAATAATGTCGTTTAATATTTCACATATAATGTTTGTTATATTTGACGTTAGAATTTGTGGATTCTCGTCCGTGACATTTGACAGGATCGCGGAATGAACGGCGATGGCAGAGTCTCGGTGCGCAATGATCGATTGAGTGGCATTTATGCAATCATTCGGTCGTAAAAGTCGACTGATGATCTTTTCGTGATCAGGATGATATACCGTCGTTTCGCTGTTATTATGTATCTTGTGGGCGAAATCGATCGTCTTGGGCACGGCCGCATGCGTGATTTGTCTTTGTCAGTGTCGATCGAATTCCAACATCAGTCTCGCAGCGGCACAATGCTACAAGGTGTACGTCCGCGGGTTATCGAGAGCCGCCCTTACGAGTGTAGTTTGTACGCGCGGCTAACCACTCCCAGCGTCGCTCAGCTATCATAAATATCTTCGGTTGACTTTGCCCTGGCCTGTTTGACTCTCGTAAATTTACAACAACAATAATAATTCGCGCTCGTGAAAACGTCACTTTGAGTCATCAAGCGAGACCGAATGACCGCGTCTTGCCGCGCAAAAATATACGCCCGCCTAACTCAGCGCCAGGCCTCTTTCATAAATTAAGTCATCATACCCGGCGGACCAACGGAAAGCCTCGTGATTGACGGCCAGACACTCTTTTTTTTTGCGCGACTATGTTTGCTCAACTGATTTATCGCGTCCCCCCCCCCCCCCCCCCCCCCCCCCCCCCCCCTCTCCCCCCCCGCCTTTCTCTGCGGCCCTTTCTTTTGTCTCTCTTCTTGTCTCTCTTTTCTATCCTTTTTCTCTCACTCTCCTCCCCCTCTCTCTTTTTTTTTTTT
>JAQQRF010000383.1:0-166533 GCA_030523145.1 Trissolcus brochymenae
TGAGAATACCAAAAAGATTTTGTTTTTTTCTGTTTTTTTTTTTTTTTTTTTTTTTTTTTTTTTTTTTTATTTTTTTTTGTGTTGTGTTTTAAAGTATTTTCCAGCTTTGCAATTGTATATATAACGGTTACGAATTGGAAAAGCCGGAAAAACCTTAAAAACACACAAAAAAAAAAAAAAAAAAAAAAAAAAAAAAAAAAAAAAAAAAAAAAAAAACAGAAAAAAACAAAATCTTTTTGGTATTCTCAAAACGAATTCGTCGGAAAACGAAATTTATCGAATTTCATCGGGAAAATCTTGTTTGTGTAACTCCTGATAGATTCGTCCATAAACAATAAATAAGAACTGACAAGAAAGCCGAGTCTCCCCTACGTGACGACATAGAAACTTGCTTGTACCATTGTCACGTATGAGAGCGAGGGCGGTGCGCTTTCGAGTAAGGTGTAACATTGGAAATGGCGCGCAAGTACCGTTCCACTCTCATTTCCGCGTGGGGCTTACACGCTGTGAGCACGACCGGGCGCCCATACATTATTTCTCCATGTCAAATAAAACAATTAGCATCTGACCTGACCACGCTCTTGAGATCCCGGTCGGGTCCCCGACGTACGCGACATCTTCATCAGTTCGCCCTCCCTCTCTTAATAACGTCACAGCGACCTGTACATTTTTTACTTTACCAAACGAGGACTAAACAAGTCGTAATACATTTTCTTCTTTCTCTCTTTGTTTTTATTTATTTTGTTTTTCTCCGAGACTAATTTTTCGCGAACAAATGAACGTCACGGGGGGTAATTTTCTCGACCAATAAAAAGCAATGAAAACGACTAGGGGAGATGGCGAAAAATTAAGAACGCAAAGTGGAATGAAAAGGTTCGCTGTCGGGGATTTGACAAAGGCTGACCTGGTCATAATGAATGTTACATAACCCGTTTAATACTTTACGACTCTTAGATTTTGCAGAGGGCCCTCCACTTTGCCCCTCGATCTTGCGCTTTCTCGTGTTCGTTTCTCACTCAGCCTTCGGCTTTTAAGGACCAACTAAAGCGAGAGAAGCGCGCAGCGTCGCCGGCGGCCAGGTAATTATGTGGCGGACGTAAATTAAGCTTGTTTAGATTGGGATTTTTATTAAGGGTCTCCTCTCAAATTGTGCTTTAGAACTCTTTAGCGACACCCTCTTGTTTTTTTTCCCCGATCGAAGGGGCGAAAACTGTTTAACAATAATTTTATCAGCGTTTGATACCGCCCTCGGCCGGTGTCCAGATCCCCGGACACTCGTAAGCTACGGTTACGACGACACAGGTGCGCGCAGCCAAATAAGTTGAGCATTAACTTAACCGTAGTTTAGTATCGCCCACGCTCAGAACACCGTGATGAACAACGTTTTCAATCAATGGCGATCTTCGAACTTTTATTTCTCCCTTTGAAATGCTTGACTTTGAAACGTAGAAAATTTTTTTTTTTCAGATTGCCTCTGATTTCCGATGAGAATGTCGGGAAACGAGCAATTTATCGTTCGCGATGCAAACATTGAACATCGAAACGGGGGTGGGTCGCGAGAAGTTGCGTCGGAAATACATGCGTCGAAATAAATTGGCAAGATTTGAAGACCCCGGTTCAAACGTTCTTGATTGAAATATTAATTGAGCCAAAAAAAAGAAAAAAAAGGAAAGAGCAAAACTTTTCGTGAAACGATTATAAACATTTTTATCGTGAATAAATTATCATAAGTTTCGACGTGATCACACGGTCCGATGGAAACGAAGGCGATCGACATTAATTTGTACTTTTGCTGACAAGTTCGAGAATCACTCGAACGTCTGATGGTTACATGCTTGTATTGAATTGCGATGGGCGATTCTCTTCGGGATACTTTAATGCCGGTGCGTTGCATACTTGTTCGTTCTCTCGATTAAGCTTTGCCGTCATTAAAAGTTTAGAAAGGAGCCAAGGTGCACGAACTTGCGACAGGGATGAGAAAAAAAGAGGAAGAGACGAAGGGTGCCAGGGAGGGAGGGACTTGAAGCAAGTTTTCTCATGTGCAATGCATAATGAGGGCAAGCAGACGGCGCCAAGGGCTTACAAATGAAGCGATGCTGTGTGTCCGGGTGCGCAAATACACCCCCCACTAAATACATCAAAAATATCATAGCAAACTCCTGCGACTACATACGGAAAAAAATATTTATAATATCGCGAAAATAAATCAAACAGTTCGTTGATATCAACTGATCTGTTTTTTTTTTTTTGTTTTTTTTTTTTTTGCGCTTTCCATTTCCACGGTAAATGATCTTCGAGTTTGCTCTAACTTTCGCTTACACATTTTGATAAACAAATTTTAAATTCGAAATTAACTCGATTAAATTGAAATCGATTCCACGTTTAGAGAAATAAATTATGACTCGTAAATTTTATTTTTTCGTCGCGGTCAATTCCGCAACTTCTAAATTTACTACGTGTCAAAACCGTGATAATTAATTGAATTATTTTTTCTGCGATCAAATTTTGTCCATCACACAAAGTTGACGTTTGTTTCGAATCTGACGGGGTTTATTATTAGACGATAAAATATTAAAAAGAAAAACAATTAAAAATAAAATTAAAAATTCAATAAAAACAGAACAGAATCCATTGAGATGAAAAAGATTGCATGCATTTTACAAAAAAAGAGTGTTCTTATATGTTCGAAATTACCTTATTCATGTTTTGACGGGGATTATCCCGTCGACTGGATGCGGTATCTGGAACAAGAAAAAAAGTGGCAATATAGTACGAGTGATTAACATAATCAGATTTGAATGCGAGCAAAAACGCTGGGACAACGTAAGCAAAGATTATACATCAAAATAAGGTCGGATCGATAGGATGATTGCGTAAGCGTGATGTACACCCAAAGAGAGAGAGAGGCAAACGATAATCCTTGGTAGCCCGTGGAATCCTTTTCCCGTCGTAGATCGGAAACCACCCCTACTCTTTCAACCCCTTCATCCAGTTGCCACAGCGCCGAATTCTCGTAATTTAATGAATAGCCCCGACCCCTGTGCATCCTCCTGTGCTATCTTTGTGTTTGCAAGTGTGTGCTCTCGTACATACTTGCGTGTAACACGATGTAGACGTAAAACGAAACTGTGTTCTAATGCTCTCATCTATTCATTCCATTAGATAAACGTTCTCGACTGTAGTCTAAGTGAATTTGTTATCATAACAGTGATCAACCAACAATTGATAAATATTCATCTAACCAGGCCTAAAACAACATTTGCCTTCAAGATCCAAATTTCATCACGCTCTGAATCCTTGTAACTTTTTCTTTTATCGAAGCTCTTGAAAGCTTCTCAAAAATAGATAACTTTATTTACCAAAATTTCAAGTATTTAAACAAAAATTCATCTTCAAGACATGTTCCTACCAATTATGAATAAGATTTACTTTTAAAACAACTAAGAAACATAAAGATTTGAATTTGCTGAAATTAGAAAACGTGGCTTTTTCTTCAAAACCAGTGGTTAAAAAAATGTTTAAGAAAGTTATGATAATAATAATAATAATAATAATAAAAAAAAGAATCTGTCTTGCGATGCGCGCGTGCAAACATGGTGTACAACGAAGTTGAGAATAATGTTTCGGACACGACGCTCGTCTGGGCTTAGCCTGGCCCTCGTTCCCTTACGCGTGTCCGCCGCAGATTCAGACTCCTAATTAAGACGAGGGTGCAAGCGGGGCATCTCGGGTGTAAGGGGCACCGCGCCGGAGGGGCGACCCAAGGCGAAGGGGGTAAGGAATATTGATCACGACCCGAGTGCAAACTGCCCGCACTGCTCTCCAAAGTCAGACCAGACCACTAAACGCCAGATGCGTGAAATCATTTCGGTCCGGGCCAGCGTCTTCGCAAAATAACTCCAGTCCACTGTCTCTCGTTATGCTATCAAAATCACATTTGTCCTGCCGGCTGTGCAGATTAATCGCTCGGTTGATTTTTGCAGCCGAGTATGATTTATTAAGAAACCTTTTGATACCATCTCTGGTCACAGGGGGCCTGTTAACAGGGTTCAGACTGAAAATTTTGTTTGACATTTTGCAAATTTTTTTATGGACCGATCGATTCAACAAGATGCACCGTGATGATGAAGTTTGATATGGTTTGCGAAATAACCAAAGCGACCGACAGAGATACGACGAATCCTGTCGATCTCTCTCTCTCTCTCACTCTTCTTTGGCGAAAGCTTGGTGGCGCAGCTGAGTGGTCGCTAACTACCGTTCGAGCGTATGCAAACTTCTCGTTCCATTTTCTCCTGCATCTCGGCATCGACCAGCCATCAAAACCGATACACTGGATGGGAGAGCTCTCCCGTTCATGCAAAACCTCTCGTGAGTGCGTTTGTCGTCCCGCAAGCAAAGCCATCCGCTAACACACACGTAACACGCAATATAATCGATTCGGTCTTTTCTATAAACCTTCGCCGTACCTAATGCTCCGAGGATTGACAGGCAATTTGCTTTGACGATGCTCGTGTGAGTTCCTTTAATAACGCGACTCGGCCTGGATATTTAATTGTCTGAATTTTTAGCCCAAAGGTAGGACAAAATAAAAATAAGAAAAAGTATAAAATAGTTACGAAAATTCCGAACAATTTTGAACCGAAGAAAGTTTGAAGTTCGGTTAGGAAAAAAAAAAAAAAAAGGAAACAAAAAGATCGAAGGACTACGCGCAAATTCAGGTGAAATTTTCTCTAAAGCAGGTTTTGTTGTTTGTCCGCTAATTAGAAGCTAACATCGAAATCAAAGTTTGTAAGTTAAAAGTTTGTTGCGCGCGTTTCGTAAGGAAGCAAACCGACGAGGTCCCTGGAGGACCGTCGCCGGCGCCGAGCATTAATTGCTAATTAATTGTTTCGCGTGTTTGAGTTGTGAATGGATAAGTTAAACAGTTTACGCGACCTGGAGATGGACACGCCAGCTGTACCTTAGGCGTTGCACACCGATATCATCACACCCCTGGCTTCTTTTTTCTCTCCGTTTCGTGTATATATATATAATTCTCGTGCAAATATAACGCACGTTGCTTAACAAGGTTAGAATAACCACGCGAAAATAAGGGGGACTCGCTCATTCATTTTTCACCCTTGTCGACGAAACGAACTATCCATTTCAGGGGTTAATGAATGAAAAACGTTGTTAAAGCTACTCTAGTTTGAATTCTGCTACAAAATCAAAGGGGCGAGTGTGATACGACGTAACAACAATTACATATCATCGAAATAATCACATTTTAAAAGGGAATAAAACATTCATTCTCCGAGGTTGTAACAGAAGTCGAGTAAGCGAGGAATAAAAGAAGTAACATTTTACATTTTTGCACTTTCGATCTCGCCTTGAGATAATTTTCTGTCGCTTAGGATCGCGCTCGAAATTCGTTTTTCACGGATCGTTAAGCAGGATTGGCCAACATTCGGTCCCCCCGAAAGAAATCGCGCACGCGAAGGCGGCAAGATCAACCCTTTACAGGCTATGAGGGACCAATAAAGCGATTCAAGCGTTGACTATAAGTGTCGGCAGTATCTCTTTATCTTATTTTTTTTCTGCACCAGAGCAGCAGCAATCGACTTGGTTTACACGCCGAGAAGTCCCTGAAGAGCGGTGTCGCGTCGTTGCAAATCGTTTTACCTCAATCTTTCCGGCGGAGTGGGATGCTAAGCAAGGGGGGCCCACCTTTCTGTAATCGGAGCCTGAATGAAAAGAGAACGGCGAGAGAGAGTGGGAGGGGGCGACAAAAAAGACATAATACCAGATAAAACGTCCCATTTGTCCTAACGACGATTTTTCTTTCGCTGCAAGCAACAGGGGTGGGGTCAAACGTAACGTGCCCTCGAGGGTGGTAATCATCTTAAACGCTGTTGTCGCAAAAGCTATTCGCCGACGAGAACGACATCTGCCACCTGATTCTGCTGTAATTGAGATGAATCGATAAGTGTCGTAACGAAGTCAAGCCGATAACTTGTTTTCCTTTGACGCGACGAAAATAAACGAATTTTCACTGCAGGGGATGAATAATACTCGCCATTATACCACGATGGCTTTTCTGCTTTTTTTTCTCCTCACACTCACAATGTCGCTTTAATGCTGTTTTCTTCGCTGATATTTTTTCCTCTCTTTATTGTCACGCAATTGCGAAATCATGTTTCCTCACCGAGCACGTGTCATCTGCATAATACAATATAATCTGTCGCGATATCAAAAGAAGAAACAGAAAAAGAGAATTACTTTGTTTCCTTCCCCGGTGTAAATTTCATATTTACAACCCGCTATCGCTATCTCCGACCGCGTAAAGAACACGCGGAATGATATACGCAGTAATAACAGGCAGCGGGGCGGCGAGCGCGCGACCAAGGGGTGAATTTCCGTAATACCTATAATGCCCTAACATTATGTACGTTGTGCGCAACGTACGTCGTTTCCTACGTTTTCACGGTGTTTTTATTGCTGAAAAAGGTGCTCTTCCGGTAGCACTGAAATATGTAGTCGCGACTTTTGCTAACCGCTTATACTAACGTCTCATATTCTCTCGTTACCATACTCTATTTCAAAACGAGTCGCCTTAAAATTGTGATTAATTTGTTTTTTTTTCTTTTCGCATTTTAAATTATGTGCTCATTTTTAAAAGAAAATTTTACAATGTTATAACGTGATTGCTTTGTCACAAATTGTTTAACTACACAATTTCAAAATAATGAACATAATCAACCGAGCTGGTGATTGCTCTTGATTGTCTTAATCGTCGAAGGCTCTTTGCAGTCCATAAATCAAAACGCTTTCAGTGACATCGTCTAAGATACGTCGGTGAAATTGCGGACAATTTCTGCACGTTCTTGGAATGATCAGTTTCCGTTATCTGGCCCCTTTCTCTTAACGATATAAATTGTTCTCATCATCTTCTGATATGAAAATTAAATACTGCTTCAATTTAACCTAATTACTATTCTTACTCCAAAAGTAATTAAAAAAACAATCAGCTTATCAAACGTGAAATGTTATAGTTAAAAAATAAATAAAAACTTGCTCTTGAAATAAAAAAAAAGAAACATTTTTCGTATAATTAAAAAAGTTGACATAACAGACTTTATGAATCATCAAAGATGTTGACCTTTTTTCCTCCTCCGCATTTAACAAATCCTTATTTGATCATCGTTATAGTGTGAAAACGTAAAGTGATGTGTCTGCCAATAATCGAAAAACAAGTTGAGCGAATCGACGTCTGTCATTGACTCGTTCGTAGAAGCGGATGACAAAAGAGGGATGAGAGACTGCACAGAGTCGGGCCGAACAAATCCGTATCTTAACTGGCAGCAGGGACAATTATTTAGCGGCGTGTCTCGGAGCCGATATTCAACGTTGCCGAAGGTAGCAGTCGCGTCGGCAACGTCTATCGGAGGCGAAAGTCCGCACCGTTAATTGCCGGCTGTCACAAACATGCATCGAATGTTTGGATTGCTCTGACGCGCTCACGCTTCTAGCAATCGTCGATGCGATTGCCGACAAAATCGGCGCGAGTATATATATTTGCCTTACGTTTCACCTTGCTTCGCCGATCAGCACGACAAATATTCCACCTCTCGCAATTTACCCAGCCTCCCGTTCCCCCCATAAAAGTCCAATTAATTACTCTCTAATTCGACAGACATGGAGACACGAAAGGAAAGCAAAAAAAAATATAAAGACAAAACTTTAATCTGTTTGTCTTGCTTTATCCTGACGTGAAAATTTGTGCGAATTTTAATTTCATTCAGTCAAAGAATGGAAATGTTGAAAAACAAAACAAAAATAGGAATTAATTTTTTTTTGCGGTGTGCAGAAATTGTCAGGGCAGGGGAGGAGCGCAATTTGGATGTTGGCAGGTATTTATCCCGCGCGGCGGGAAGCGACACGGGGACGAGAGCAATAGAGTGGTGCAACGTCGCTAAGAGCATTAAAGAGACGTTTTCCGCTCGACACTTAGGTTTTCGTAGGCGCTCCCATCCCATAGATTCGCAGCCTATCGGCTTAGCACTTGGCGGGTGGTCCTACGCTCGTCCTTTCTGCCGAAGACAGTAGACTGCGCTGTTAAATATTTTCTTAGGCTTAAGAACTTAAGTACCGCTATGCATTCTGTATACGTCGCGTCACTGTCAAGATCACTTGCGAGAAATTCGCACGACGAAAGAAACCGTTCCCACGCAGTCTTAGATTTAACTTCAACGAACATCATCGTTTGAAAATTTTGTTTCATAACTTGATGAATATTTTTTGTTGTCTTTTCTTTTTTTCGTATCGAAATTTGTGACCCGGGTTATATATTTCTTTGATTGCTTCAAGGGGGGGGGGGGGGGTTACCGTTATCTGTTTTATGGTGTCTGAGTCGGTGTAGATTAGAAATTCATTTGAATATTTCCAGGGTTCGTAGATAGCACCGCGAGAGCATCTAGGGAAATGCGGAAGGCGCGCATAATGGATACGAAGGAGTTTTCGGTAGTGCGAGTTAAAGCAATAAACTTCTAAATTCTTATTAAATCAACCATTTTTATCATCAATCAAACAATTTTTTGCTCGAATTTAAATAAATAAAAAATATATGAAAGAAGATCTTATTCTTTTCAGTGAAACAAATTTAAGAATTTTATTAGTACATTGTCAGAAACGTAGATATCGGAAAATCATTTTGGTTACACAAGATGAAACACGAAGCTGACAAGAGAAACTGTCTATTTCGATTGGGGAAACAAAGTCTGTGGGCGCCATCATGTCAGGCAGGAATTTATGGAAATGGAATTAATTTGCAACGGAAAAGTAAGAATGCAAATTTAATTCACACGATAATTGTATGATAATGCACGAGGACAAAATCGTTGTTTGGAATATTAAAATTTTCATCGTGTACAACAGTTATCGTTTGAGATTTCGTTACACGTCGATCGATGCGAGACAAAAAGCTCGGTGGCTGTTAAGAAGTTGAAATCAGCAAGTCACGCGTCATATCTAAGGTTATTATCTGATATCGCGTTTATACGTGATACCCCGAAGCTACAAACAGACGAAAGTTGGTTGGTGCGCTAAGCGCGCAGCTAAAACGTGCTAACGAGGGGGAGTCTATCAATTCCAGCCACTCTGTATAGAATGCATGCACATTCGACGTCGACGCGAAATGCGAAGACGCGGAACGCGATGCTCGTTCATCCGATTTTATGTGCACATTAGTATCGTCATTAGCACACCTCGCAGCATCCGAAAGTAAACTGCCCCGGCGATGCCAAGATAATTGAATAGCACGAGTTCTTTAAAACTGAAACAACAAATCTGTTTTTTTTTTTTCTTATCAAAAATAATGTTCGTAATTTTTTATTTTTTTATTTTTTTAGGACAAAAATTTGTTCTTTTAAATTGTCGCACGAATGAAAATTTAGTGAAAAAGTCTGAATCATTTTAATGAAAAACTCAGCGCTGCCGAGTTATACTGTCAAAGCCACTTACGGAGACGCTCATAGGTTTTACAATTAAGCTCCAGGCGAATGGTTTAAAATTACGCATGATGAAAAGGGTTGATTAGGGATTCGGCGCGAGGGTCGAACACGTCAAACACCGTGGGGTCGAAAGATGCCGGACTGTTACACGCTCTACGTCAGAACATCCTGTAGCCACCTCAGCCTCCAAGTCTGCATCAGAGAAGTACGAGGCAAATGACAGCGCCATGATTGATCGCGAAGTTAATTGTGTGATTGATGATTCAAGTTCATCAATACCTTGTGTACGTTCCGCAATAAACGACTAACTATATTCCCCTATTCATTTTTTTGCTTCTTCCAAGAAAACCAGCTTTGACATTAAACAATTAGTAACAACAAAAAAATTGCCGCATTTATTAGCACATTTTTGTTTCATTATGGATATTACTTTTCAACCCTCAGGTTTTTTTTTCACTGATCAGTTAGAAAAAAATGTTTCTCGTGAGAAAGAAGTTCAATTAATTGTGGTGTCAAAAAAGAAGATTTGTCAATTTTCTTGAAAAAAAAAAAAAAAAAAAAAAAAAAAATGTATGAACAAAAAAGAAGAATAACGCGAGGAATGAAACTGGTAAAGGGTTGGTGCACAATGTATGCTTAAAACGTAATGCGACGTGTAAATCATGCGAACAATGTCTTAATGTCCCGGTCATGCGACGCCCACTCAACACAAGAAGACAACGGTGCGCAATAGCAGGCGTCTTGGCGGATATTCAAAGGGTCGAAGGAATAAATTAGTTGCTTAACTTAGCACCCCAGGGGAGCGCTTGCGTCTGCGAAACTTTTCTTTTCAGCCGTCCCGATTCCTTAAACAATATCTTTTTGCGCCGCCTGATGAAAATTACTTTGCGAGCATTTCTTTCGGAAAAGCGCGATAAACAGGTATCTCCGACGACGAAAACGAACGCCGAGGAAAAAGCCAACGCCATTTAACTTGCAAATCCGACTTCTGGGACGGGTAGATATATCCGTCCAAGCATGTGTGCAAAGTTGCGAGAAGAGGCGTTCTGGGAGACCGAGACGAAAAAAAAAACGCGTGAGAAAAATTCAGGGATGAAAATGTGTTTTGTATACAAAAAAAATTCATTCGGAGGAAGGTGTATAATGGTGATATTTGTTAAAGTTGATGGCTTCCTTCAGAAACAAGGAGAAGTAAAAATAAAAGCCAAGAAAAGTCAGTTTTGGGGTCATTCGAAATTTATAGTAACTTTTATCATTGAAAATGATTCCCTTTTTTCGTTTAGAGAGAAAATTGCAATCGAATTGGAACTTATTTTTCAAATACGAAATCTTACTTTGTGAAACCCTTGGGTGTTCAGGTGATAATCGATCGTAGAACTGAAAATGGCAGGCCATTAGAGGTCCTGTACGGGAACGAGAATCGATCCTGATAGAAACTTTTCTTTTCACAAAAAAAAAAAAAAAAAAAAAAAAAAAAAAAAAAAAAAAAAAAAATGGGCGGAATCAAACCGCGACATAACTTCATTACTCATGTCATAATTTTGGCGTCTGAAGTCGAGCGGCGGTTTCCTTAAGACACCAATCTCTCTTCTTTAACTACCCATTTTTTCTCAAGCAAGCCGCATACGCATTTACATCGATAAATCTAGCTGGTGTAACAAAAATCCTGCCGTACTCGCTGAGTCGTAATCGTATTCCCATTTTAAATGTATTCACTGCTAAGAACAGTCGTATCTCTTCGCTATAAGAAGACCATATAAGACGCGATGGAGTGGATGAGAAAGAACACGTAAAGGGCCGTCTTGGGCTCGTAGAATTCCAAGATTACACGAGGGCAAGTTGATGAAATCCGATCTCTAGACGAAAATCCTTTGTGGACACTTGTTTTCACATGTTTTTCTAGCTTGATATGCAATGTCGTATCAATCAAAAACAAATGTATTTCATTTTAATTTATACATTTAATTTTTCACTCTTAAATTTGTATCTCAACAATTTATACTTTGTTTCTGTGCACTGAAAAATAATAAATATTTAATCTTGTTGCATTAAAAAAGAAGTGAAATGTCTTTCAACAGATTATACACTTTATGACTAGAACCAGAAGTTCTAGAGTTAAGTACTTTTATAAGAATAAAAATAATAACATTCATTTAAAAAAAAACTTGTTTGCACAATATCGTTCGAAAGCAATTAGCGTTTGCGGATGCGAGGTAGGCAATTTAGTAGCAATTTAAAAGCCCATTTAAATGCATATTTCGTCTTCGACGAAACACCTCGGTTGCGAAGAAGCCACATCGCCTTCAAGACAACGAAGCCGCTCGAAATTTGCAACTCCTTTGGGACCACGTGCGTTCGTAAGTGTCATTTTTAATTAGAAGAGCCTCCCACCACCCCACCAGGCTATATAAATTTGTGTATGAAAATTTGAGAAGCGTTGAGATAAGGTGCGTGAAAAACGACGCCGTTAGCAGCGAAGCAATTTCGCACTGGTAAATAAGTTTGCGATGAAGAAAGAATAAGTAAATTAGGCTGGCCGACCTGCCGGCTGATAAGCGATTCTCTCGTGCGTCGCATCTTATTCATAAAAAAAAAGAAAAAGACGTCGACGAGCCCTTGCCAAGTACCTTGCGATCTTCGCCTGACCGTCCTGCGCTTTGACCAAGTTAACGTTCAATCGACGCGCACACGCTGCGCCTTTGTTTCGCTTTCATGAGATTTTTAAACGATCCGAAATGAGGTTTCTCCGAGGCGAGAGAGGGTCGAGGAACTTTCGACGATTATCGTTCGGCAACGGCGCTCTTAATTTGACTCCTTCGTCTTATTATGTGCTGTCGAGTATATCCCCGAGTCCCTTCAAAATGTAATTTTAGGTACAACATTGTCCCTACCATTTTTTATAACCATTTTTTCCCTTCAAATCCACGAAATTAAAACAAAATGTTAAAATTGTGTCTCAGAGATTAAAATTTGTACGATTAAGTTCTAACTTTTGTTGATAAATAATAATCAATAAAACATCAGGTTGAGAATAAAAGAAGAACATGTGCTTGGGAAGGCGAATAAGTTGATTTGTCAAATCGGATCGCGTGCTTTAAGAAGTATCTTGTGCCCGTGAATTTAAGCGCGTCGCATTATTGCCTTTATAGCCAATAAAGGCAAGACAATTCGATCGCTTTGTCTACGTTTTGCTACTCGTGTTCTGGGAACGAAGTCTCAACGATGTAGTGAAAGCGGTGAGCGCTACTATTATTGCTGTGGGATCGTTTGCTCGGTCCTTTGAAGGTGTCGCGATTGGTTTCGGATGACGGTATATAGTTCTGGGAGTCCCTGGTCCAGTTATCCGATATTCCGACTCGCAAAGGGGAGAAAAAAAAACCTAAGAGAAACACACATGAATTGGAAAACAAAAGCCAAAGAAATTAGTCGGACTTTCTGTTTAAAAAGCCCAAAAGGTTCAGGGGTCTCGTGAGATTGTACGAGTTTCACGCGGGAAAACATTTTTACATTTATATTTATTTGGGGCTTTCTTGACGACGCAGCGTGGAAACAGCAATCCGATTGGTGATTTACGCTGCCCTCGGGCGGATGCGATAGAACCGCTCTGATTCCAATAACCATGAATCTATCAGACGTCAAAACACAATCTGCACTTTCAAACCGCGACTGCCCTCCACAAATCTCCGGTAGGCAGATCAGCAGACCTTCGATAGCGAATTAAACGTCACGCTCGGCCCGAGCCTCTCCCTCTGCGGGGACAAAAGTTTGTCGGAGGAAGAAAAAAGAAAAGAACGAAATAAAAAATAGAAGAACGTTTTCAAGACACATTCGTGATGATTGTGGCAAATCTAGCTGTTCGCTTCATGAAACATTAATGGCATTTCAGACACCTTGTGGCAATGAAATAATCTCCACACTGCGGGGTATAAAAACGACAGCGAAATGTAAGGGAAGAAGCGGATTGCTCGGAAAGATGAAAGTTTCAAACTCGTAAACTTTCGGGCAAGTTCTTGCTCCGATGGGATTCCAGCGTCCGTCGTGGAATAAGTTGTGCGTCCTTGTTAAATGCTCTTAGCGATCTAATCGTTGCGCATGCGTGCAGCCGAGCGAAATAAAAAAATAAACAGCGATGGCTGGTGTATATAGAAACTCTCAAAGCCGAACAAAACCTTTGGCCTTGGTTTATTACAAAAAGCAGTTTTCAATATTTTTTAAACATTCATTCGTATTTTAGTATTTTTATTTTTAATACTTTTGAAAAAAAAGCTTGAACAAAGTTTAAAATGTCATGTTCTATTTGTATAAACGGGACATTGCTAAAATTACTACATTTTTTCATTTATTAATTTCCGACTTCTGTTAATGAATTAATTGTTATTTAAACTTATTTAATTAGAATGATCATATTCTATCCTTTCCTCTTAACTCCAGGCAACTTTTATATAAAATATTCACTAAACGTCTGCTCGATGTAACAAGACAGACAGAAACTATGGAATGGTCTTTTTATTTTACAAAGAGAAAAAAAAAAACAAAATTTGCATTGCATTGTGTGTCGTTGATCATTTTGTATGAAGGATGGTGCCAATGACAGGGCTAATACTATACAAATGTATGCGCGCAAAGGCTTTGACGGGGTTCAATTTATCACGCGCGTGATTGGGATTCGAATAAATAAGCCAATCTGATTCGCGGGCTTAGTGGAATCCCGTAATCCAGCGGCAACTCGCGAAACGAGTCGAAGGGTTATGTCGCGTGAGCCTGAAAAATTTGCACGTATCAGTCACGACGGCTCAGGTGTGAGGATGCGAACAAAAAAAATTGGCTTCAGCCTGATTTCGTCCTGACTTCGGACGATTAATATTACATGGGCTTGAAGTATTTATTCAGTGATGGTTGACTGTTTACACTTCGCATCAAATATGCAGGTGTCTCCCTGGAGCAGCAAATTCAAGAGGAGGGGGGGGGGCGAGAAAAGACACAGAGTTATTAGACGCGACGGGAGAACTTGGGTTTATTAACGATATCGCACGGTCACGAGGGTTGCTGAAAGAAGCACTGGTAATTGACAGTGTCGTGAGAAAAAGCTCGGACTGCTGAATCCCGTCCATTATCGCTTATAATGCGCCTGTCACGTAACGGTATTTCGCTTTTTCTTCTCCCATCGAGTGTCCCTTGGACGAGAGACTTTCTGCTGGTTGCTTTTAATGACTCGGTGACTCATCAATTTGTACGTTTCTTCGCGTTAATGATCGGACAGTTTTCTTCCCTTTTTTTGGCTTGGTTCAGTCTTACGACGTTAACGCGCCCAGTCCTTCGGGTTTTCCTCAATTTACAGCGACAAATATGGAATTTGCATTTAAATCGAGTACTTCCATCTGTGCCCGGGCGTCATTCGCGTGATACAGAAATGAAGCCGGGGCGGCGCCGAAGAAAGTAGAGATGGATTTACCACGAGGGAGAGAGGCTTCTATTTCTTCTGCGCCGGAAACGCTAACCTCGAGATATTATTAATAACCCGAAATGAGATCGAATTCGTTGTCAGACCGGATGGAGGACGCTGCGCCGAGGAGGTGACTCCGGGGCCAACCAAATCAATCTGCCATCCGGTTGTTGCTTGAGAAGTTTGCCGCGAGGGGGAAAAGAGGGGCGATGCCCGAAGAAAAAGGACCGTCTCAGGCGGGCACATTTAAATTCAATTCCCTATCGCGTCACACGTAGAATGGCAGCAAGTTTATCGCGTTTGGGACCAATTTTAAAGGAAAGCAACTGCCGAGACCCCGCGACTACGTGATTTCCTTCAAAATATTTTCCTCCCAATCGCAAATATTTGTCAGATGCTCGGCGAAGAAATTTGAAACCATATCGAACGTGCATGATTTGATTCGAGTAAAAAAAAAAAAAAAAATTTTTTTTTCCCCTCTTCACGTTCTTAGAATAATGAAAATAATGACTGCGGACGAAATTGTTAATACAATTACGAGAACGACGAAAGCCTCTTTGTAATGGAGTACATTCCCCCGGTCTTAAAAAATATTTTTAATCGGTAAAATAAATCGTTTGATTCAATTATTCGAGGCATCGAATCAACGAGGGGTCTCCAAGGAAAAAAGCTTTTCTTTGTCCAGCTTAAGAGTCTGAGAAGTGCCTAAGAGGCTTAGAGACTGGTTAAATACCGGAATCAAATTTCGAGCGATCGCGACCTTTTAATCGCGGCTCCGCTCTGGCTGTTATTGTTACCTTCGTCATTGTTTGACAAAGTATCCCATCTGGTCCCCAGGAATCAGCGTAACCTTTAAATTCACGTTCAATTTATTTTTTTTTAAACGTTACACTCAACAGACGAATCTTGACGGATTAAAAGAACCGTGCCTTTGTCAACGGAATGCTTTACATCTGCGCGACTCGCGTTCAATTTGTGGAAGAATTCTAAATATCTGAGAATTCGTATAAGCCTAACGTAATTTTTTTTTTAGGAACTTAGTGCCAGCAATGAGCAATTGGCTGCAAAAGGCGGCGAAAAAAAGGGGTTGCCCTACGGAATGTATTGAAACAATATTGTAGGGGGATAATACAGACGCGCGTTTTTTATTGCGTGGAATGCAAAAGGAGAAGCAATGAAAAATACAATGAAAAAAGAGCCATCTCGGGAGCTCGTAAAAACCAATAAAGGCCGAAAGGCACGCTCGTCCGTGGTAACGGCGGTTTCGCTGCGAGCGATACACCTCGAGTACTTGCTAAAACAAACCCCCCGTAAAAGAGTGGTTCGCCGGTTGTACCGCTGAGAAGTGGTAAAGAGGGAATTTGCAAGGGAAAACCGGAAGCTCTTGGTGTCAGAGGGTCGCCAGTCCGGTGCGCCGCCAAAGGGTGTGGGCAATCCGGCTAAGCTTTTCTGCATCGTCCGCGCGCCGCTGCCCCTCGCCTTTTCCCTCGTTCCCTTACATACTCGGCCGGCAGGATTCCGCTTTCCGTATGAGAAAAAGAATTTTTAGCTTTATTGTTGCCAGATGCTTCATAGCGAATGAATTTACGGAGATCCTCCACGTTAAAATACAACCCAAGATAAAGAATGTTTTTCATTAACATTCTCCATTCGTTACCCACTCGGCCTCGTTTCTTCGTTCGACGGTTTTATCAATTGGTGCGCGCATTAATTTCAATCATTTTTAATTCTAATTTCATCGTACTTTGCAAAATCAAATTATTTGATCACTTGACTATTACAAAAAGGGTTTTAAATAAGAAAATATAAAATTAAAAGTGATAATAAAATATTGTTGAAAAACAAAATGTAACGATTTTTTGAAATTTTGATTTAAAAATGAGCAACCGTGGTGCGGAGCAAAAAAAATGACGTTATAAAAAACACAAGGGTGAAAAACAAGGGCAAGGATTCCAAATAGAACTTGAAAGATCTCGAGAGATAAAAAAGCGAAATTCAGAGGGTATCGTCGGATGAGTCCTGGCGTAAGACTCAACGAAACCAGGGGAAGAAATCATTGGGGTTAAGAATGCTTTAAAGTAACCCCAGCGTTCTGCCGCAGTCACACGATACTTTTTAATTTAGTAAAAATGCGCATTCAAGTCGTTGAGTGGTCCGACGGCTAGGGTTAAGATTTGGGCTTCAATGGACTCTCGGTCTCGTGCTAAAAGGGGCGAACAAGGGAAAAGAATTATGGCAGCCCCGACGACACAGCGAAACGAAGGAATCCGCATCCACCGGTGTCAGTCGCAGAAAGTGTAATTGACACGGATTTATCGTCGCGCGAATTTTTCAATCCCATAAAGGAAGACCCTGTCTTGCCCAGCGGCCTTTTTTATCTCAATACAACCGAGCATAAAAGCCCATGACTTTTGCATGAAATATTCAGCTTGTATTAAACACGAGCTGAGCCATAAATCATTTTTGCGATTTTCTTTTTCAGTGACACATTTAAGACGCTTTTAGTGAACAAGAACAGTAAGATTTTTCGAGCTGTAAGATATATAGTTTCCCTATTAATGAGGACCAATAATTTCAAAGAAAATTGTTTTCTTTTCGTAACTAATAGCAGTGAGGCGTATTATCGACTGATGCATATTAAAGCAGACAGGTAAACCGCAACGGAATTGCTATGCCGGAAGATAATTTGAAGTAAGTAACCGCGACAAATTCCAATATCTGAGGAAATATGCGGACTGCTGCGTCGCCGCCAGTCTCACAGGCGTTCTTCGCGGTCGCGACTAACCTGCGTCTAATTACTTAGAACATCACAAGACGTGCAACGGCTTGTCTCAGTCATCATCAAATTATCTAACAATTTTTTTCGGTCTTTCTTTCCTTGCCAAAAGCTATATTGTCAGATTTTCGATTGCGTGCTCTCGGCCGGGGCCAAATTGCGCGTCATACTTTGCATTGCATCGAGCGAAATTTAATTAAAACAATCAAATTAGCCAAGAAAGAGGCGACGGCTGAAACGCCGGATAAGCTTTTCTCCTTTATTTTGCAGCCTGTTGTTCGTTCGCTCGTTTTCTCATTTTCGCGCGCCGAATCTCATAAACCCAATTATTGGTTCGATCCGACGATTGAATGTAAGATTTATTTTACTTTTTTTTTCGTCTAATTAACCAAAGACTGGATAAATTCGAGGAAAATAAAAATGTTGGTGAAAATTGTTTGTATGCGACGCTAACGCTCTATAGTTTGTCCGGTCTTGGTTTGTTGCCTAGGGCTTACTTAGCAGGTAGAGGTACTTTATACTTTGTTTGGCCCTGATGGTATTAGCCCCGAGGGTGATTGCCAACCTGAGCTTTCGTCGCCGCTCACTTTCCTATCCAAAAGCTTCCGATGCCGGCTGACACTACCAGCCACTATACAGTTAAAGCCCAACCACGTGCTCCGAAATCTAACCATGTTGATCCAAACTATTCTGCTCTTAGCTCAGAATTAAAAAGCAGCTATTTGAAGTAGACCAAAAGACAAGCCAAGTTTGGCGTTTAAAATGTTGAATGAAAAATTGCAAGATACGAATGGGGGGGGGGGGGAAACGGTTCGAAGATTTTAAAAACCTCGGGAATGATTGATACGTCGAGGCTGAAGGTCCTGAAAGGCGTTATTGAATGGCCCGCAGATGGTTCATTGCGCGGAGTGAATTTACAGCGAAAAGAAAGAGATAAATTCTGCAACGAAGCATCTCGTCAACACTATTAAGTCGACCTGGATGAAAATGGAAAAAGGGCGAGCGAAAAGCGACGCGCGGCCTCGAAGCAAAGAGGCCCCGGCAACGTTATTGGAAAACGATGATTTACGATAATGGCTTTTTTTTCCCCCGACCGTACGTGCAAAGTGCGACGGACTTAATCGAAGTGAAAAAGAGCGAGAGGGAGACTCTTCGAGACGGAGAATTACGGCTCCCTCCCGAGCTCGGTGGTACCCACGTTAATAACGTTAATTAATATTTCGCGAGAGGTTCGGCGGTTTTCGCTCGCCCCGGGCGAAAATGGCGAAAGAGCGAAGACTAAGGCAATATGCCAGCTGGCAATTTCCGCCTTTCGGACGATACGACAGAATTTCACCATTTTCTTAGGCCTTAATTATTGTTTCGTAATTAGCATATTTTTCAGACACAATTTTCGTCGTCTTAAATTTTGTTAAACAAAAAACTATACTTAAAAGCGAACTACTTTAGAGCGAACGTAAAGTTTGCTTGCTAAATTTAAAGCTGGATTTTACGGCACATGTATAAAAACGCACAGCTCCCAGCGGAGTGAATCGACGTTGCTCGCTTGGCTCTCTCTCTCTCTCTCTCTCTCTCTCTCTCTCTCTCTCTTATTCATGTTGATATTTCGTTTTGACGACATTGGACTTGGAATGAAGAAAGGCAAGCAAATTCGTAGGGCGAGACTGTGTTAAGACTGCGTACGAATAACGGAAATTAAGTGTCAACCGTAGGAGAGCGCTCGATAGGCTTCAAGTGGGCGGCCAAGGAGGGGCCACAGCCGGATTAGCTGTACGTGCGCGGAAGTCTAAACCGTGCGACGGGTATCTCGGCTCGTTTGCGGCATCCAACGAGCGTGTGTTTCTTCCCCGAACTCGCTGAGATTATTCTTTGCGCGGGCGTTATTTAACTTTCGCTACTAATTTCCTTAGCAAGAGACAAGATGAAAGCAAAGAAAAGGGATGATGTTGTAAGAGAAGACGCGCAATTTCGCATGACGAAACAGATTGGCTGAGTCGGTATGGAGAGACAGTAAATTGACATGTCGCGTGTAACACATGACGGGGGGGGGTCGATTTTCGATTGAATTCCAGAGCGTGGTCATAAAAGGATCTGGCGAGTCGGCGGCGCGCGTATCGTAATCTCACGTGAATTGTTGGACGAGGTCGACGCGCGTTATCCTAATCATGTTTATGTTCCCAGAAAGTCTTATGGGTAACCCATGAAATTCGGGCACGCGTGAATCCCGGACCACCCCTGGTGAAGATGCTTTATGACACCAATAACTTGGATCTACATTCGCCGTAAAATTTGTTTCGCCTCTCGGTGTACACATAACCGATTGCAATGATAAGAATGAGATACGACTAATTAAACGTGAACCCCGTAAAGTGCAATTTTATGCTGACGTTTTACAAATTTCATTCCCAAACAAAACTAAAAGAAAAAAATGTGATCGTGAGATTTATGAAAGAGGCAAATTTGTGAGATAAAATGAAAACAAGAGAAAACAAAAATTGTGTGTCAAACGTTAGCCGGTGATTAAAGATAATTAGTTGAGTGTCGGTAAAATGTGAGAAGCGTATGAGATGGTCCCAGGGAGAAAAAAGAACGGCGTCGTTGACGATAATGAGTCACTGGGCGCTGAATCGTCTTAAGACTCTTCATTTGTATTTTAATTAGTGTCGTTATGCTAATTATGCGCCGTTACTTCCTGTCTCGGCTATTTTTTTGTTTTTCTTCGTTTCTTCGCTCGCGTCAATTCGTCGACTCTGCCCACCGCCAAAAAGTGTTGAAAAGTGAATAAGAAATCAGCTGCACTCGGCGTTACAAATTTTCGTCTGACCAAAAAAAAAAAAACAATTTTCTACTTATTCCTACAATAACGTGACAATTATATCAACTGATGAGCGAACAAAAACGCGACTTACATAAGTGAGTACGACTAAATAAACGTTTGTTTGAAAACGAGGAGAAAAACAAAATGTAGGGAAAAAACGTGAAAGCTAGCCGGGAAAATTAGGTCCGGGTCTTCACAAATTCGTATATCGTGGCATGCTTCTCACCCTCTTGGCCTCTCGACTTTTGCCGAGTCGTTGAGGGCTCGTACTTTTTTTCCTTCTGTCGGTATTCCGCTCCCCCTGGCAGACTCGAACTTTTTGTTACAGTCGCGCAAACTTCTTTAATAATGCAACTCTTTATATTCACGGGCATTTTTAACAAGCACTGGCTCGAGATTAGGTGAGAGCGCGGCTCAGCCAAGAACGCGCGTCCACGTCTCCGAATATGCTACCGCCTTGCGATGTTTCTTAATTATTATTATTGCTACCGTGTATTGCCTGTGGGTGCGCCCTCGCCGCGACAATAACTACTGTACCCATGAATTGCTAATATCACATAAAACGTGCAACACGTAATGAAAGACAATTTTTATAAATTACACAAATCCCTAGCGAAAAATGTTTCTGTATGTTTCATCAAATTTATGGACCAAACATTTTCATAGACGATGGAATAAATTATGAAAAATTTATCCACATGATGTTGATTTGAAATGAACGAGAAAAAAAAAAAAAAGAAAGGTTGAAGTTGAACGAATAAGTTAGGCAAAGACAGAGAGGTTATTTGGTATTTTCACGGTTGGGATAATTTGCAAGCGAGAGCGCGATCGGTAACGTGGTGAAAGTACCCGCTTGAATGAGGGAAAAAGGATGGATCGTAATCGCAAAGAGGTTTGGATTTTGACGGTGACACGATAAAGTTGACTGGAAAGCGATTATGGATTTCTTAAATAAGAGGCTACATCAGCTTTGATCCATTCGACCGAGCTAATTTGCACCCGCGGGATCTTGATGGCGGCTCGCATTACGTATTTTAAGTGGATGAAAAAGCGCCTCTAATTAAGCCAACGTCAGCTTCCGCTAAATGTCGCTTGCCCTTTTCAACGCCCCATCCTGTTTAGACATTTGAACTGACTTTACGACTCTCGCTGCCAAAAGTAGGCGCAAGAACAAAACTCAATGGCGAAAAGAAAAAACAAAAAGAAACCAGTTTCCTCAATTAATTCGAGCTTGACGTTTTCCATTCATAATGCCAAATCGAATATACATGAGCGGTGTGATATCCGTTGATTCATCTTACATTGTCATAACGAAATCGACACCCTGGAATTTCCGCCAGCAAAAGAAGCTCAAGAAAGGGTAAAACAAGTACACCGATCTTGAATTTAACGCAAAATCTTCGCGGTGATTGGGCAAATATTTGGCCAAGGCGAGCGACTTGCTAATTCAGCAAATCCTTGAGTACACAATCCTCCGGGACTTTGCCTTTGAAATCTCTTTCACGTTGAAAAGAACAAGCTCAGACTGCGAGAAAGTTTTTGTAAAAAAGAAAATATATATTTCATATTTGACAAATTGACCTTTGATTTTGAATCTGGGAGGAAAAAAAAATTAAATAATTCAAGTTGAAATTAAAAAACAGGCTAATTAATTGCGGCAAGTGAAAAGCAGTGAATTAGGAGACATTCAATCGTGTTAAGTGAGCATAAAAAAACACGAATTAAACGACGGCCAGCGCCCCAGCTTGACCCTCTATGCGGCGCCTTTTTTCTCGTTATAAGCGAAAACCTAACTGGACGTAAAGTATCGCAACGTCGACAAGCTCGTTGCTTACTTCGAAGCAATTATACAATTAGTTAAAGTATCCGACAGCGAAACGGTCCATAAAACAAGTATAATTACAGGACGAACTGCGCGGCTTTGCGAGCTTGTTTATCATCCACTTATCGTGCCATTTGTAAATCATTATACAATTTTAAATTCACTAATTAATTCTCTTTCCCCGATTATACAACTTTTCTTTTTCTCATGGCTGCAAACAAATTTGACGACATTTGACACTGTGAAAAGTGTTTTCTTTCAGTCATCGATAATTTAGTTTGACATGAAATTAAAAATAATTTTGTATAACATTCAAAATAATTTAGTTCAGATATTCATTTTTGACTGCAGTCGATTCAATTTTCGCAGAGATTTGAACGGGAAATAAATCACAAATCTGATAAACAATCTCCTTAAAACAAACACCAGCTTTTCACAAGTGATATTTCAAGTTCAAGAGATTAGGAATATTTTGAAATGTTTTCGCGATTCCCTCTCGGTTGTTTGAAATCCCCGCAAATCTCTCTTCGATACATCAAACAACAAGGACGCCACTTCATCGACGAAACCACTCAGAGACGATTTATGAAAATATTTTGAGTATCGATGGCCAGTTGACTCTAAATTTTAAAAACTTTGATGGTCCTGATTTAAAACGTCAAAAATTCTTGTCATCCCAAAAATAAAAACAAAAATTTGTTTTCAATCTTAAAACGTTGAACTCGCTTGGTTGAAAAGCACACCGAAACGACAAACTTTCGACTAAATTATCTGACAAGATGCGCTTAGGGGGGGGCGCAAAATGTTTAGGGTCGCGATGTATATTTGATGCGCACAGTTTTCTCTTTCATACGTGAAAGCCACGTTTTTCAATAAGTAGCTTTTATTCTATATACGCACAATATTCCCACGATTTAGGCTATATGCATAATGCATAACGGAGCGCATCATCATATCTCCATTTCTCTGGAGCAAGCTTTTGTATCGAGATCGGCGGCACTCACGAGATGTCGCGCACAGGAAGGGAACGTGTGTCGACGGCTGTGAACGCGACGACAAGCACGACACACGTGTGCCAAAGTGAAAATGTATGGCCTCTCGCACGTGAGACGACTTCTTTCTTCGCGCACCGAGATTCTCATAACTCGATACGAGGGTCGTACAAGACGCTGCTGAAAGGAGTCGCCTAATCTCTTCTCGATGCTTTGTACAGCTTCAAAGAACCTTGCCATACATCGGGGTTAAAACGCGTTTAAGTAGCCTACAATGCACACTTGTCAAACTGATAAACTTTGACATTCGTTCTCTCAAGATGTCAATATATTAAAAAGAAAACAAATTGATATATTCGAAATGATCGTCGCGCTTACAATCGAACGAAAAGAAAAACTGAACGAAAAAGTGTCATTTGAATTTCAAACCGAGCATGAAATCATAATTAGTCGCAGGAACGAATTTTATTCATAGTAATAAGTTTAATTAAACGATTTGGCTGCTGAATAAGTTTAATCATAGGGGCACGATTTGCACGGATCGGGCGCGCGCTGCACACACAATATTCGGTAACGTGTACAACGCAGTCTGACGTGGGATAGCTGCATAAATAAGTCGGCGAAATTTGCAATTATGAATCGGGACTAGAAAGACAGGTTTGCCTTTCACTCCTCCTTCGTCTGCTTTCGCTTCTAACGTGTAGCGTGCACACGGCGTTTTAAAGCTCGTCGTGGAGGGTGTCACGGAAAAGTTGAAGGAAGCACAGCTGACGAGTATGCAAATGTGGAGCCTCTCCGCCCTCTGTTTTCCGACTGGTCTCAAAATGACGAATTTTCACATCCAAACATTAACCAAATTACGTGTCTTCTAGAAAAATGTATGAGAGAAAAAGAGAAGGAAGAAGAAGAAAAAGAGGGGAAAAAAGTAACGCAAATTCTAAAGTCTGATAAATTGGAAACTCAAGAGTCTTTAAGAGGTTTGACTTTTCTACCCCAAGAGCTCAGATGTCTGCTCATTTCCATATGAGATCGAGCCATTTGCGAATGTCGTCTAAAAGCTTGGCGACCTCGTTCGCTTCTAACTCATGATTTAAATAAAAGCAAACACACATAGACGTCTAACTTTTCTCTCGACTTGAAAACCAAAAGAAAAAAAACTAAACGCAACAAAATAATACGACATCGATTGGTGGTCACTTTTCATCGACGCATTGTTAATCGTGCCGGCTTCTCCGGTTTTTGCCAATCTGTAATTGCGAAGCTGACTAAGCTACGAGTAATTACAAAGCAATATAACCCCGGTGGTTTCTTTACGGCTTCTTGCTTAGAAATCATCGATGGTGGTATAATCGCGCGGTGCAAAGGTCTGGTCTTTGCACGTTGCAAATTGACCCGAGAGCAAACTTACCCTCGACCCTTGAACCACGTCAAAACCCTGACGCTGACCGGTCGACTTCTCGCCAGCGCCATATCCGATTGCTCAGACGCCCGAATTCGATGCTTTGACGCTTGTGAGATTAACGAACGTTGATTCTCCAAACAAACTTTGACGCGGGCTTTGCTATATTCATCGCAGATCTACCAACAAATATGGATACGCTGAAATCGACGTTGTCAATTGTACAAAAACAAATACAAAAAAGGATTGTATTCATATTTTCCGTTTTGACTTGTAAGAAAGGAAATAAAATTAGAATGTCTTTCGAAGGGTTAACATTTTTGCAAGACCTAGGATAATGAGATTAAAATCAGGCTTCGCGGTAATGTAGCGAAAATTCGTTGGCGTTACAAACGCTCGGAGTAATTAGTCTGCATACGAGTGGTGTGTGACGTACCCGTCCGGGGGAGAGGGGGGCGCATCGGGACTGAGCATAATTCAACGTGATACGCTGGGGTTGTGCTAACATGCTTACCGCAACCTCAAATAGTACGTAAGTGCGCATACCGTGGGTAGCAAAGTCGACACGTTTAGCTAAGCAAAGCAATCAAATCAATGACTATCTTGTCGGTTATGCCTCCGTCTATTAGCATTGCTCGGAACAGCCCGCAGGCATCCTCGACACTTGTACATATCACTTTCCGCAAAAATCTTGCCAACTCTTGGCCGTTTCATATCCCAACGCAATAATCGTATTCGCGTGTTACTTGGGAACACTTACATAGCCCGGCGACATTTGGCGGATAGAGAAAAGCGCCACATACAGTTGGCTACAAAAAGCCACTGGTAATCTCGGGGTCGGCGGATATGACAATGAGTGTGGGACGAGGTTCTCGAGAAAGCAGGGTTTGTCTCCTTTGGGCTAACTGGTGCTGCAGGGTGCTCTGGGGCCTATAATCATGCGTCTTGATTAGTGCCGTGCGCTCAGTGATCATCCCCCAGCCTCTAATGCTTCTCTTTAGTCCTCTCGAGCTTCGTCTCCTTCCTCCATCCAAAACTTAATAATATTCCGCCGCTGCACCCAAATATTGGGTGGCTCAGAATTAACTTATCACTTTCCGAAATATCGTGCGGTATAATCTTGTTATTCGAAAAATCAAATTTATTGATCCGTCCCGTCAACGCCTGTTAATCTTGTTACATAATGAATAAATGAATGTAACTTTATTAGCCGATGAAATACCTTTGGTACAAACATTAGAAATCTGCAACCGTATCAATAAAAAGTAAACATTATTTCTTTGGTTACGGATGATTAAATTGAATTTATATTGTTTTGAATATGTACATTAATCGCAAAAATCGAGCTGACGTTTGTAAAATCTTCAAGTCATATTAGACACCAGGTATATGAAGTCTGTAACTGAGCATGTAGGAAGATATCCAGAGCAAGGAACAACCAAAGAGAAACCATTATAGACTCTATTCCCTTCTCTCTTGCCAGCTGTGCGTCTTCTCAGTAGATCGTAAAAGTCACTAATATTTGAGAACAACTCGTAGACCCATCATCTTATATATCGTCGATCTTGAAATTTTCAATATAAAATAATGTGTCACAACTTGTTATCGCCAGACATGTGAAATTTCCGCAATGAAAATGCCAACTCGTGATTTCTGCGCGAGTGATATACACAGTTTGCGGGCCGACTGCGTTTCCGGTGTCTGCGGGATCGCGCAATATGCTATTTGGGTAAATGGGTCAGAAACTATTTCAAATTTCCGCGCCATGTAACTTGGCGATCGGGCCCCGGGATTGAAAAGCGTCAAATGCGTTGGAATAATCGAAGGAGGAACGAGACGCAGAAGAGGAAAGAGTTCTAAATAACAAAAACAGCCGATTAAAAGGGACGCTTTTATTTAGCTTGAATTTATAGTGACGTCGTAAAACTGCGAGTGTATAAACGAAGCGAGTCAATAACGCCTACAGTCGTTTTCATGGCGCAGGGTTTATTAAAGAAATAAAGTGTCTCTTGAGCGGTCAAAATAACGGCAGCTTATTCCCAACTTTTTAATGTTGCGCGACGGAATTGTCGAGAGCTTCGAAACTTGCGTAATGGGGCAATCTTTTTGTCCCTGCGGTTTGAAACCAAACACCCGGCTCGATGATGCATGTCGGTCGCACAAAGATAACAAACCTGGGATGAATAATGAATTAAGTCGCGGGTTCGCCGGAACTGCTGGGCTCTTCGAACTGGACTCCGTTGCACAGATTAGCTTTGAGTTATGGCGCCCCGGATTGTATCTAATTGTATCAGCGTTGCACGTCCGCAGTATCTATCTGTCTAGTCATCTATGTGTCTTCCTTTTAGCCTGCACTTGTTCCACGCCATTGACCACGGCCTAACAACCATCCACTTGCTTTGAACCGTCTCAAACTTGGTAGACCAAAACATTCCGGACTCACTTTGTCTACACCAAATCAGCACTCTCATCAAACTGTTCGATTTTACTTATATTTAAACTTCACGACTTCGATACACCTTCACTTTACATTTTAAATCAAGAATTTGAACATTCGAATCATCTTTTTTTCACTCGGAAAATTTCAATACAAAAATTATTGTTAATTATTCGATTCAAAAGAGGCTATCAACATTAACTGAATTTACATTTAATATTTGATAGAAATTTTAATTACAATAAATCAGGTTTATTTTGACAATCTGAAGAGGCACTTATGATTTTAAGTGTCACTTGAGGATTCACGTTTTGAGGGGGAGGAAAGAAAAAGTGAGCTAGAATGGCAGGTAAGTAGGCGAATTTCCTGCGCGTAATGGCGTATTCAGCAAGATAAACGAGGGTTGCTATCTCTAGGCTTACTTTTAATTTCATTAGGCGGAGGCAGCCTGCGGGCACGGTCTTCTTGAGTTGACTTTTACCGCGGGCCCGGGGCCAATGACTAACCCTTTGAGACGCTGGTTATCCGACAGAAAGATCTTGTCGAGATTTCGAGTTACACGGGGTTGGCATTCAACCAAAAACTTAATGAGTCGAGCCGTCCATGCGGGACAAACCAGATCTCCAAAAAAAAAAAAAAAAAAAAAAAAAATTCCTTGAAAGGAGCTTAATCAGGGATTACAGAAAAATGTTGCGAGATTTGATTACGCGATTTGCATAGTCTTTGAATCAAATGTCGCGGCTGTCAGAAACTTGCTAATAACGAGGGGGGCGGGGGGTTTCATGCGACAAAAGCAGTGCTCGCATAATGCAAGAACGTTAACCGCGGTGACACGATACGTGTGTACCATTTGGCGTTCCCCTTCTCGTGTATGACTTTATGTCGTACCGCGGATGGCAATATAATCACTTTGACGGTACAGAGTGTCGCATCAAATGCACCGCCTGCGCCATCAAATGCTGATGACACAGAAGATATGAGGTACGTGCTAATAATTCCACCCATTGTCATATTTCTGTCAAGCACCCGAAGCTACAGGTGATGCTTACAATCTGTTTCCTCTTCCCCGTATGGGACACCTTTTTGCAGACCAACATTCACGCGTTAAATGGAACAACAAATGTTAACGTATCTTACACTGAAAAAATCATATCGCACAACAATGAATATCAATTTTTTCATACTACAATGAATACAGAGCATACCGAAAAGTTAAAACTTATGATATGATGAAATTATTTGAATCAATTTTTTTAATAAAGATGAAGTTATAAATTTCCAAGCTTTGTTGATTGAAGCTACGTAAAATTGTATCTCTTACAACATATATTGTACACTTTACAATGTGGTCCACTCAGTGTAAACTAATTGAAAATGTCTTTTTGTTTTGAAGTCAAATTGTATAATAAATTAAAAGGACAAAAAAGGAAAGAGAATCGTGACCCGTGACCGCGCTATTTTTACGATATTATTTATGATATTAATTTTGCACGGGCCCAGCGGGAGTTGTAAAACGCCAGCTCTTTCCTGCGATATCATTGTCTTGGTGCGAAAGAAAGGGGTCTTTTGCAGGAGGTGAATAGTGGCTGGATCCTTCGAGGCGAGAAGCACGGTAAGAGAAAAGGTGGCAGTGTTTTGCGCTGAAAGGAGGAAGTCGCTCGTATTCAGTTCGAGACAGACGGAAAGAACGGCGAGGGTGAGAGAGAGAGCCGCGAGACAACGCTTGAAAAGAAGCTAAAACGCGAAGGCTTGTTGTAGGTGTTGCACTGGAAAATCTCGAGAAACTCTCGGCTTCTTTTGAGGGACTAATCTTTTAATTGCGGTTCGCAGATAAGCTCGGGGGAAAAGAACGGAAGAACAAATAAAAAACCGAGGCGAAAGATTTATACGAGGTTGAATTCAATTTAAATTTCGAGATGGATTTTAACGTGACGCAAAAGGATGGCAACGTGAGTGGTTTTGAATTTTCAACCTTCCCGATAGCAAAAACCGTCGAACAAATTGAATAATAAATTCACCATTAGAGCGTGAGCAAAGTATTTAGAGTCCATTACAGTAAGCGCCGTCAATTTGTCGGGGTATACAGGCGGATATTATAGAAACGTAGGAGATAGTTAACGGACGCGCTGTAAAGTTGGTCGTCGAGCATCCGATGACCGTGGCTGCGGTCAACTGCACGCTCCGTCCGATTTGCCTTCAGGTCTTTGGTGATTAACAAGAGGTCCGACTCCGGCGTCTCTCAAAGAGCGTCCAAATATTGACGTCAAATTGGGTTTCAAAGCGGGATTCGATTACGACTTATCAATGAATCCCATCTTGGCATCATGACACGCCAAATCAGGGACATAATTGACTGTTTATTTGTAACGGCCAACTCGATTAATCAGTGTAACGCGAATATTACTCGTTTCACGTTCAGTCTTTATTAAGCCGGGCGTCATTCCATTTATTGGATCGAACGTGTCAGAGGGAAAACAAAAGAAATGCAAGTCGCTGTCTTATCAGATTAACAACCAGCACAAAAAGAAGTAAAATAAAACTGCCCGCAACAATTGTTCTTGATTCGGTACGATGTATCTCCAATGCCAACATTAATCAGTGACGAAAAACAAAAAACAAAAAAAAGAATTATCTCTGCCAAAAAAAATGATCTGGACGTCAAAAAGCATGAAACGAGCATCCGTTTTTCGGGGATGTTTTTTTTTTTCTCTTTAAAGTCCAGTGGGGTTTTTTTCGGTTGCATTGTTTATTCAGGGACGTATCAGTAACGACGGCGCCGTAGAAAAGCGAGAGGGCCGTGTGAATAGAGTTTCCGGTGGGACGTCGGGGTCCGCAGGGCTTCGCAGACTCGCGCTTCCGGTCCAGAGCCCGTCGCCTCGTTCCACTACCGGACCGGAACCGCTCCCCGACCGCGCTCCCTTAGCGTCGAACCAGAAACCACCCTCGGAGCGGCACACCCGAGCGTGATACGATGCTCACTAATTAAGATATCGATTCTTATTGTCCAAGACCTGCTCGTCGAGAAGAAACTACGGGCGAGACATTTCATTGTTGCAACTGCGAACAATGGGTTCATTTCATCAGTTAGTTGAACAAAAATTTCGCCAAGGTTGTTTTGAGATGTTGCAAATTTAGAACTACTGAAATAAGGATCGCCGAAATAATCTCACGTAAGCCGGTAGCGGTCAACGGGGGAATCTCTCCTACAGCGTGTAAGGTCAGAGATGGTGGTATGCTGTAAAAACAATACAGAGGGTAGTTTTAATGGACGGGGGAAAAGGATCGGGTAATTATGAGGATTAATCTTAAGTCCCGTAAAGTCCACCACTTGTAGAGCTTATCCCCCCACCTCCCCCCACTTCCGTTTATTCATGCAAAATGCACATATTTTACTGATGCAAAAGCGTTTAGAAGCGCTGAGAGCTGAGTAGATAGAACGCAATTTGAAATCCAACGTCGTTCAGTTTGGATGCGCTTGAAATGTTCGTACCGCAAATTGAGTCCGACGCTGAGGGCGCCCTGACTCGAAATCCGACCTTTTTTTGCTTTTTGCTGAATAATTTGGTTCGCACCTAGCAGGGCAGCGACGATGAGCACACGTATGTAGAATGTCGAAGCCACAGGTGTCAGCGCGAGCAGTATTTTTCAACGAGCTCGGAAGGGTAGGCTGCGTGGGAAACGAGCAAGAGAAAAAGATAGGGGGTGAACAAGATAAAGAGACCGACCAAGTGCCAGCACGCACGTTGAATCCGCTAAACGTTCTCGCTCGTGCGTGAAATGCCTCGATATCGCTGTTTCATTTCGCTGCAATCCGGCTCGTTTCCCTTCATGAACCCGCTCTCTCCGTGCCATTTCGTGAAATCTTTATTCGCGACCTTTGGCACGCCCGCGAGCAATTTTACTCTTCTTTTGCAACCCGATCACGTACAACATGCTCCAGGCATGTGTCCCACATCCAATTATTACCTGTATTAAGTCGCGTTTTAAATTCAAATTCGAGCGTGAATTTACTCCGCATCAAATCAATTGCAAATTGCATTTTCTTTCGAGTTTTGCAAGGCGAACAGAGAATCAAATTTTCTCCTTCCGTTTGTACGTTTAACTCTGTAATTAAATTTAAATAAACGGATATGAAAAAAAGCATAGCTTCTTTTATTTGTAAGAATTATGTTTGTTTGTTTGTTTTTTTTTGGTTATTTTTTGTTATTCCCTCTTTTTTAAAAGAGGGAATATTTTACTTTTTTTTACAGCACAAGAAAGTTTGGAGAATAATCGCGTCGGTCGGCGTGCACAATAGCCGTACTTAGCTTACTTGCAGCGGTGTAAGCTACAGAAGATTAACGAGCCGATCCCGCTGGAAAGGAGCCGTCGCAGACGGTAGAGAAAACGCAAGACTCCAGGGCGCGACTTGTGGTGACTGCGGCGAGGGCCCTTCGCCGTACCCGCATTAACGCAATTATGAATTTGTCGCGCTGCTATCTGACAATACAAGATGTCGCTTCCCTTCTGCGCGACCAACCACGTATTTCGCCCTCCCCCATGTACAGTCCCTTCGTACAATGTACAAATTACGTTATGTCGAGAGTGTTGAATGAAATTTAGTGACGAGTCATTTACCAGACACCAAAAGTTAAACCGTCATCAACTTTGTGTTTTGATTAATTTTGCAAAGTAAGCTCGAATACTTCTTTATTTCGACATTTGAAAATTTGTCAATAATTTTGTTTAGAATTAGTTTCATGCTACGTTATTTGTTAGGGCCAACTTTTGCATTGGTAATTAAACAAGTGTAATTGATATAATTAATAAAAAAAGGATGACAATTGTTGATGAAATGATAATGTTTCATAGCGAAGACAAATTGCTGGTCTGGATTGTTCGCTGAATCTGGCTCACTTGGTAGATTCTTAGCAATTAATAGGCGCTGCGTAAGCGAGTATAAAGCCTGACG
This sequence comes from Trissolcus brochymenae, assembly GCA_030523145.1. Lineage (NCBI taxonomy): Eukaryota > Metazoa > Arthropoda > Insecta > Hymenoptera > Scelionidae > Trissolcus > Trissolcus brochymenae. The sequence goes on from JAQQRF010000383.1 coordinate 32,127, forward strand.
TGGCAGCAGTACCGAAACGAGAAGATCGTTGCGGTAAGCCACGGGCAACTGCTGCGACCTCGCAAACTCTGCTACGAGAGACGACCTTCTGTACGTTGAGGTTCGCCATGTCGACGCGGTTATCTCGCGAAGTTGCGCGCGAAAATCAATCGACCTAACGACCCACCGGGTCACTGCCAAGAAACTCATCGAATTTCGGCCGCACGCAAAATACAGTGAAGCCTGGTCCAGGTCTGAAAGGGTAAGGCATCTCTGTCTAATGTTAGCTCGCTCTTTATTGCACTCTCTCTCTCTCTCTCTCTCTTTTTAGAGTGAGGGTAGGAGGGAATAACCGAGTGCCTAGTCAGGCTTTAATATCGTAAGAGCTGCAAGGACCCGCGCAAACAAGCCCTACGTAACCTCAGGTAAGCACTAGAAAGCCCCGAATATAGCGGAGAAATCGACGCTGTGCTGTTTGGCCTATTAATGCTAAATAATAAGGGACCGCATTGAAACGCCAAACGCTTGTTTGTGATTTGACCACGACCAAGTTGAACAAATTATATAACTCGATATTAAACTAAAAATTCTGTTGATAATTAAAAAAAAATAAATAAATAAATAAACATAATTCAAGATGAAACAAATGAAATATCTGATTCTCAATGAACGTGGTCGTGTATTTGTTCTTAAAGTAATTAGAATATTTATGCGGCCTTCGCATACAGGGAATGCATAAACACCGAAGAGTGTTTATGCGTTTCATACCTCAACCTGAGCTTTAACGTACAACTGATGATTATTAATTTGATTACATTTCCAGAAATTAGTATTCGGCTGTTATTTCAACGGCGATATTGTTATTATGTCTAATTATGTCTCACAGCGTTTCAGATGTATAACACGAAGCTCAAAAATTTGTATCGTTTTGTATCTAAATTCTTTTATATTGTAAAATTCAAATTTTGCAAACTTACCTTGCCGGCGTAAGTGGGTACTGACTGCTGTTACAGATAAATGTGATCTATCAAGGACAGCGTTGTTGCGAGCTCTGCTTAAATATAACTGAAACAAAAAAAAAAGGAAAGTGATATGAAAGGTTTGCAGTTGCTTCAAACATTGCAAAACAAAATTGATAAAAATTTGCCTTTTAAAAAATATGTGTATCTTTGAATGAAATACAACATATATGAATATCAGAGTTAGAACAAGTCACGTATGAAATTGTAAGAAAAGACATATATTAATCAGCGAGGTGCAAAAATCGCTGAGCACCTCGTCGCTATCTTTCGACTTGAGAGTGGATAACGGGTCGAACGATTTATTCTAATCCTTTATTCAAGTCCCCTCAAAATTTATGAAAGAAGACGCCCGTTTAACCGACTCGCTCCGTCATCCCTCAGCGGTGGCTTCGGCACCCTCGAATTGCTCTCTTTCCATCGCATATCCCTCCGATTACCGCGCGTCTTCTCCTTATAGTCTCTCGCATGTCAGCCCTTTATTTTATACGAAGACGAGACAAGCCGAGTTGGTCCGAGTAGGTTCAGGTATTAAAGAGGATGGCTCACCCTTGGCGCGTGATCGGGATACCGAAATCCAAAATCGGACGAGACGAGAATCGGTTATTGATCCGCCTGCGACGTAAAGTCAAAAGGAGAATGAAAGCCGAAGACGACCAAAGGATTGCCAAGGATTTCATTATCTCCCACGAGATTCGACTGTTAATTCGTTGATTAGTTTTTTTTACCCTTGAGCCCGAGCTTCCTCTAAACAATTCGGATGGACTTAAAATTAATTCTTCATTTTTGTTTTTGTTCTTTACTTCAATTTGATAGAGCCAAGGCTCGCTAGAAAAATTCGTTTAAAGTAGGTTCTTCATCTCTGTTCTTGCTTGTTTATTATTGCTTAGTATCTTCAAATCACAGTTATTGTTGCAAAAAATTGGATGTCTTAATTTTTCAGTTATTCAATCATTTTCATATTATCCAGAATTGGGAGTAATTCTGACATTTTTAACTTATCGCTAGTACAACTTTAAAAGTAATCAGACTTGGATTGATTCAATCTTAATCCAAAAAAGTATTGAGACGATTGGCTGATAAACATGTTGCCGAAAAATTTACACAACTGGGTTCGACAGGTGACAGTCCCCGTTTTGATATATTCGTTTGCTACCGTCTTGGGAACTTCTTCGAAAATATAACCCACTTCGGATGAAGAATGACGAGCGAGCCGACCGATCCGGGTCCAATTTCTCAAACCTGTCCAATCGCTGTCGTATGCAAAATCAATCACGCTCGCCCGCCTCAAATCTCCGGACTTTTGCTTGCTCAACATGACTCACGAACGGTCTCAACTTGTCTTAATAAATTTTATATCCCGTCCCTCAGCTGCGGACCTGTGCAAATATTTTTTTTTTCTTTACGATGAAATTAAAAAAAGAAATCGAAAAAATGTAACAGAAAATTTTGCATCCACTTATTGAAATGGAAAGCCGAGGATAAAATTTGCTCCAGAGTAAGAGTTCTCAGCTGTTCAAAGATGTGCATATTTAAGAGGCCTTTGCTTGGGTTAAAGAATCAGACTTGCTGATTTTCACTGACTAACTTTCGTACGTTGTCCAGTGCCTGATCAGAAGACGAAGTACATGCTAGGGAACTGAAAGTTTAGCATACGCATTTTGTACATGAAAATCGTGACATGCTCGGTGTCGAAGTTTAAATTGAAATTCACCCCTCAACGGTCAGCCGCGGATTGAGGCAAAAGAAATCGCACTCCGCCAAATGGCGATTTAATTTCACGCGTTAACGTTTCGTCGAGGGTGTCTTTCCACACACTCATGGAGACAATAAAAACGCCCTGAAGAATTATCTCCGTCACGTAGAGCACGCTTCACGGATCCGCCTAGGTCTTTTAAAAGACATTCTCCCTGACATCGCGTCATTATGTCACTATATGCGAGGCACTAAAACCTTTACGGCTTGTTTATGTTGTGAATTTATCGCTTTGTTGACTACAAATTTCTATTGAGTTGTAACTTGAAAAACGTACCAAATATACACAGTTTTCTAAACAAAAAATAATAATAATAAAACAAATGTCGAACAAATGAAACGAAAAATTTGAGAATTGGATGTAATAAAATCAGAGTCTGCAGTACTAATCGAGAGGAGCGATTTTTAATTAAATAATACTAATCCGGGTAGCCTGCTCTTTCTCGCGAACGAGTCTCATCGGCACCCTTCGGTCTAGCGTGTCTTCGTTCCTCGTCGGACGCGGGTGGCGCGCGTATCGTCGCTCTCTCGGACTTCGAATTGTAATTAACATTTGGTTCTCCCATTAGTGTAATTAAAGTACCATTCCATAATCTAGGAGACGTAGAGGGGCACCTTATCTTTCAGACTTCAGCCGGGCGCGAGCGTTATTCAGAGCGGGCGAGAGACGCGGGGCGTCGTTTTCTCTCGTCGGAATACGCTGCGCTTGTAGTTCCCTTCAACGATAACTCCTTTTGCGCCAGAGCCCAAAGAGAGGGACGTAAAACAGTCTTTGAAAACCGTATCAAGTCGAAGTAATCGCGACGATTGAGATTAACGAAAATGCAATCGTTCGCTGAAACCTCTTAAAATGGAAATAAAATTTAATAATTGAATTTGAACAAACAGAAATATTGAAAATAAGTCAAGCAAGTTGTTTATGACAAATTGGTCAATTGAATGGGCCATGATTCGATTTATTTGTCGTCGAGATAAAAAGAAGAGTGTGAATTAGATTTGCCTTGGTTGGGCGTGTGAGCATAAAGTAAATAATGGTGTCAGATTGCGATATCAAACGACACGATCCCATCAACGTTTTTCCGGTGGTTGACTTAATAATACGTTTTGTACACAAGAAAAAGCTCGACTCTCCGGATGCCGATTCTTAAAGCGGCGTCATAAAGAGGTGCGGACGTGTTTATTCGGGAATTTGCCTTTTTTCTGTCTTCCGCCTTTTTGCCGGCATCCGCCCCTCGCCAACTGCCCTTATCCGTCGACTTTATCTCATTCTGACAACGATCCCGTTTGTGGATTTATTCCCCTGCAAGCGAGACAGCCTTATCGAGGAAGAAATAATTAGAACGAGCGCGGGCCAAATCGATGACTCAATATATTAGGCAATAACAATTTTTTTCTAAGTCCAGTTCGCAATCTCAATTGTGTCTTGTAAGTATGAGAAAGTGCCGCCGATTAAACATTTATTTTGATATTTCCTCTCTCGGCCACTCATTTTATCGCCCGTGTTATGGTAATTGAATGTGAGAGATGACGATAGATCTGGGCTTGTCAAGTGGAAAAAGCGTAACGATCGGCTGAAACTCCAAGTGGACCCTTACATCGGAACACTAATGGTATTTTTATTATTTTTTTAGGGAGACAGGAATAAGAGTCACGGCACGGTCCATTGGCTTGACAGCTTTGTTGAGTCCGTATCGTTGACCTGGCTTGCTTCTCCAACGCTGGATCAATCCACCGAGACACCTAGATCATCCGCCAGGCTCACGATAAGACTTGACCTTCAAGAGGGAGAAAAACATGTGGGGAACTTTCTGCCACTACGTTGACACCCTGATTAATGCACCATTACCTTATTTTTCTTTTTCCAAAAATAAAAAAACAAATAAAAACGTCTTGATACTCAATTTCATAGCACCTTGGGTAATGATTAAAACAAAATGGATGATTAAGGGTGTACTTGGATGAATTAAATTTCAAATATACCAAGACACCAAATATCGTCTTTTGAATCTTTTGAGTTTGCCAGTTCGTTTGAAAAAATGATTAGGGATAGGTTTCCTCAAATTGGGATTCCTTTCATATCCAAGACTCATCTAAAGTTGGTTCTTCGAAGCTGTGGCTTTGTCTAAGAAAGACCGTAACAGGGAGATAGAGTTACGTGTCGTCTCACGTTGCTGGGAACCCGATATGCCGAGTAATATCTTGAAGCTGCTATTACCCGAATGAATGACGAAATGAGCTGGCGCGCGCTCGTAAGTGGTAAGTGTAGGTAGCCCTGGTGCATGGCCGCTTTGATGAATGAGTTCCATGAGGAGTTGAAGTATGGTAAAAGCGGCATAATATTCAGCCCCCAGCTTTTAGAATCGCTAATGACTAATGGCAGCTAAAGGAGCCCCGGGATCAGCGTGTTCGTTTCCGCGGAACATAAATATATCATTAAACCGCTACAAGCAACACGCGCCACGACAGGGTTTGCAATCTGAATGCACGGTCGCTCTCTCTTCCGTCGTACGGCTTCGCATAAAATTTGATATGCCAAAAAATTTTCTCAGACGCTGATTAAATCGTGACTAGTTAATCTTCGGCGGGTACACACAAAAGCGAGATGAAGGGGTTTCGCCAAAAGAAAAGTGAAAAAGGACAAAGGGATTGCTTGGCTGGACGTTGGCTGGTCTCTTAATCCTTCACCGGTCGCTACACATTGTCAGCTCCACGAATCTGGACATCAGCGGCCTCTCAGAGGGACTCTGTTTAATTGTCTGTCGCGTGCAGAGTTGCCAGATTTTGGGCTGCTAAATAGGCTACCAAAGGTAAATTTGGCGAAAAATCGCCAAATCTGGCAACTCTGATTACCTCCTGCTACTCTTCGAAAGCTGTTCCTACCCCATCACTTGCTCCTCTGCGGAATTACTTGACACTTTGACGCGCTATGTCTCTCGTCGATTCTGATAATGAGAAATGAAAATTCATGAATGCATGCTCCTCCGGATATAAAATTGTGCGGCGAAAAATCGGACCTTCACGCTCTCCGTGTGGAGCGCGCGAATGTGATTAGTCTACTCGAGTCTTCCTCTTTTTCGGGCAAGCGTGTCTATATTTGAATTAACGTCGCTCTTATAAAGTGCGCGCACTTTTGCCACAATCAACTCTCGTCGGGTTTTGTAAAGCAACCACCTAACAGATAGCTTGCCGCGTAATTGTGTTGGCGCGGAGCCGAAGCAGCAGCGAACGAAGAAGAGGGCGACGTGTGAGCGGTTGTCCGCTGAAGAGAAGCTAAGTACGAGACGCAAATCTGTTTAGCCGGAATAATGGCACCAAATGAACGCGCTTTATACGAAACGCAATGAGCCAATAACGAGCAACGCCTCCGCTAACAAAGCAGCTCCTATAGTCGCTGCCGAAAATCTTGCTCCTTTTCTTTCGATATAAGCCTCGCCGTTGATCGATTACTTTTGATTTCTTCGATCAATTTTCACCATTTCGTTTGTAACTCATTTGTTTTGGCTCTTCTATTCAAAACCACTGCTAACGAGTTGAGCAATAATCGCGGCGAAACTATTCGGGTTGAATTTGTTTTGACCCGAGCCATCTCGACCATAATTTCTTTACGGACCCTTGCATTCCATACAATATCCTAAGATTATTCCGAGTAACCCTTTAAGATTTATCGCCGAAACTAATGTACTTGAACGACTAAACGAGGATATTAAGATGAACTTAATTCGAGTTTAAGTCCATCTTATATTTTCTCCGTCGTTCATCAAACACGGAATTTCCATCAGATGAAATTTTGTTGAATGAAACATTAATTGACGTTTTGTTTCCACATCGAGAAAGAGGAAATCAAAATAGAAAGGTGGAGTTGCTTTTTTTTCTCTTTCTTTTTTTGTTGAAGAAAAATGAACGGGCGGGCGTAAACGGCGCAGCCCCTTATCTACATATCAAAAAGGCAATCCAGAGAATTCGCTTATGTAAACGGCATGGGCTGGTCCTCGCGATGAAAAGAATTCGAAAATCCCGGGTGCTAATAAACTTCTGCTCGGCTTTTTGCACGCACCTACGTCGAGAGCTGACGAGCTATTTGAGAGGCTAAGCCCTTTAAGCCGCAGATTAAGGGTCACGGTATGAGAATATAAAGTTCGCCGAGACACGCAAATTAACACCGCCTGAAAGTCAAGAAAAATAGACTGATTAAGCTAATGAGATACACCGGGTTTATTAAAATACGGAGCCCAAAAGGTCGGCCGAAAAATTAACCACTCCTCGCTTGGTTGTGTCTACTTTATGACTCTCACGTGATTTCAAGAAAAATAAAAAAAGACTGTTTGTAACACAATGTTTAAAGAAGAATTTCTTTCATTTTTTTTATCCTCTTGCCTGAATTTATGAAATCAAAATTGTGATAACAACTGGAGGATAATGAGAGAAGCAAGTACGATGAAACGTCTGGGATTCTAATTCAATGGATAACGACTGAAAATGAGATGTCGGCTTTTTGGGCTTACGTTTTCCCGCACGAGGATCGGATGGTTGTTTCAAGCTCGTCGGGTTTTTTAGGGAGGGGGGAGGGGTTCCCTGGCGTTCAATTATCGTTGCAGTTAAAACGAAAATTGTAATCGGGATAAGAGGGAGTAGAGAGCATTTCTCAAAACCGCGTAAAATCAAAGCGGCGCGCGAGCGAGCATCAAATGCTAATGAGTTGCGCGCTGATTGCGCACGTGCAACTTGGGCATACGCAGCGCTCGGTGTGTTCTATGCGGCGAGCAACAAGAAAACGAGGATCGAAGGGTCGTCGATGGAAAAAGAAGAGTCGAAAGTTGGCACAGGAAGACGAAACGAACCGTGGCCGCGGGAGTTAATTAAGTTCTTTAGACCGTCGAAGTTATCGCTACGACGGGAGATTACGAAATGAAATAAAGGATGATGACTCGCAGACGCAGAGCCGTCTCGCCCCCTTCGGGACTCTTTCCAAAACTTGTCTAAACACTCTCTGTGTTTTATCCAATCACACATCAAACAAGGAACGTGCAATCAGTGTTTATTCTTCGATAGCAAATCGAATATGAGTGAAAATCCATGTTTTTTATTGATCAAAATTATATTTTACTCGAATGAAAAAGATAAACTACGCGAACGATGATTATATATTATTATCATATAGTTTGGTTATCACAGTCACCCGTCCGCCGTACAATCTCTGGCACTCACCCCTATCCTTTTCACTGACACGATATCCCCGTTGCATCGCGACTAATGTCTTTTCTGTGTTACGTCCATGTCGTCCCTTGACGGAGTCTCCGGGAAAGACCCCGAAGCATTATCTTATTTCGTGTTGTCCTCGTCGGTGTTTCGCCGACAGAAGCGGACAATGGACACTAGCGAGCTGCCTGTATCTTCTTTCACATGAACATCTAGATATGATATATTCAATTTGTGCGACAGAAACGATCTTGTCTACTTCCCTAATGAATCTCCCTTAACATGTTGATTAGAGAAGACACATTAACTCACACAATTGCAATTGTACACAGATTCACCTTGAGAAAAAAAACAGATAGGGAGTCATTTCTAGCACTCCATTTTTACCACTCTATTCTTTTCAGTAGTTTGAAAAACAGTAAATGAAAAATTTGTTGCAGAATTGTTCCATCAATCGTAACTATTTTTTTTTTTTTTTTTACATAATTTAAGCAAACACAACATTAGCTGCATTTTGACCTAGAAAGGACGGCGAGCAAGTTGAGAATGTCTTGGTCATAACTTGGCCAGGATCCTGAAAGTTAGGGTTGCTGTCGCCTTTGTACGCTTCTTGGGATAAACGCGCGAAGACGCCCGGACGGCAGCAATTTGTTGGTATCAGGTGTGCGGTATGTCTAAAGTTGTAAGCCCGGTGCTACAGTCGCAGCAATTAACTCCATTACCACCCTGTATTGTCGCGAACGAGTTTCGTACGCGACTCGTTAAGCCCCCGGGCTTTGGGTTTGAGCCCCGCACCAAAACCGAAGGGACACTCTCTCTTCGCTTCGAATACATTTATTTCTCTTCCTCTCGACTGAGAGCAGATGAGAAACAAAAAAATAGCGACTATTCTAAATGACTCCGATTTGCTTTTCCCTGGTCGCATGTTTTGCTCGCAAATATGCCAAATGAATGTTTGATGAGCGGAGGCACGAATGCATTAAACATGCGGTTATCGTGAGAGTGACAAACGACCGAAAGAGAGAAAGAGCGAGACGAGGCTTTCGATTTATATATTCATAGGCAATGCGGGGGAGCAGGTTTTGCACAGGAAAACGAATACCCTGCGATTACCGTCGGCCGCGACCTCGTGCATACATCAGGACCGGAAGTGATGGAACGTCTCGCAGTCGGGTCACCGCCAAGGCGCCATGCTGACTGATTGCCAACTCCCACGACGATGCGGTAATTTTCTACCTGTCCTATTCCGACGTCGTTCAACCATCTCAATATTCCCTCTCCCTCTGCTCACACTCTTTCCATCCACAAACAGTAGATTGTTTATCCTTCCCTTTTGTCAGTTCATGTCTAAAATCTAAAGAAAAAAAAAAGGAGGGGGGGAGGGGGTTTCCACTCAGAAAGCTCTCACTGAAGAGACGATTTACCATCCAAACATTTGTTATGAGAAATAAAAGAACGATTCAAACGAGAGTTTTTCTGTCTCGTTTTATACATCGCACGGAATTAGCGAAGACCCCTTCCAAGTCTCTGTGAAGTGTACTGACGAAAAGTCGAGAAGCGAGGACACAATTCTTTGTTAAAATTCGCGAGTGACCATCGGGTTTGGCGTTCAAAAGGCTCTCTCTTCGGAGAAAGAGAGAGGGAGAGAGATGGTGGCCTCCACACGTAAGATCGAGAGCAAGATAGCGCGCGAGATGAAGGGATGGATCCAGGCCTAAGCACGTTTTCGCCCTTGGCGCGGGCTGAGGACCCTCGGCGAATCTAACGAGCGGCTTTGTCATCTCTCTGACCGTTGCTGGCGCCGTGCGTCTCTCTTTTCCACTTGCGTCTCGCTCTTCCTACCGATCCCTTAATGATGGCGCATGACGACCTCGCGCGTAAATAGAGCCCACGTACGTGCATTACCATTACGTACGTCGCTTCCTGGCAATTCGCTGCCTTGTACTCGTGATGCGTCCCTTACACCAGTCTGAATAGTTAAATGTGCATTAGAATTGTGCGGATGTGACCTTCACACGAGATCCTAGCTGAATTCTACAAAGTCACTCCTGAGCTCGTTAAGCCCGCGCTGCTTCACTGTGAATAGACCGAGTTCCTATTGATATTCTAAGTTTCTATTGAAGCGATGCCCTGCTTACTAATTTCTTCATTAGCAGGATTTCGAATTTTTGTTTATCCATTATTTTGTCGAGTGGTCAAAAAGAAACATGTCTTGCTTTTTACCAGCATTTCCTGCTTTCATGAATTCTTTAAAATCACTGTCGAAGGACACCAGGGCTATTGATGAAATTCAAATATGTTAAATGTGAAATGTCAGCAGAATTCAATTGCTTTTTTCGATTCATTCAAAAAACATGCTACGTTTTCTGGCTGAATCCAAGACTCCCCCGAAGATTCAAAGAAGGCCTCATAAATTCTTAAAAATCGCCATCCAAGGACATCAGGGCCATTGACGAAATTCAAATTTGTTACTGTAATGAAATGCCAGAGGACATCCAGCAAGATCGTAAATCCGACGAAATCTCGTTGCAGCAGGGCATAGATTCTTGCGGATTTAATGGACTCTCATTTAAATACAAATCTGATGTCGATACAGGGGGGCCCAGGAACACACGTTCGGCACGGACTGACCAAGGGTCGAAGTATGTTTGCTAACCGAGTAATGACCCGGGAGAGTTTCTCTTGACCAAACCGTGGGGTCGGCGGATGGACCAAGAATAGACGCGAGGTGAATCTCCATGCAAACAAGTCCTACCCCTCTTGGCCTACGAGCTCATCTAAATATCCTTTTCAGCTCGTTATTTTATTTGAACTTTGTCCTTTTTGTTATTTATTGTCAAATTTGAATTCACGAACGTCAAAATTTTGTTTGCATTGATTCCACAAACGAGAGCCCATCTGAGAGATAAGTTTTTTTCAATTACAAAGAATCTTCATTTTTTTGGTATTGATTATATCTGGGAACTGAGTTTAAACGCCTTGAAAGATCGGTGTAGCTCAAAAAGTTTAAGTAACTACCAATGAACCGGCGATGAGGGATCCTTAAAATCAGTGCTTTTCTCTATCAGCTCGGGATTTGGATTTGTCGATGAAATAGGAAGTTTTAAGAGACGATCCTGGAAAGAAAAGAAAAGGAAGATAAAATTTAACTCGGATAATCTTGAGTTAAGAGTAAAATAAAAAAATAAGTTAAATCAATAAGAAATGAAAAGAAACAAATATTGTCTGAATATCAAATTGTGTAATTATAATAATAAGAATGAAACTGATTCTGCTTGATTAAACAAGTAGGCAGGTTGAATTCAATATGTGGGAAAGCCTTTGCAGTCAAGGTTTCGCGTGAGATTATAATGCGGCATGTAAAGCTATACCTGTTTGGCGAAGCGTAAAGCCGGCAAAGCACAAATTCGTGGTTTCGTTTATCCCGCGTCGCGCAAGTATTAGATAACCAATAGTGCCAAAACTTAAAGTTTACTCGCGTTACTCTTTTGGTATCGACAGCCCGGTGTCTGCCGGTATATTTCACCAGACTAATATCCGCATTGTCTCATCTCCCGTCTTTCACGCACGTCTCGCGTGTCTAAACTCGCAAGTTCTCTCGCGCCCCACCTCGCCCACAGTCCTCCGCTTCATCGCCTGACGAGCTTTTCGCCCAAGGATAAGGCCATCAAGCGCACGTTGTGCCGTGCGGACGCGTGTACGCGATTCAGTCTTCGGTGTCGAATATCGTCTCCTTCTCTCGACAAGATAATACACTCCGCGTACATATTTCTTGCGCTGCTTCGCTCCCGACTGCTAACGAATTTAATATCACTTGTACTACGCCAGTGGAAACCTCGTTCTGGGCGTGCACCATTTGTACCCCACATTTACATGATTCAATTCGATATCTCATTCTCATCTATCACCTTGTATTATTCAACACAGAAACTATTTCAACAATTTTTTCAAGTTTAACTTCTAATTAAAAAAAAAAAATATATATATATATATACATATTTATTTACAGCTTCATTTCAAGCAAAATCTTGAACCAACTCAAATCAAGAGGGTAGACAATATTTCTTTTTCTTGATAAAAAAAAAAAAAATTGGAATGAAATTTGTTTGACAATGAAAATGAGATCACCTGGAAATGACACTGAACCCACAACTGACGTAGGCGTACACAGATTTGTAGTTAGTATCTTAAGGAAAGTCAGCGAGAAGAATGCCTATCCAGGCGTGGTAGTATATACCATGGCTCGTAAGAGTTTATCTCACGAGGGGACCGTTAAGGTTAAAGGGTGATCGCGAGGATCGGAAGAGAGCTGCCTAGCGAGACAATCTCATCTAGATCCCGTCGTACATCGTACCACCCGAGGCCCTACATCTCCTAGTCCCGGAAGACTCCTTTTCCTCCATCTCTTTCAGCCTCGAGTGCTCTTTATCTAGCTAGTCCTAGACCCTATGAATTGAGTACACTTGGCCCTTCAAGCACGACGCAACGTGCGATATATGTTCTCCTATCGACAGACAAATGATCTTTCCTACCTACTTTTGTTAATTACAAGACAAAAACAGAAAACAAACTACAAATAAAATAATGAAAGATGAAAGTTGCGTAACTTCTGATGATGTTAATATTTATTAAGCCACGCTCATCTCCAAATTGGCATCCAATTGACCGCTTGATGTCGCTCAAAAATTCCGTCATCCGGGCGTTTTAATTAAAATTGAGTTTCAGAATCTAACACAGTTAATTCCACGGAGGGATCGTTTTCGCGTCGGATCCAACGACAAGTCTTTGCGTCATGCCTTCACATTTGACGATTTTCTACGGGCCGTCGACGAGGGTAAATACAAAATTTAATAGAAACTTGGTTGTTGACGAAGTAGAAGAAGAAGAAGATCCTGCCACTAGACGACCCTACTGCTCGGCGCCTTTCATCCAGCGCTGGGAATAGCGGTGTGCTTATAGTCACCGGTGACTCGCCCGTAGTTGCAGTCCCCGTGTTCTGGCAATTAAACCATTATTTTAATTACCTATACGCTAACATTAATAATGCATCCCGCTTTTCCCAGATGCCTTCCAGATCTCGAGAGCCTGGCAACCCCTCCGCATCTTTGATCGAACTCCAAGTTTTCCTGAAGTACTCTCCTCCGGAGGATTCCGTAAGCTTCATCATGACAGTGAGGTGTAGAGTTAAGAAAATAAGACGAAAGAGTGAGCGCAACAACAGCTTTTACTAAACAGTAAACAACACTTTACTCCATTCAGACTCACTCAAGGATGTCTTGTGGAAATAGTGAAATTTTCAACTTTTGACGTAAGTTGGTTGACTGAACTTTTAAAACAGTCTTAAACGTACAATTCCTTTTTTACCGAACTAATGCTGAATTGGTAATTGTTCAAGATTAGAATACACGTAATACCTGGTAAGAACATTACATCTCTGTGATTAGACTAGAGAGCAGCACCGACTTCCGCATGTCGGAACCGTGGGACACACATAAGAGAGGTATTGCTGCAACTCATCCTGGGTCTGTATAATTATCTACTCTTTCCTGTCAGCAGGGATCTACGACTGGTGTTTACGCGCGTGGTGTAAATGTATCGCCAGTGTAGCTGGCGGAACATTCCTCCTCGGTAAACTCAATTTATTTCGCTACAAGGACAGGGAGGTGAGAGCGAAACGAGAAAGCCCTTTCGGAGGCGCCAAACGGTGATGCCACCGGCGACTTGTGAACCACTTGTCGCTGGTACAGGCTCCATAAATTCTTCTGCAACACTCTAAGCAGCGACCTTTCACTGGACTCCTTCTCTTGGGCGTGCTGATTTGGACAAATATATATATCTCTCTCTCTCTTTCTCTTTCTCTCTCGTTTTCTACTTGAATCCTCCAATTATCGCAACGTTATTTTTCAATAAGGGGATTTAATTTTTCTAATTTATATTTAATCTGACAAAGGAATTAGCATTAAGCAGAGATTACGTCGGATTAATCCGAACGTTCGACGGGCGAAATATATTTAAATATGATTGGGAGAGTCAAGACTAGTGCTGTAGTAGTCTGATTTTGAGCTGAATCGATTTTCAGCTATCTTCGTTGCGCCCTGCGGCTTGTTCGTCCGCCATGCGGGCTATCCAAGAACCAACGGGTTGAAAGGGAGGTTGTTGGACCATAAGAGGGTGGTGGTTACAGGGGGGTAGGGGTGGGGAATGGAAGATGTAGGACAGTGGCGGTTGAAACCGCGAGGGCGAGACGTAGGAGAGTGCCAGCCGTAGGCTTCCTGCATCCGACGTCTCGTCGACGAACGTAACGAGATGAAGTCAGTGGCGTATGACGTCACGCTGCTGGGCGTCCGCCTCGTCGCGCTCGCTGACTTCCTGGCGACTGTTTCCGTAGAATGGAGACCCACCGACAAAGGCAGGACACTCGTACAGGATAAGAGAGACCCGCAGCAGTCAGCCACATTGTCGAATGCCTCAAGATCGTTGGCATGTATGCTTCACCCGGAACATGTAGTTGTTACGAAAATGCTCCTCCGGGAGAGCTCACGTAATCTTCGTTACAGTGCATTTGTTTTAATGTCAGTTTGACATTAAGTTTTGATGTTGACAATTTGAACAAAATCGAAAAGCTACGAGAACCGGGCGTTTCTTTCAGCCCTTATCTTATAAAGAAATCTTAACGATGTCTACAAAAAGATCCGCAAATCAAGACGTTGATTCGTCCGAGACACGGAGCTACCCATTCCTCGTTTTGAATAAAACCGAGACGATGTTATAACAATTGTAATCCAATACGTTTTGGATCGCTTATGTATCTTGATCTATATTGGAGTTTAAATGTCCCCTACAACGACCGCAATGTCGATTCGGTAATACGAACCGCCGTCATATCTCGACACGTTTAACAAAACGCGTCAGAGCCAGAAGACCGCCGGATGGAAGGAACTGAAGGCACGTCGAGGGAGGAAGAAAAAAAAATGTCTGTATACAATTGCGCATGTATGCATGCACGCACACCAACAAGCATCTCTGAATGTTGTACTTTCAAAACTTTGGATGTTAAGGGAAGGGGTAGCTGGCTGCCAAGAACGTAATGCAAAGGTTTTAGCTGAAGGTGGGCGACAGTCGTACGAACGTAGGACGGCAGCCAGTGAAACTCGACTAGTAACAGCGTAAAAAGTTCTCTGATTCTCTCGAAAAAGTTGCTGTGTGCCATGAGAGGAAAAAAAAAGTTTTTAATTATTTATCAACAATATGACGGGATAACATTTTAATTAAAAGTAGAACGATGTATTTTTCATCTGAAATAACATTATATGTATTATGAGGGAGGGGGTGATTTTTGAACCTCCCGGAAAATCATTCAAGAACATAATCGAAGGCAGAACAAACAGTATAGATCGCGAGAAAAGATGGAAGTCAAAGACAAATAACGACTCGGCAGCATCTATGCTCTATCATTCCATTTACTATATTCTCTGCTTGATGGAATTCGCGTCTCAACCGTGTAATTACAAGGGGGAAATTAAGCACCGACGCAGCCGCCGTTTGGTCCATCCGTCCGTCTGTCATTCGCTTAACGAGAGACGAGAAGGAACCGCGTTGTCAACGACAAAGGTAATGATGAGACGAGCAACTGTGTGTCAGCCAGCCTTCTCAGGCTTTAGATCTCAGCAATGGATCGACGCCACAAAGCACCCATTTAAGGATCATATCAGCCACCACTGCTTCTAATATCTCAGCGGGTTTTGCAGTAAAAGGCTCAACTTCTTATTCTAACCCTTTCCAAAGAGATTCCAATTCAAATCTCAATTTTACTTTTTTACATTAAAATAGAAAATAAATTGAAAATATATAATTGGAATGAAAATTTTTCTACCCAACTTAACAGTCCTTTAACGAAGATTCATGAATAAAAAATATTTTTTATTTGAACTTTTTTCGCATTTAAACTTGTTTGAACATCAATTTCATTATTGCATCAATGAAATATGATTATTATTTTATTTTTAGACTTGTTGTTTCCCCAAGAACTCTTGGAAACACTACAGGACTTTTTTTCCGATTGAAAAAAAATGTTTATTCTTTTTTTTTTTTTTTTTCATTTTCTAACTTTTTTATTTGACATTTATCAAGAAGTATTGATATCAGTTGAATAGAAAGAGCCAGTGATCTCTCCAGTTTCGTTGAGAATAATCGTCATTTCGTGGGTAATTACGTGCGAACTTCACTTAATAACGCAGCACAAGAGTTGTGACGGTACAAAGGTCCACGTGGAAACCCGCGGACAAAAGCAGTGTAATTATCGAGCTGCAAGGTGAACGCGATCGGCGTCGCCGCTGATGCCGTTGATAAGGTAGCTGACTGGGCTTCCTCGAGTTTCGAGCTAGCCGAGCAGCCAGCCAAGTCTGCTTGGTCAAAGTTTCTCTTTGCACTTCAGCTTCCAAGAAAGTTTGAGCCTGCCTCAGCAGTCTCTGACTTTCTTCATGCGACCGCGTAATCGGTCGTAATTTTGTAACCACCTTCATACACGTCAGTTCAACAGTTTAAACGCAACTAGAAACTATTATCGAATAAAAACTCAATAGTTGAATAGAGGGAACAATCAAAATTGGAAATAACACAAATATCCACACAATCAAGTTTTAATTAATCATCAGTGGCGCATGTTTAATCATTTGTGGATCTAACTTTTGTTTGTGGGTTTTCTTTTGATTTGAAATTTGTGAAAAAAGAATTGTGCATGCAAATCGGTTGAGGACCGTGGAGATAGCAGCTTGAAATTGAATAATCCGTCGCGGGGAAGGCAAACAAAATACTCATCCAGCGGAATTTCGCGAGCTCACGCAAAATCAATTACAGTATTTTCCAGAAGAATAGCGCGGGTTTCACAGACAAGAGCGGGCCAGCGTGTCGCGGGAATGCGCCTTCTCATCGGCGCGCGAGAGAGCTAAGACCGTATGTAAATTAGAATTCGTCTGATTCGATTGCGTCACGCTCGCGGCACATGGGACTTCCACCCAAACTTGTATTCTAATTTTGGGATTTGCACTGTCGTGAGAAAACGAAGACGCCGCGACGAATCTCGCGGTTAATCGAAATTTTGGGTGAGAGTGCTTTTATTGAACAATTTCGCGCGCCAACTTGATTATAAACTAGGAACAATCGAACACGGAATTCATTCAATTGCGTATAAGAATTTGATTCCTTTTTTTTTCTTATATTTGTCTCATCTACATGACGACAAGTCAGCCTCAACGAGTTTTATTTTTTTATTCCGTCAGCTGCGCGACGTAGCAGGTTTAATACACGTAAAATTAAAATTAGGCCCTGATTTCCATCTGGTAATGGGAAAAAGAATGCCGGGGCACCCCCGCTCGGTTAAAAAATTTCTCGGCAAAATCTTCATTTATGCATTATTAATTTCAGCCCCACCTCATCTTTTCCACTCCTTATCCCAATGACTCAGCTGGGTGATGTTTTATTTATTTGCCTTGTAACATGGGACGGTAATCGAGGCAATTTTGGCAATGATATCAAATTGTGGGATGTTTTCTTTTAAAGTCATAAATTTTAATCACGACTGATTCCTTAACAAAATGCGGACGAGTTCAAAGAAAAAAAAAAAAAAAAAGAAGAAGAAACAATGAGTGCAGTCATTTTGCTATTCAATTTACAATCAAACGAGGTACGAGAATTTCGTAATCGCAATCCGATTGAAATAGTACAAAGTGAAGTTATAAAGGCTTTGCGAGTTTATGGTGGAGCAGGGGTTGTGTGTGCTCACACAAGGTCGGGGGTTAAGTTACGATATCTGGATGTCTTTAGGAATTTCCATTAAACCAAATTCCGAGCGCAAGCACGGGCACGCAAGTAGAGTTTTATCGTCGGATAAAGCGAAGATACGGAGAGGATGATCAATGGACAGGCGGAAGGCTCTAACCACGGTCTGACGCTATCCTCTATGAAGATAGTAAGGAAAGGGCTGCCCCATGATCTTATCCGTATGTTACCACCTAAGCTGTTTGCGTCTTGTAAACTTGCAGTCTCTCGGACCCTTGGACCTCGATTGCTGATAAGACGGTCGAGCTCGAGAGACTCCACGTCTAAATCTCAATACCATTCAATATGCGAATTGCTTCATCACCGGATATTTGCGAGATTAATCCCTTGAACGAGATAACGCGAGCTCTTTGCAAAAACAGACATCTGTCGTTGCTTCGAATGGCAACGCGATTTTGCCCAATGCACACAAATCCTTCATAACCAAAAGTTATCGAAATTTGCGACATCTGCATTTCACAGCCGTAGTTACAATAAATTTATGCAAAATGGGCCAGGGAATTGATGTCTTCGATACAAGTTGGAGGACAAGAAACGTACCATTCTGGTGTACTGCATGACTGGGCGGCACGTATCCCTCTGCGAAGTAGCTATCGAAGTTATCGCGAATCTCAAATAAGTTGGCAGTTTTGCGAGTACGTGCGGTACATGCGCCAAAGCCCGTTGACAAGTTTGCGCGAAACTCACGCGCGCAGACACGATACACACGCGACGGATAAAGCTCTCGCGACTATTTCGAGAAATCGGATCCGTGGACTCTGGCTTGGTTATATAATAACTTGGAATCATATTTAGGACTAAGTTCTCGCAGTCACGTGCGCTGAGGAAATAATAAATATGATTAAAACGAAAGTTTTGAATGTGTTGATTTATGGATATTTTGGTTTTAATTCTCAGAGTCAGTAGGGTCATCTGAAATTGAAATTTTCGTCCAGAAGATAGTCTTGTGATTATTAAGGAAATTACCAAACCAGACGATTCGAATTAGCTTGGCCGAGAACATCGGACAACTGAATTAAGCATGAATGGCCAATTAACCCAGAGACCAAGGACCGGACCAGGAGACCGCATTGACCATCGCAAGAATCGCTCTCAGTCTGTCTTGGAGCTTGGACTAATCGACTGCTATTAACCCGGAACCTTCACTGAATATGGATAAAGCTCCGAGTCGCCTGTTAATTTAGCTTTCTCAGTTTAAGAAAAAAAAAATTGTAAGAAAAGTCTCGAGGGCCATAAATCGGGCTGTCGTGTGGCGCACATTTGTCGAGATATTAAAATGCTCAAATTGTTTTTCATTTCTCGTGCAATTTCTTATCTCTTCCCCATGGACGATCGCGTTCTTTTTGGTTGTTTTTCAATCAAGGCGAAGGTGGTACCGGGACCCCCTTTCCACATTCCGGGCTCGGCGCACCACGCGATAGTACATTTTTAATTACTTACACCCACGCAGCTGCATTGCGCGATGACTATAAATCAAGCACAGCGCCGCCCAGCGAAGTAATTACAGCTTGAATTTTAGATAATGTTGCCGCAACCAAGGTTCTTCGCTCCGTCGTTGGCCCCTCACACTCTTGCTCGCTTGCCCCAATACACACCACCCTATCGCAATCCAATCCGTGGCTAAGCACACGAAGCAAACACCATCATCTCACGAGACAAACTTGAAAAAAAATTTTTTTCGATCAGGAATGATAGAAAATAAAAAAAAAAAAAAACGAAATAAAAAAGGTACGGTTTGCGAGTTTTTATAATTTTTCTTTTGACATTGTGTTATAAGATAAATAAATAATAAAAATAATATTCTCATACATATTTGACTTATTTTTTTATTTGTCCAGTAAAAAATTACAAGTCAAAAGTCTGCAGATCATAATTTGTGGGCCTGAGTGAAACGGTAAAAAAATAAGACAAACTCACGATACCGTATCGCAGAATTGGAACGAATTGTTTACATAATTATGCGCCAATTAAGAGTCAATTTTAGGAGAGATGTGGCAGGCGGTAAAAAAGCGAAGTGGATCGCGGGAGTGGCTCTGACGGGGGCAGCGACTGGCTGCGCGGCGGTGGCGGCTCTGCTTACCGCGCAATTAAGGCGCGGTTGAGGGAACTTAAAAAAAGCATCTCTAGGAAAGAGAGGAATTTAATTAGGAACCCCTCACTCTTGTGTTTGCATGCACCCGGAAGGAAGCGAACGAATTGGATTCCGAGAGTCGAAAGAACAAAACAAAGGAACCTTTCCCGTGCATCAGAACTGCCAATCGAACCGAATTTCAGAAGCATACAGAGGCCTGGTAACAAAAAAGCCTCACACATGTTTGGCTTGAATTTCGATATCAACGTGAGGTTGCAGACATGGCAAAAGCTAAACTCCGTCTAGGATGATCAGCATAAGACGAAAGATGACGAGTGAAGGAAAGGGGGCGCTTAATTAGAGCCAGACTTTCGCAGCACGCTTGAGGCTTCCTCTCTCGGTGTTTCCTCTCGCAGATAGTTTATACGCACAAAGTGGCTATCTTTGTGAAAATCAAATCGCTGTGTAGCCACGTTGTATCGCCACTTAGGAGCAACAGTCAAAAATCGATGGCGCGTTTTTGAGTTTAATCCGGCCTAATCAACGCGCACGTTTTATAATGCCAGGTTATCCTCGAAGGTTCCTTTCTGTTTGTCTCCCTCCGGGATCTTGGCTCGACTTAATGGCTTATTTTATCCGGCAATATCGCGGTTCGCGAGACTCAAATATCGACGCTATAAATTATCGAGCGACAGGAAATGAATTTTCACGAAGGGACGGACGGCGCGCGGCATTCCACGAGGCACACTTGATATCGATATTCGAACGGGAGAGGCTTTGTTCCATTTCGCTCGATCTTCTTAATTACACTTGGATCACGCGAACTGTTTTTTGAGACAATGCGAGAGATAAGTCGCGGCAGAGCCGGGGCGCACGAAAGCCGAATAATTGATGGCTTTGAAGCTCTGGCCGCAACTCAGAGGGACAACTCTGGTCTGTCTTATAGATAATTCAATCCGTCTAAGTCCGTCAGACCGAACGTCCCTACCGATCCCAGATATATGATTAACCGCTCCAACTTTGCTGATAATGTTTTACAACCCGAATTTCGCGTTCATTCCGGGCATTGAATATTGCACGACCAAATGAAATCTCAATTACGCCCTTCGCAGGGCTCTGATATTTTATTCCAAAACGAGAAAATTTCGAAACGTCCGTCCGCGCGATGCAAATGACGCGCCACTCGCCTGTCCTAACTTTTCAACTTGAGATACACGCCGAGTAACCGAATGTCGCAAACTTGGCCAAAGTGGCGGAGTCCAAACTGAATCGATATCAGTCATGCAACGTCGTATCCCTCGTTCGTTCTTTAGCGTTAACCACTTGGCGATAATTTTCGAACATGCGACACCACGTTTTTCCTTCTGAGAAAAAAAGGCACACGACAAACACGCGTACGCAGAAAATTCAGTAAATTATGATTACACAATAATTGCAGAATTATTGCTAAGATCTCACAGATAGCTCGGACGAAAATTGGAAGTCGGAAAGCAAATTAAGTAATTCTCTATGTTAGAAAAATATCAAAAATCACAGATAAATTATTGCGTTATTTGTTACTTTTGTTCGAAAGTTTCGTTTCGTTCTTGTTCTATCTTTTGTTATTTGATTTCAAGATATTTAGATACGTTTAACAAGCGCGATAATGATGCTGAATTACACGCTAGGTTAAAATAATTTGACTCGACGCAAAATCGCATATCAGGCGCACATTCGCAATTCTATTACACATAATAAACGTCGCTATTTAGGCACTCGCGTTCGTAAGCCGCACTACGGACAAACGTGGGAAATTGCGTGTGTGAATCCGTCGAGTAAACGGCGCTACACACTCGCTTTCATAATGCATGTTAGGCGTGCATATACACTCGGCGTAACGTTGTAATAATACACATTTGCGGCTAATTTTGTGGCAGTCTTTATGGTGCCGACTGCGACAAGCCACCGAGAGGGCGAACAAACTGATGCCCTCTAATTAATTCTCCACATTTGAGTCAAATTAAACAAATTCAAAATTTTTCAGTAGTGTTTGTTCTTTTTTAACAAATTGATAAAAAAAAAAAGGTTGATTGACCGAAAACAGAAGGAAAGCATTGCAACAATTAAATAAAATGAATGGAGATCGAGATTTGAGCTTGCGTTGTCGTGATATCACCAAGTCCTGGGCACTCGTTCCGTTTAGCTGCGACTCGGCAATTACCTTTAGGGCATAATTGTCCCTTACATTTTTCAGCGCCGGTTACGTGTGTATACGTGTACGTATGCACGGTGTACCATTGCCACCGGTGTGCGGGCGTTTTGATCACGCGAGGCCGTGCCTGTCGCAAAAGTCCACGCGACCCCGGAGAGCCACGCAATGCCGAAACAACGCTCGACTCATTGGCCTCACTTGCCCGAGCCCATATCAGATTTCAAATTACTAATTAAGCTCCTATCTTTCTCTCGCTTGCTTGTACATTGTCTCGACCTTTATAACCAATCATATGTTCAAACAATATCTTAATGATGACGGATAGTAATAAAATTAGGCGATGAAATTTATTTATAAACGTCCCTTGGGTTATGCCCTAGATTATTGTTTTAAACAATACCTTTTCGTAACGATAAAAATAATTGAAAAAAAAAAAGAATTGTAATGAAAGAGCAATTAAATTGTTTAAAAATGTTGATAATTTCGAGCAGTTATCAATCATTTAATTGCTATCAGTTACTTAACGTTGCATTTGTAATGTTGAAGTACTTTCGTAACTTTTTTTTTTTTTTTTTTTTTTTGTCAAAGTGCAGACCGTAACGATAGGAACAATTGAGAAAAGAAACACAACTTCTGCAAAGAATGAAGTGTACTTAAAACTTGGAAACTTTCGTATTAAAGTATGCTTTAATACAAAGATTGACATTGTTTCGATCGGTTTTCTTGAATGCAATTTAATTACCGCCCATTTGTTTCAAAAATGCAAACTCGTAATAGTTGAATAATATAAATTCATGGTTACATTAGTCAAAAACTTTGCACTGTACAAACAACCTTAACTGATTTTCTAGAGACCAGTGCAGACTTACCGGTTGCAGTAATACCACGCGTGTGGGTTGGAAAATTGGAATTTACCTGAAACAGACGAAAAAAAGCACTATGTTAAAATGGTTTAAAAGGTCTTCATTTTGGTAGGACTGGATAAAGGTAATTAAGAAGGAACGAAAGCGAGCGTAATTGCGAAAATTAATTATCGCCGAACACGAATGTCATGTGCTTGGTAATTAATCTGATGGCCGTAATCTGGAATCTGGGGAGTTGTTTAATGACGTTGCCGTGACGGAGGACAGGAGAAACGTGTCAAGATTTTTTTTTTTTAAATAAAAAAAAAAACAAATCCCGAAGAAAATAATAATCACATCGAGGATGAGATTTCTCGATGATTGTGTCTTTCACTTTTGAATTGATTTGGGGAATGTTCGAGAAAGAGAGTGAGAGAGAAAGAGAGTGCTAAGTGAATATTCGGTTTGTACTCAAGGTATGATATACGGACTGTGCGAAGGGTTGAAGTTCCGCGAAACAGGCTGGTCTCTCGAGCGCAATCACGAAACCAATTGGAATCGGTAAATACTCGCATTGCCTTGAGTGCTAGATGTGGTTTTGATGGTGATGGTATTCGCGGGCCGTGAACGAACTAGACGAAAGAGAAGATTTCGACCAAGTCGATTAGCTGACTTGATTAGCAGACGAGTTGTAATATCCAACAGATATGTCCTCGTGGCATGCAAACGTCAAATCATGTCCCATCGATGAACGCGTCGGGTAAACCCCCTCTCCCGAAACGTCCGTCTATTGTTTTTAATAATGTTATAACAAGTAATGTCGTAATCGATTCAAGTGCACACTATTTCCCAGTGGGAAAGACGTTGATTGATCTGATTTATGACGCTACTCTTTTTTCCGCCTTAAAACAAGATTTATTGACAAAAGTTCAATAATGGATGCAATTGATGGATCCAGCAATCATAAAACTGAAATTCAGTTAACATTTCTCACGAAATTAAATTGTCCAACTTTTTTCTCCGTTGCATTATTTAAACGTCAAATTTGGAACAAAAGAAGAATAACTAATCAGTCGAACGATCGTAAACTTATGCACCTTTCAGAACGAACGATTTAATCATCCTAGCCAAACTATCGGATATCCAACTTGACCTTCGCAAAGTAGATCAGTGCATCTATTCTCGAGATCTTATCTTGGGACTTCAAACTATCGCACAGACTCAAACTATACAAAATTAATAAACATTCTGCAATTTGTCTCCCGGTTGGGATCTCACCTTACGGAAGTGATCGAATGAAAAACAAAAGCGACGCTTTGCGTGCGCCAGTCGGTTATCACATCCGATCGTGCGTGAGTTCGACGGGGGGGTGTCTTCATAGAAGCCTTAATGCTTGGAAATTAATTGATCGCGGGCGGTTGGCGGGCACCTAGAGGAACCTACATACTCCTCTCTGAAGGGTCGTCAGTGCAGGTTAATATTGGTACTACCCCGTACCAGTCAAGGAGCCATCTCGTGCCCGCTCGCATTGCCTCCCACTCAACCTCTGCAGGTGCAACGATATAATTCGATGCCCTATCTTTGTTCCCTCCAACGATTTTGGCAACCGGAAATACCCCGAGTCTTATTTACCCCCCATGTGAATACGCAAACCTGTTTCTTCAATTTTTCCAATTCTTTTTTTTTTTTTTTCAGATTTTTATCAGACCATGTGAACATTTTCGGTACGCAAAAAAAAAAAGAAAACGAGCTTTTGCAGTTGATGAATTTGAGCTGTCCTTTGATGTAAAACGGTCAAGACGGTTGCATAGCAATTTGTAATATGTGCGAAATTCACAATTGTTCTTTTTCTTTTGACTGGCATATTGCGAAGATAGGAAAGAGGCATGGCAAAGAGCGTAGGATCGGTTTGGGAACGTTTGTTTGACGAGGTCGAGAGCCGAGGGTTATTAAGCTGCGCCCGCAGACCACATCAGAGGGCGCCTCGGTATATTCATCTACCTCATACTCTCATCACTTGCTTCACTCACTCATATATCTCTAATATTGTTCGCAACATAAAAGTGCACTGGTTTATTTCCGCTCGAGCCTCGTTTCAAGTTCATATTCGATGCCTGCGCACTTCGTTTGCCGTTACAATTCTATTTACCCTTCGTCCGGCTTTTTGTTTCCAATCAAACACTGCGAGTTCTTACGTGTATCGCTATCGTTTGTCTCGCCATTTGATTTCCACGTCGGTTTTTCATAAGTGCAACCTGAAATCAATTTGCACGCCAATTGACGGCTCGTTTTTTTTTTTTGTTTCAAAAAGAAAAACGTTTTAAAATACAGTCTTTCGAAAATGTTGACTTTAACGGTTATCAACTTTTGTTGTCATCGTCAACATGTTTGTTGCAAAAACGAATTAAAACTTGTTGGTGAACACAAAAATGGAATCAACGGCGACGAACACGCTTGTCGCGAAAATTTCAAAATGTTACGCCAGCTTATTCGCTCTCGATGCAGCACGTCGCTTGTCGTCGCGAAGTAAAGTTGACGGTGCCCGTAATAGCTACTCTCTCCGCGAGTGAAGCGCCAAGTCGTTCCCCGGAGTATTCTAATTGTGAAAGACAGCCTCGAGAAAATACTCGACAGAAGTTGCCCGAGCTCCTTTACGTCGGGCATTTCAACGTGCCACCCCGAAAATCCTCTGACTGTCTTTCTTTATTACACTGTTCTCGTTCTTCCATTTCACCGCAACTTCATTCCACCGTCGCCACATTGTCTCTGGACGCGGGTTCTACAAAAAAAAAAAAAAAAAAAAAAAAAACAACAAAAGCCAAAAAATATTGTAACACCGCGACAAATTTGATGAAATTTCAAACTCAATTTCGTTTGACATTTCATCCTACGACAGTAACCCCTTTCGAGTGATAAACGAGTGATCCCAATTTGTTGGGATCTGTTTTTTTTTTCCTTTCATCGAGAAGAAAAAAAAAGAAAAAAATGTCGATGAAATTTTTGCAAGAACCCATCAAATTGATAACTCGTGAAACAAGTCACAAAACTGAGTCAATCCTCGCGTGTCTGTCAGTTGCGATTAGTGTGTCCCCTGGGTGGTCTGACGGAGGCTGCTGTCTGCGTCTCATTCTCCAAGTGACAGACCTTGTATTAACTATCAAGTAACTTCTCGTTAGAAGCCCTTTTCACTATCACTTCGTTATTTCTCACCTCCCTCCTCGGTCCCGTTCTTGTTACGACGGAACAGCGTACAGCATTCGCACAAATACGTATCAACGAGCGACAAAACTCAACTTCACCACACTCTCTCTCTCTCTCTCTCTCTCTCTCTCTCTCTCTTTCTCTCTCTCTCTCTCTCTTTCTCTCTCTCTCTCTCTTTCTTTCTCTCTCGTGTCTCTCGTGTTTCCATAACGATGAACTCATTATATTTTATAAAATCTCGCGTGAAATTATCGGGCCAAACTTTTGTCGCTCATTTTCGGTCTGACAAATTAATGATTGCGCCACGAGTGCCGGGACCACACACTATTTTAAAACCTTTGATGAGCGGTGGCCGCACATTAAGAAATTTATTATAGTGTCCGCAAACGAGGACAATACCTCATCGGGGTCAAGCTGTCGTAAACGGTTTTGCCCCGGTCGCGCGTTCGCACCGACACCGAATTATTCATTGTTAGCGGGCGCAAAAGCATGCAACTCGTTACCGCGATAAATCAGAAAACGAAAACACACTTGGCGAAATCAAATTCATTTAATTTCATTACCTGCAACTCATTTGTGCGTTATCATTTTTAATTGGAGACAAAAGCTGATGGCACGGATGTTGACAATGAATCAGCTCGAACGACTGTTTTATTCATGCGTCGCGTCTAACGTGCCTGCGCGCGCCTTTATATGAATAAACTGACACAGTTGATCGTCAAGGAAACCATGAATATACCTGGACCAAGTTAGCGCTCGTGATACGCCGTAGGCAAGGACATCTCATTAATATTTAGACGTATTTTGAGCGGCGAGCCACCACCATTATGAAACACCGTCGTCGTGCCAGCACCGTCGTTCCCCGCGCCATATCGACATTATACATAATTATTCGCACGAGATTGGCGTGTGCACGACCAGACTCGAAACGCGTACACGTTTTAAAAGTCAATTGTTTCATCAACGCCTTCTTTATTTATTGCTCAATTATACATTTTCATCAAATCAAGAAATTAACAATTAATGTATAATGAAGTTGGAAGAAAATTTTCTTGGTTTAATATGAATACATGTTTATACCGTAAAAATTGTAAGCAAAACAAAACTAGTTGAAGAAAAAGGTTTACAAACATCTTTTTCTTTTGTTTAAAGACCAAAGTTCAGCAAGTCATTAGTTGTATTTGAAACAAACTGAGTGGCTGATAAAAGACATGGATTAAGGATTATTTTCCGATAATCTGATAGCAACCGACATGTCCAGGGAGTAAATTATGGCTGAACTGCAAATGAATACAGCTTGATCACTCGAAATTGCGTTGACGCGACGCAAAACTATTTTCACCGATCTTTCGTCGTGGCTTTGTCTGTCGTTTCTCCAAGTTCGTAGCGCCGGTTCGTCCCCTCGTATTACTTCCAACATTGCCACCTCTATACGAGCTGTATATCGGCGGGCTAAAACGCAACCTTCTAATGATCGTAAATTGAGATTGCTCAAATTTATTATTTCAAGCTTGAACTTTCATCAACCTTAACATTTAATATGAATTAAAAAAAGGGAAATAAATACAGAAAACTTTGATTTTCATGAGATGGCGGAAATTTTCAGAATTGTGAAAAATGTTCGTGCAAAGGGTGCGAGGAAGACATTTTTGGAGATTCAAAATTTATGCAGTCGAAACTTGACGACGAACGAAGCACAGAGTCGGAAACCGACTGCATTTTCCGAGGTTCCTAATCGATTGCTGCGAGTTTCAAACTTTATTCCGCCCCGTCCGGTCGGCCGTCTTTTACTTCTTCCTGCGTCGCTCTCGCTTGCAAGAGGACGTTTAGAAAACGACGAGAAAAGGAAAGAGAGAAGAGAGACGTACGCTTGCGAGGGAAAGAAGCGAGCCAAGCCGAGAGACGCAGCGAAGTCTGTAAATTTTCTTACATTTTATGAGCCATCAGAATTTCATAACCTCGAGCCAGTCCGCGTGGTACTTTGCACAAGAAAAGTTTCGCGAGCGAAAAGACCTCTCCCCCACAAGAAGACTTTCTCCAGCGCCGCCGTTGCTTATCTTTGTATTTCCACGCTACTTTATCTCTCGTTGCGTTTTTCCGTGCTACGATAATCTCAAATTTTATTTCACGGAAATTTCGAGCGCGCATGAGTTGACGATCAAATGGCTTGTGAAAGTGCGCATAGATCGATTGGCAGGATAGAATGATTGGTTAATTCACAAATCTTCCCTCAAATTGCAATTTCCTATTCTTTTTTTCATAGACTGTACTTTTTTTTATAATAAAACGATACTTGAATGATGTTCAAAAATGAGTACTTTCGATTAATTTTGAATTGTTTTTAACAGTTTGCAAGTGTCTCCTCCCGCAGCTAGAATTATTGTAAACGAATATTTAGCGACGAGTGGACGGCGTATTGCATGTAACTATAACTGACGGGGAAAGGTATATAAGAGTACGGCATAACCATCGAACGGGTCACAAAAAAGAAATGAGAATCGACGCACGGCTACATCGCCGCAAAAGTTCGGGCATAACTTTCGAATACTAATATCTAACACAGGACGCAGGATATCGTAATAACCAGTTTCATGCTTGTTATTGCGAAAAAGTAAAACGTGCTTAAACTGACAAGAATACTATATTCGAATTTATATTCATTATGTATGGACCTTGTATAAGTTAGTAATAAATAGAGTTTGATCCACGTGGAAAGAAAAAGTTTACTTTTGTAACACATAGGAATGACTAATAAACAACTACGAATTTGCCATCCGGGAAAATATTACGCCGAGCAAATATTATGTATACCGTCTTATGTAACTTGAGTTTGTTGTTACGTGATGAATAATGTTGAATGTCGATACAAACTCATGAAAGAAGTTAATTAATGTTTGTTCAATCATCGACTAAGGAACATACAAATGCTCAGCTTTAAAATTAGTTTTACGTTTTTTTCTTTCATTGATTTCGTATAACGTTGGATAAAGTTTTTTTTTCCTTTCTTTTACTAGCAACAGCTTGTTAATGTTATGCGCTATAAATAGTCATTTGTGCAAAGCAAAAAATATATAAGCAACTACGTTTGAAAAACAGATGTAAGTGATCATTAGTCGAATGAATAATTAACAAGTTGCCACATTTACAGTGTTTGAACTTTGTAACTTTCAATTGTTCTCAACTGATTATTTCAACACGAATAAAAATACACGATTTCAAATTCAAGATATGCTAAACTCGAATCACATAGATATCGGATAAGTTCTCTTATAAAAGATTCATATTGTAGTTTATGAACGTATCATGTGTCTTTTAGTCAACGATCATTAATATGGATTGTCCTTCTCCGTTGTTAAATCGTGTAAAAATAATAATATTATCACTTGCATTCAAATCACCTAATAATCAATAATATTCAATTATGAACAATTAATAGGATTCAAGTTTGTTTGTTAGTTCTATTTTTTACATTCTGAAAATTGAATATTAACTAATGAAATATTTACTCGTCGGGATAGCAGGTTATTATTTATACATGAATTTAAAGCTTTAGAGTTTAGAAACCATGAAAAAAATAGAACAAATGGTGATGGTATAAAACACACTCAATTACATTTAATTATCACTGTTGATAACTTTTTAGTTTGTGGATATTTCAAATTCGTTATACAGAAGAGCCGTCAATCAGAATCAAAAGTGTCATCGGTACCGCGAAAAAATTAGATCGCGCATGTATTCAAAGCTTGTAATAGTAATGAGAAAATGAAACGGGTAATAATAAATACTTGACAGAAATACACGACTTCAAATTCGTCGTTTCGATTTAGTAACGTGATGTGATAATTGTGGAATATTGAATCTTCGATAATTTACGATAATTTGTATTATCAATTTAACATCTACATTGCAAGTATAGTTGTAATTTGTAGTAAGATCAATATCATTTCAGACATTTTTAATGAAAACTTATTTACTGTATTGTTAATATTATTCTGTTAATAACAAATGTTAACAAATTTACAACTCAATTTCAGTGTAATCCCTACCAATGATTCTAATGTTTATTCAAGTTGAACCACTATTATCCTACACACCAAGTTTCAACATGACTGCATCAGTAGAAATACGCCATTTTGGTCAGGCAAGAAACTTCGAGAGCACGAGCGCGCAAGGAACTTTGAAGTATTTCAGCAAATAGTTCTGTTAATTATCAAAAGTATACATCACATCTTGAACGTTTAAATGTTTAGAACTTCAATCTATTAACGTGAACATACTGATTAGCCACACACGCAAATATATTAAGATTAAGATATAAGTTCATTCGGAACTAAATAATTGAACAATTAAAAACAATTCTGACAAATATAGTGATAATTGTTTAACGTCAAAAAAATGTACAATTTAAGTGCGCAACAAATAATAGAATCTGATATCTGACTGGATACCAAACTCCGCCATTTTGAGCGTAAAGAATCTTCCCGAGCGCTCTTACTTGTTCTCCGGTACAAACACGTCTAAAACTTGATCTGAAAATACGCGTTTCCCTGTCAAAGGCAAATTCTAAACTTTTAACAAACGCAAATAACTAAAAGACAGCACAAAATGTTGAACAAATGAAATAAAATATGCCTTGCAATAATCCTCGATCTAATAATTATTTCATTTACATAAACTAACCAAGAAGAAGAAAATTTCGCAGAAATATTTCTAGTTTCATTAAATTGATGGAAAAAAAAAAAAAAAAAAAAAAAAACGTCGAAATCTAATGAAGTACTTACGGAGATCGGTACTCCGCTCGATCGATCGTGCACTTATTGTTCTAGACCGCATCGCGCGACGAGGACCCACATTGTTGACACCCAAGAACCGTTCGACGAACTTCAATAAATAATCACTCAATAGTATCAAGTCCGGTAAGATTGTTCAGACTCGCGCTACTGACAATAATGTTGACCGGTTTCAAATCTAAATGACCTTGATGATTTTGAGCGCACAAAAACGACGGGAATCAGGTGGATCGAGGACCGTGAAGCAGACCGAATGGTGGTAACAATCGGCGCTCATGCTGAGAATATCTAGCGGGTACTTGTCTTGGGTGGTCGTGTGAGCCGCGGGGGTCGTGAGATCGGCGCGATCCGGAGGAGGTGGTGACGATGCTGTTTCTGGAGGGAGGAGGCTACGGGGGTGGCGATGCCGTTGCGTGTTTTCAGGGATATGCGGGAGAGGTAAAAGGTCGAAGGTGGAAGGAGGACCGAGTAGAAGGGCGGTTAGGTGGTCCGCCCCACCCGCTGCAGACGTCGCTGATTGGACCACCTCCGACCACCCGCGTCAGAGGGCTCCTCTTTTGCCTCCTCTTCCGCGTTTCCATCATCCCGTATGAACACTCCTCTCCTCTCACCTATCTCTCCTCATCTCCTTCTCCTTCTCTCGTCCGTCTGCCTTCTTTTTCGTCTTAGCGCAGGCTTTCTTTTCATCTCGCTTTTACGATTCCTATTTTCTGCTGCATCATTTCCTGCATTCGAATAGGCCACTAAAAGGTCCCACCGGTTAAATTTGGTACCTAAGCTTTTTGCTTCTACCACCATTTTGAAACGACGACTCTTCTTTCTCGTAAGCAGAATTCAATTTGCCCAACCATTTTTATTCATGCCCAAGTTACATGATATTTAATCAATTTGCACATTCTTACATATTTTTTTTTTTTTTTTTTTTTTTTTTTTTTTGAGAAATCGACATTCTGAATATTTTGAAATCGCATTCTGTCGTTTTTTTTCCAATAACAGTTACCTCATCAGTTAGCTAAGCAAAAATTTGATTGGCACCGCTAATTAACTTATTCCAAAAATCGAATCGAAATCTTATCAAACATCATCGAACGAAAGCAGCATTTAAGTATCCATCCGACATTACTTGACGGTGTAATAAAAGCAAGAACAAAGATTGCACAAAAAAAAAGAACGAGGACTAAATGAAAGACGAGCGATCAGAATAGACGATCTTTCATTAATTGGAAACCAACGAACGGGTTAAGATGGGGCTTCGGGGCTAAAAATGAACCCTCGCTCGTGATGCGCCACCGGCAAGCCCTAATGAAGCGAGCGTTCGAGACTGGCTGGCGCTGTGCATGCCTTCGCGTCGTATTAATTGCCCGTTCCCCTTCGACCCCCGTGCCAAGTAGTTGCATTCTTCGACAAATTAGATCACGCTATCGAATCGAGCATCCCACGCGCGATGTGCCAAGAAGTCGCGCTGAGATATCGCTCGCGTTTGATACGTTCGTTACGCTGTTTTACACTTCCCTGGCCATGTCGGATTCCCTACGATAATCTCATTGTCAGTACACTTTTCCTCTTGCGTGAGTTCGACGAATAATTGTCACGTGACCTTTCGTTTTGGATCCACAAAACATTTTTGCGCAACCTTGCAGCAGGACTTGGCGAAATTAAGGTTAGTATAATGAAAGATCCATTGTCCCAGCTACGTGTAAACGTCAAAATGCACGCAATTAACTGCACGATTGGAAATAACTAAAACACCGAGAGAGAGAACCGAGCGCACGAAAGGTAACAATGGCATTTTTTTTTCCAAGCACGAAAGAATCCTATTGAAGGATTGCAGTGGCGGTAAAAAAGGCAGGTTACCACAATTGTTTTGCGAGAGGCCCAGTAACCCAGTGAGCGAGTCTGAAATGTCGTTCACTAAAAAAAAAAAAAAAAATAAAGGGGAAGAAACGAGAGGTCACTTGTTTCGAACTCTCGTTGTAATTGATAAACGCTAAGGAAAGATATTCATTTGCATAAATACCTCACAAAGTTTTGGGACTCGAAGCGATTGGGGAAGGTTAGGGTCGTTTGATTCTACAGATCGATTTAGTCGGCAAAGGGTTCTTGACTCCTATCTTTCTGACTGAGCTTGTCGGAGACGCCCCCGTCTTTGACGAACTTCGTTCACTCGCATAGTCGCAGCGTGCAGCAATTGAGTGGATCGTCGAATTTAGAAGAAGATCCAATTTTTCACTACACCAGATAACACGTGTGACGGGCAGTGAAGACTGCTAGTTGCAAGCATCAAACTTGTTGCAACGTTCCGCAATTGTCGAACTAAGACAAGTTGTCAATAACGCCACGATGATATGATCAGAAGTCGCAGGATGTAGCACACCTCGAGACCTAGACACTACTGAACCAGCCCCATGGAAAACCTTGTTAACAGCACACGACAATCAAGTTTAAACTTTGTTTAACAATCCCACCCCAAATCTGTTTCTGTCTCTGTTTATCATGCCTACTGTCCATGACTGCAACTCCGATGCGAGCTTCCTTTCGGTTGTCCACTGAGGCTTGTAACCCCCCTTTTCTCAATTAGATTGAATTCGTTGGAGGCCCACAAAATTGTATCACAGTTAAAACACTGAAACGACAAGTCTCGCGTTGGAGGATTGCATTCGATCGCGGCAATTGCAAGCGAAACGGAGAGTAAAGGAAGCCAACCAAGTTCAACGTAACCTTCGTAACTGAACGTGGATGCGAAACTTGGTAGTCGCATAACAAGAAAGAAGTAAGTATCGTTGAGGTAGACTAGTTTGTTCAATGGCACAGGAGAAAGGGGGTTCGAAGTTCTTCGTAAGAACAAGAACAAGAACAAAGTTCTGACATCCATCCCCACCTACTTTTCAGCAAGTAACACGCAGCCAACTAGGCGCAAGCACTTCACCTTGGGAAACTTTGACCAAATCCAAATTCCATGTGCACATTCTTCTACACTGGAGATATGACATTTATTGTTCCTTATTTGCTTGCGCATCTCCCCCGACAATGACTGGAACCATTCACGGTGGCACTCGAAGTTGCATTTTATCTGGAAACTTAACTTTTACAGGTTGAATAAATTAAACAATCGAATGACTATTGGGCCAGAACTATAACTTACTTGGCTGAGTGTTTCTTTTCGCCATTATGGTACTCGGGCAGAGGTCTTAAGACGGCAGACAAACGGTCATCAAAATGTTGCAAGGGCGTGTAATTGAACATGCTAAGTACAAGTTGGAACAACGTCGATACGTGCAGCCGGGGTGGAACGCTAGATGCAAGGATGCAACATGATGTTTGTCCAAGGCAGCAGGCTGTGGACGAAGGAAAGCGATTTTCCACGAACGACCCCGAGAGCACGAAACAAGCAGCAATAGGAACGGTGACGACGAAGACCAACGTAAAGAAGAATGAGATGGCGCCCAACGTGGGGTGAGGAAGAAAATTGTGGAGGATGAGAAGAAAAGGTGCAGGAGATGGAGAAGGATTTCGTTCTGGCGAAGGAGATAGTGCTATAGTCGGGCGCGGTGCAGAGTTAGATTAGAGGCGAGAGAAGGACGGAGAGAGGCAAAGATGAAGAGGTGGCGTAGGTGTGAGGGCGCGGGCTGGTGTGCGACGCTGCGCTCGTAGTGGTGAGTATAAAAGTTTTCTCGGTTGTGTGTGTACGCACGCATCGACTGCCTCGGCAGCTGCAGAGAAAGAGAGGTGCGCGACGCCAAGAGGGGCTTTAGATATAACGCCAGCTACACCAGTCCGCCTCTACGGAGACGAGCTCTCAAGCAAAACGCGTGGTCCACCTCGAGTTATTTCCTTTTGCAGCAGCCATTTTACTACGCCCCGCGCGACTCGTTTCGCTTCGGTGCCAGTCGGACCACGCGAATTATTACCAGAACGCAGGTGCATTTTTTAGCTCCGCTACATTCGCTCTGGTAAAAACATTTATCAAGCTGCTTTATTTAGAGTTTATATTTTTAATTTTTTGATCTATTAAACCGACTCTCATCATGAACAAACATACGAAAATTGTTTCCGTTATCAAAAACCGCTTATTTGCATGTCACCACATGCATGTTGCTAATCAAAACAAAAATGAACTCTTTTACATGCGTACGTCAAGTTTCAATAACTATCATTTTGTACAAATTCCAAAATATTGCGTTATAATTTTTGGATGATAAATTTCAGAAACTCCATTTTATTGGACTGATACGAATGATGATGGGGAGTTGTGGTTTTTCATTGGTACTCAGGAGGAGAGAGTCGACGGTTTAGTTGGTGCATTCGTTGTTGGGTGAAAAATAGTGAGTTTTGCGTCGCGCGACAGGCGTCTGAATACGAACGAGCGTGTCTGTTCCGCGGCGGGTGTACATTTCCTGAGCTACCGAACGTCGAGTTTAATGCAGATTAAGGGCTGCGGAGTGGAGGGTCCTTTGTAGAAAGCGTTTCGTTCGGTATTAGCTTGGAAGTAGCTCGTAGAACCAAGGTATTACCTGGAATTACGTCTCAATCTACCGTAGCCGTCGACTAAACTAATATTAAAACTTTTAACGTAGTTAGCGCAGCCCGTGGTTGCTTTACCATCCATGAACCTCCACTCTAAGCGCGACTGCATTGACCGTTACCGGACTTTGATGTGTTTTCTGTGAAAATTCTCTGCCGAGTCATAAATTAGCCACGGATCGTGCCTGTCTCATCATCGTTACATTCGAGCACCTCGAGTTTTATCGAGAGTGCTCAAGAAATATTCAATCTTCTTCTCAGCTCCACTATTACGTTAAAAAGTCATCCGTGCTTTGCGAACGCTATGTTTCAAACTTGTAAAATCAAAGCATACCTGTTGTTAACATCCAAAGTTGATAATTTGCTTTCGTATTTTATGTTCATATTATTTATTTATTTTGTTCAAATTCGAGCAACTGTTGTTTCATTCGAAACGAGATAGAACGAAACTTGTCATAATCAATGTAAACAAATTGATTATGAAATAATGAACTTGTACGTTCCGCAAGATGAAAAGTGATTTCGAATCTATTAAGAAAATTAATACAGTCGCCGAGGAGACGCCCGGTTACTTTCGTCTGTTGATAATGCCGACTTTTCAAACTTTTCAATGAAAGTTGTTCTCAGAGCCAAGGTTGAATAATTCGATTCGCCGTTGTCATGCTACATTACCAAAGTCAGAAAGAAATTTTAACAAAAATAATCGATTTCAATTTCTATGCTGTATAAAAAATGTCACAGTTCTGGTATTTTGTGGAATCCTGTTTTCTCCTCTCCTCATTCTAACACTTTACTTATCTTAGATGACCTATCAAGATACGCATGCGCTCATTCCCACTCAAAAGTATGACAGATCTGCTCTAGAACGAATTTTAATTAAAAATTAAAATTCGATACACGGAAAATGTATCAATTATGAAAAAATCAAAAAGTTGAATTTTGTTACTTTTTTTTTAAATTCTTCAACTATCTAGCAGAGAGATTTCGGGGATGGAAGAATTCCGAGCATGCTTCTTCAAAAAAGTGTCGGGAATTTTATTTCATTTTTGATTGCATTTTTCATGAAAGTTAGCAGTCAGAGGCGAAGAAAAGGAGGAGATTCGTGGTAAAGTTTTCGCCGCCCTCTCGCGTCTGTGCAGTCTCCTCGGCCAACCGGTCAGAGTATCTACCCCTTTTCGGCCCCCACGTAGCACGCGGCGATGCAATCCACCCCTCTCGAAAGAATCACCTGGAAAAAGCAGCGCCTCCTCTTGAAGTCATCGCGCCAAGACATCGACTTTCTCCATTCTTTCGCGACACTTTCTCGCCCCGAAAGTTCTTTCTGGATCGCAATTATGCAAACTCGTGCGACCTCCGCGGAGGTCGCACGAAACTGGGGGAAAAATTCGCCGCCGTCGCGGCCGAAGTATGTTAATGGCCGGAAGTGAAATAAAACGTGGGTCAGTTGAGCGGCAAAGTTCAAAGTCCTAACTTTGAATCGCCACTTCTATTCGACTTTCCAATTTACGAACAAACCGCGACCTTAGACACAACTTCTTCACTTAGTTTTCATTCTCTTAATGATGATTCATTCCCGTCTCTTGATAATCTTCTTTACGCTCGTTGAGCTTGCGATTTTTTTTTTTTTTTTTTTTTTCTCAAAAATACATGCTTCCAAAAATTAACACAAAATTCATCCCAAATATTTTCGTATGAACGAATTGTGTAATATTGGACGGAATTCAAATAAAAATTAAGTCGAATCAACTAAAATAACTCCCGTAGTTATTTTGTTTGATTAATACTTTACACATGCCAACAATAATTTACAGCCTACAAGCTGAGATTAAATTAGTTTTATCAGCGCATACATATAACTCTCTACACGGTATGAGCCACAGAGGCGAAAATTCATCTGCGCACTTTCGCTAATGATGAAATGCTTTACTTAAATGAAAAGTGTTAAATATAGCCCGGAGGATCGTGTGGCACTAAATACGAGCTGATATAAGAAAACAAACAAGGTACACTGCTTGTACGCGTGTATTTGTGAGTAAATACGAGATGCGTAGCTGAGTAAACACGAGGGAGAGCATTGCCACATATATCCTTAACTCGAGAGGACGCTACCGGCAGTCCGAAACATAAATCTATCAGTTTATTCTCTATCTTTACTTTATCCTGCGCCCTTTACGATCCTATCGTCGCAGCCACCTCGAGGCGTTGCTCTGCTTGCGTCGAGAGATATCGACTCGAAGACATCGCCTTTAGGATCAACCTTGTAAGTCTCATGCGCACCTACACTAAACATTGCAATTATGCCAAAACGCGCTTTTTTCAATCAATCTGAACATGAAGGAAGTCAAATTAAAGGATTTGTGAGAAGCAAGATTGATCATGTTTACGAAACATATTGAAAAATCATAGACGTCGAATTGGTGCGAATGCTTGGGGTACTTGAATTAATTAGTGTAGAAAATGAGGTTCACAGTCTGAAAGAATGATTGATCACGTAATGAGAAATTTCTAATAATGACTGCGTCGTTTCAGTTGAGGGTAATGATAGGGAAACGTGTCATGAAGAGTTGGGGCGAGTACTAAGAAATGGCATTAGATTATAATTTATAATAAAATCCGTGCAAAGAGATAAAGAGAAGACGCCGCAACCCTCGGAGGTTCAACCCTTTGAGCCATTGGCGTAATTCGCTGCCTCTCAATTCCACGTTTTATTTTATAATTTTTTTTCGCTCTCCTTGTCAATTATTAATCCAAATCTTATCTTTGAATCATCAAATTATAATCACGACTAAAAAAGCCATTTTTCTTTCACGCGTTTCGTTAGGAGAAACGTTTCATTCCAAAGAAAGAATAATATTCAAGTGGCGCATTATTACTATGAGACGGGAAAAAATAATTGCAAGAGAAAATACAAATGAAACATAAAGAGAGAGAGAGAGAGAGAACGCGCTGAGGACCAAGGCAACATGGCAAAATATTATCCTGACGTAAAGATGCAGTAGGGACAAAACGGTTAGCGTAATGGGGTAGAATGTGAAACTTACTCCAGTTAAGATATTAAACGTTTGCGGATCGATATACGAAGTGAAACATTTCACGATATCATTCCAGAAGATTTAGCAGAAAAATACGAATCCATTGAGAAGACGAAATCGTTTGCACGAAGAATTAAATTATTCAAATTGTAATATGAGGTGTGAAAGTGTCGGCAATTACACCAATTTCCTACTCGAACAGTTTTTATTTTTCTTCGTTATCGCCTCCAGAAAAAAGAGAAAGACGATATATTCCGCGTATATTTGCTACATATAATATAACGGCAGTTATAAAACAGTTTCTCGAATGAACTTGCAATTAATCATGGCTGAACACATTTAATCGGTAGCTACAAAATTGACTCAGTAACATAAAAAAAGAATGACTCGAAGTAACGAATGTGGTTATGAATAAAATATGAAAACAACTTTTGTCCCGGTAACGTGTGTTTATAGACAGGCGGGTGCTATGAATTTGCGAGGAATTTGCTCTTTTCGGCATCGCACAGCGGAGAAGCGATACCAGGCTCTTCTAATAAAATGCATGATTTAGCTTTTCCCTTCATTCTGCTAACCGAAACGAGAGAACCAAACCGAACGAACGAACAGGTCTCTCTTTCCCTCTTTACTTTCGCACTACTTGTTCGAAGGCAGCCCGCTACATACACCAACATGCGACGACGCCATGAATTATAGAATCGCGGTAAAAGCGAAAGTTTTGAGACGAGGCCGGTGCTGATTTTAGTGCGCATCGGCAGCTTTTACGCGTATCCCCGTCACAGGCCGACCAGCTGCCAGCCTCGCTCTGATGTAATGAAATAGCGCGGGGTTAACCGCGCACCTTCTAACAAACCAGCCAGCTTTTGGCTCCTCGACGCATCGTTTTAATATATGCGCGAAAACTAGCAGTCCGATTAGTGTGAGACGAAACAAAGCATTAACAATGATCCAAAATTGGATTGATAGAAAATAAGGCGTGAAATAATGATTGTAGCAAAGTTTAATCAGAACAGTTGGACCCTGAGGAAATAGCGGCATGAGACTTGGAGAATGCAAAGGTATTCCCTCGATGTCGAGGTGTGGGCATCGCTGCAGGGGTACAAGGGTGAGAAGCGTGATGACTGCGGTCGGACGTAGGATATAGTGGACAAATGGGCAAACGACGGGTAGACTTGAGATCGTGCAAAGCAAGTTGGAACGAGACGACCAAGTCGGCCGTGATTACGGTGCCGTGTATTCAAATGGTCACTCCGACCAACACCAATCACACGGAGCATACCCGCGAGCATCCCCGATACCTTTGTCTTATGCCGCAGGGACTTTCCACGCAACATTTCCACTCTCGCTTTGTATTCATTACTTGCGACGTCCTGTCGAATTCCTTTCTTATTCTCGTGATATTTGTCCCTGCTCGTATAACATGTCTTATTTTCATCCATGAGTCATACTTTTGTTTCCTGACAGTTTCTATTTTTCACCCTTTTTTTTTCATCAAAGTAAACTGCTTTTCTATTTTAACAATGAAAATAATAATGCTAAAACTAAACATTTTTGTTTAGTTTTAGCAAACTAAACGTTTCAAAGTTTTTCCTGTAATATTGAGATAGATGGTTTGAAAAAAAAAAAAAAAAAAATTGAAATTTGGATTGACGGTCAAGCGATGCACTATAGGGATGATTATGGATAGGTTTTTGTGAAATGGACGAGTGGTCGCCATAATATTCGAAGCTTAGAGGTTTATGCCAAGCAAACATTATGCAAATCGTTCGATCGTCGAACGTCGAAAGATATGGAGGGTTCTCAAGGAGGGCAGAGGAGGACGACCTTCGTTAGACTCGGGTCCATGAATCGTTAATGCTAATCAGTATGGTCAGGTACACTTCGTCGAAGTGACGTCAACCCTTCGTCACGACGCTACGTGAACGACGTGGCATTTTGATGAATTAGTCCCGGTCATTGGATATCACTAACGCGCAAATTTGACGACAGGGAAAACCAGCGTTGAAAATAGTCGACGTGAAATTGACTTGCAAGTGCAATCAAACCGTTTTGATTCAAAAGAGAATTCAATTTTCGTCAAGGGCTGCTTTCAATTTTTCATTTTCCATTCATTAAAAAAAAAAAAAAAATGTGGGAAACAAAAAAGCGTCTTTGAAGACCGATTCTAAGCACTAGGGATGATGTGTCTGACGAAACGCAATATGTAGAGTCAGACGAGGAAACACAAACGGAGTATTGAATCGCTCGCTTTTTGGCCGCGCACGTTCGACATTAAATGGTAAATACTTGAAGTTCTCGAGTTATGGAGAGGTATGAAGCGATGAGTACCTAGCCATTGTACAAAACGCAGCTCGAAAATGAAGCCAAACAGCCAGGAGCAATTTTTTTGGTTATTCAGTTATTAGTTTCATTCGGCTGATAAAGCCGGCATACTCTAGATTCGTTCGACCTCGAATACTATGGTTTTTTGCATGACTCCGCAAACTCGTCTGACCTCCCATCTGAACCGAAACAGAGTCAAAGACAAAGACAGATTTGAGCAGACTAAAAAATAAAAACCGAAAAATGAACTTAATTCAAATTGTGATGTGAAATTAAACAGCAATCGTAATTAAAAATGTTGAACAATGGCTGCAAGTTCATTGGACAATTTTTCCCATTCTCACAACATCTGTAAAGAGCTGGAACACAATTTGCGGGCGAGATTTGCCAACGCCATTGTTCTAGCGATCGTTATCCGGCTGGCAGTGGGGCAAAAGTTACCGCGTTCTATCTTGAATCTCAATTAATACCGCTACCCTTATCGCAAGATCATCCCCTTATTATCGACGACCGCGAAGCATGTCTTACCAAGAGCGGCGGGATCTTTTACACAAAATTTATCGTCGACAGATGTATTGGTCGTGATTCGACTTTCGTCTTACATCCTTGCAAACTTTCATCTCGCCGCTGCACATGTTGCACCGAGAGGTTAAAAATCTGCTGGCACATTAAACCTTGGATTGATGCTCTCTTAATCATTGTTTAATTAGCGTTTTGCTAACTTGAATTAAATTCGACTTGGATACGTATCGCACGCCTTTGACCCAGTTTTCTCATTTCAATTTGCCACAACCTCAATCTAAGGCTGATTAAATTGCATCATACTGCTGTTTTATTTTACGTTACTTGAGACGAAGCGAACAATTCTATTCCTAATTTTGTATCATGAGGTTAATTTGGATGAACAAATGTATCATAAATAGCAGTTTCATTAGTTTGCAAAGAAGATGAACAGTCGAGTGGAATCAATTCTCTAAACAAGTCAAAGAGGGTTAGTAAATTTACACATTGAGAAGGCAATAACGATTTCACTAAA
The DNA here is from genome assembly GCA_030523145.1 of Trissolcus brochymenae. Taxonomy (NCBI): domain Eukaryota; kingdom Metazoa; phylum Arthropoda; class Insecta; order Hymenoptera; family Scelionidae; genus Trissolcus; species Trissolcus brochymenae. Next base: position 73,919 of record JAQQRF010000383.1, read on the forward strand.
ACAGATTGAAAGATTCGCAGGAGCGTGGCTGATAAATTCTGCTCGCTGGATATTCAGGTAAGGGCAAGCTATTACAAGGCGATATCCATCGAAGACGTCAGATGGGAAGGCCGCCTGGAGAGAAATAAAGAGCGATTGCGTCGGTAAATCAGGGCCCTCCCCCTTTTGGAACTAACAGAATAAACGGGTGGAACACCTCGGTAGCGTCTATCTATTCTTTTCCTCCAAACAGCATCAAGGAGCGCGACGCCCGTAGTCACCTAGCGTGCCAGCCAAGATTGGGGCAACGGCACGCTGCGCACATACGTATCGCAGCATTACCGAACTCTTTCGTTTGTCCTGTCGTGGCAGTATATAACCACGCCAGCCGTTCTTTCGTACGCATTCAGCATATCCTCGACGACCAACTTTATGAAGCCATAAATAGCCGCTCCTGTCCATTCGAACTCGTGTAATACACGATTTGTCTTTTTTATCTGCTGTCCTTCTTTTTTTTATTTTTTGTTAACTAGACGAAACTGCCCCGTGAGGGCACTAAAGGCCTCGTTGAATTGCTCCAAATTCACTGCTCCTTCGCCGTTAGCAAAACCTTTTTCGACAACATGATGATAGACGGATTTACCCCCGGATCAAAAATAATTGGATTCCAAAGAAGTAATACAATCTTGACACTGAAAAATATAAAATGTCGTTGCAACTTATGTTCATGAAGTATAACTTTTTTCTTTGTTTTTTTTTTTTTTTGATTGTCACATTTTTTTCGAAATTGCAACACGAAAGTGTGCGATTTTCTATAGATGTGGAACAGAGTCCAGGAGAGGTTTCTTATCGAGATCGACATTGGTACGCGTACGACACCATCTGCAAGAACGAGAGACGGGGACAAGAAGAGCGGGCACGAGCGAGCTTTTTACGGGGCGTCCATAAATTGTACGATCGCCATCGATAACAGCCGCAAGATACGTTATCATAGCAGTCGGCCGGCAGCTAGCCGGACGGACCGTTTTATAGATAATTTATTGGTCCGGCAATTTGTAAGGGTTCTGAAAAGTTTGCTTCCCAACTGCGATTTATTTGTAGAGAGAAAAAAAATCCGTGCCTGAGCCGACAATCTGAAACAACTTTGAAATATTAATCGTTCGTACAAATTGAGTTATATCATTATGCTAATGAATCATTCGTTTGGATAAATAAATAAAAAATAGATAGAAGAGGAAAGAAAAAAAAAAGTTGTAGCGTAATTTGAGCTAACATATAATTTTATAGAAGTTTGAGCAAGTGATTACTGCTAGTTGGAACTTATACGTCTTTGTTTGGTCGCTATTTTTAGAATCACCTGGTGGCGAGATTCACTCACCCCGGCGGAGTGTTTTTATTATTTCAACAGACAAAAGAGACTTTTTGGCTTGAAACAAAAGTGACTCGATGAGACAATACAGATTCTTATATATTCTTATCCTAAGATACCATGCACTCGCCAACCCAAAACTCGTGTACGTGCAGGAACATTTATCAAGTTCACGACATAAAGCGCGTTACGGCTTATTCGTGTGTAAATAACTTTCGTCTTTTGGTGCTGGCTTACACATGGATAACACTTAACGATCTTCTCTCTTGTCACCGTTGGGGTTAAACCACCGTCGTCGAACTCCCATCATCCTCTTTCCCTCAATCAAAAATAATTTTTGTTATTTTTGATATCTCGGATACATGAAACATTTTTTTGAAATCCAACAGGATTACATGCCGAGGGATGAAAATGTGTGCGAAATGTAAAATGACAAATGTTAAAAGTACACGTACGAGTGCAAGATTTACCGTTTTCGACTTCCTATAAGAAAGTCGTTCTTACGAAGCTTCGCAAGTTCGGACGGAAACATTCGAGGCGTCTTCTCGCCCTGCGTGTATAACTCGAATCTTGAAGTTTCCGAATACCGGATTGACGTATTGCCGCCAGATAACTCGCTGAGTAAACAACCGATACGTATTCACGTTGCGATTGCCGGATAATGTAATGCAAACACAAAACAAACGACGTGTTTGCAAAGCCTGACAGGAAACAATTTTTTCCAATTTGAATGCATGAAAAAAAAAGTAGACAAATAAGAAAAATACTATTAGTTTTTGCAAATGAAACAGTCGAGCTCAAATTTTGAAACGTGTTCGACAGCTTGAAAGTTCGTTTCAAGCTCGATAAGTTGATGGAATGAAACGAGAAAGAAGTTTCGAGAACTTGAGTTTCTATAGTTCTATTAAGCAAAAACGTTGGCACGAATGGCCCAGAACTAGAAGCTTCGAATGAAAGAGAATCTGTTGCTGAAACTTCCAAAATGTACTTTATTTTTCAAAAATCAATTACAAAAGAAAATGGCGAATAAATATATATTTCAGAAACATGAAAATAGAAAATAAAAGATTAAAAACGAAAAATTGGATTTCCTTTTTTGCAAACTTTTAACCAGATTTTCATAACTTTTTCATCAATTGCACTCGAAAGTTACGTCAGCACTTATAAAATCAATAAAACCAACATCTACTTGATGGGATGTGATCTACTCAATAAAATTAGTTGGGTGGTCAACGAGTTTGATATTTCTTCACGACCGGCAAATTAAGCGATTGCGTCTTACGCTGCGCGATTGGTTGTACTCAAGGTGCTTTCGCGCGAGAAAAATTGATTAACGAAATGGGGTGGGGGGAGGGTCCGAGCGCGCTCAAGTGGACCATATTAATTTCGCTTTGTGAGTTACGTACACGCAAAAAAAAAAGGCAATAGTGTGAGAGCGACAGGGGTCAGCTAATCATAAAGGACGCGGAAACGAAGTAAATTAATCAATGGATTAAATGTACGCGAGGCTCGCTAGCCGAGGGGCGCGAATGGGGAAAAAGCCTGCTCCATCTCGATGTTCCTCGTTTGTCACGTAAATGGCCGGACATTTAGCAACCGGGTCATAATATTTCAGTGTTACTGCCCAATGAACATAACATGTGCAATCATGAATTTCCTTACATCCGGCAAGGCAACCAATTTTGTTGCAGATAAAAAACTACTTGTAAGGTGTTTCATGTATCACGTTTACAATTAATCGCATATTTATGTTCTACCAATGCTGTTAAATCATTTTCTTGAATCTAATAATTATACATATAAATTGATCGATTCAACAATTTCATTCAAGTAGTTTATTTCAGTTCGGTCAGCCCAGAAGTGTTTCTTAATAAGTCAATAATAAGTAAATTTGTTCAGCTGATAAATTTTTTCAAGTAGAAAAAATCGGGTTTTGGTCAGCCTTCGCATGTTTTTTTCATTTCGATTTATGATTTGGTTCATTTGGGGTTATGCAAAATCAATAATCAGACTGCAGAATTGTTAAACAGTTTTACAATCAAACAAGTTGCAATCTGTCGCGAAGTACTAGTATTTAACTCGGCTTTCAAGTACAGGAATCCAATATGCTATGTCACGATAGTCACGCCACCGCAACGTATCAAACATCCGGCGGTCTTCGTCGACATTATGATGAACATCGATGTGTATACAAATATCATGCTGAAAGCCCTTGTAAGTGAACAAAGAGGCAAGTCAAAGACCTGGCCTCTCTGATGACAAAGTTGTCGCACGAGCAAATAATACTTAGTCCCACATTTTCACTTTTGCAGAAATAAGCGGCAGCAAAATATATTTTTTTGACTCGTCAGAACTGTATCTGAGATAAAAACGTTCTGACATCTATTGATAATTGAATTTTGCATCATTTTATGGGGAATTATTTTTTGGCTGCTTGGGGACTGTTTACGCATACCCAAGATGCGGGCTTGAAGGATCAAACAAATCGAAGACATTTAGAGTTCAGGATCGCTTGTAACGGCCGACAACAAACAATTAGAAATTTCGCATCGTGCGAAACTGTAATCGCAATCTCGTTCAATTCAATGCAAAATGTAACAGTTCGATAGATTAATCGATGGAATGCTATTTGACAATGATCAACAGTTATCGTTAACAAAGTTGTTTACCAGGTCAAACCTGATATCAGAACACAGTTATTTATCCGATCATGATTGCTCATTTTAATTTTACATCTGAATTACAGCTGAGGAACACAATATATGCGTAAGTTAGTACAAGTTAGCTGAAACAGCAGCTCACTTGCATTTACAAATACAGTAGCGAACTTAAATTAACAGAACATGCAGTTGATCGAAATTTGCTCAGAATCCGAAATAATTCAAGTTTGCACGATTGAATTGTGTTTCCATGGTCAAAATGAGTTGTTGTTTTGATGTAATTTTTTTCGGAATTACACAGTAACTAGTAGCATATTTTTTGTTAGCAAAATCAATTGTATGATATAAAAGAATGAATTTTTCTACTTATTATTCATTTGTTCGTTTAATCACACCGCAATTTGAACCGTTTTTTATCAGACAGAACAAAAGCTAATTTAAAAGTGTCGTGCCGGATTAGTCAAATTTCAATGACATTAAGTACCATCGAGAATCTCAAATCTCGGTACAGTACGACGGGTTGTCAGGGCAAAGACCATCATGAAGAAATTATTGAGCCAATCGAGCGCGCGTTAAGTCGACGATTTGACAAAATAATGCCGACGCGAATGACAGAACGAAGGAAGAAAAATTTGTATACCATAGGCTGTCCACAGCGGTCGCTAAATGACGCCCTCTCTAGAAGCAAATGTCCCTGACTGCGTCTCTCTCGGCAAGTGAAAGGCCGGACGCTTAATTGGACAAAGCCCCTACCTTCCTTAGCAAAAGCTCACAACTTGCAATATTCCGAAAAAAAAGTATATACATTTTTTGTCGACCATCGCAGGAGGGAACGCGCTCGAAAAGCCGCGAAAATTTTCAGACGATTGTGAGTGAGTTTGAAGGGGCAGAAAGACAAACACAAAGTGAAAACAACATTGGTACTCATCTTCGTGGCATCAGAGAATTCGAATTTCACAAATTTTACAAAATAAGAAACTAAACAAAAATACGAAATAATAACTTTTAAAATTCAAATATTTAAATTAAAATCGAATAATACTCAGCTGCTACAATTTATTTCTAAATAATAAAATGCGTGAAATCTGCGGTGGGACCTGTTGCATCCGTACAAATGCACGCGCCAAATTCACGAGCCTGATTTTTCATAACACCCCACGGCCCCTTGTTTGCCTTTTTTTTATCGCTCGATCTTGATAACATTTTTTTCGCGCGATATCTACGCCAGTGGCGTCATCTGTGCTCAAACAAATATCTGCGGTACAAGTTCGGGTGCAATTTCAGGCGTCCCGGGAGACAAAAAGGGAGAGAAATAAAGAAAACGAAATCAGTTTAAGGAGGCAAAGAAAAATGTTGGGCAAGTGCAATAACAAAGATGAAGAGGAGGGGGGGGGATGATCTCGGGGGTAGCATGGCTATAATTTCATTAGCTATCTTGAGAACAAATGAGCGAGCATTTCGAGACGCGCCGGCTGGCCGGAAAATTTGCTGCCTGGCGAAAATAACGACGACGTGATTGGCCGGCGATACAACTCGCCTAATATTCGACTTTTATTTGACCCGATGCGTTTCTTTGAAAACACGATATTTCTTCATTCAATGAACATCTTATGAGATCGAAACGCTGTGACGTTATTGCTCTTGACGGTAAGATAAATTTCTCTCAAAATAAAAAAAACGGACTTTTAAAAACAATTTGATTACACGTTTGCATCCAATTAGTAGTAGGTGGAATTTTAAAATCTGGTTTTAAATCCAATTAAAATTAATCACCGAGGCTGTTGTCTGTTGTCAAGAAACAGTGAGAAGGGATCAGAAAAAACAGCACGGAACGAAATGAAAGCCTCAGCATGCGAACCTTAATAATTACTCGTTTTAAATATTTGTCTCCGAAGCTCATTTCGCATGGAAAAGAAAAGCTAGGGGAAAAAAATTAACAAAGCAACGGGAACAGGCGTTTAACAAGTCGTTTGTAGTCCGGCCGTATTACCTGTGAAAAGCGAAGCGTCGTTTCATCGTTGAGAAATTTTGTTTGATATAACTGAAGAGTCTCGTCGGTAAAAAAAAGGCGGGTGCAGACACTTGGGGGCACAGGACTTATCTCGCGTTGGATTTTTTTTTTTTTTTTTCTAAAGATTAGTCTCTAGTGACGTATTAAGGGAGGACCGTTTAAGCCTCTCGAAATCAAGGCCGCCTCCTGACGAGCGTCCCCGTGGCTGTAGCTACTGCACGTAAATAGCTACTTGTCGGATCGTTTTGCGCCGCTCCAGGAATTTCGCCGTAGATTAGGTTCGCCGTCGTAATAACATTATGCGATAACTACGGATCAAATCGACATCGCATATTATATACGCCGCTTTTAACGAACCCCTCTCTCCATTTTTTGCTACCGCTTTGTATACATGTATAAAATCGTTGATAATATGACCACTCACTGTTGTCCACACTTCATGAATTCCTAACAAGTTTGCTGTTTTTTTACTGTTTGTTCCCATACTTATAATAAACATTAATTAGTGCTTTAATTAAAACCGATTTCTCGACGTTTTGAAATGGCCATCAAACAAAATCAAAATGACCCACTTGAGAGAAAAAAATATGTATAAATCTGGTTCAAACTTTTTCTTGATTTACATTTCGCGAGCTTTTGTTTCATGATCATGAATAAAATATTTGCAATTACATATTTACTTGACGACTGTCGCAGCTTTTGCATTTTTATTTATCTCTGGTTGTTTAAATTCGAAAAAAAAGATTGAGATGTGCTACTATTAATTGTAACACCAAAGATGAAATAAAAAAAATTCGCATATCACACGCGGTAAAACTTTTTTCATCAAAATTGCAAAAGTTTTGAAATGCCAAAAAAAAAAAAAAAAAAAAAACGTATAAACACAAAATCACTACTTTATGCGTATTCATGTGAATTCCCTCGTTGAAAGCATCGTTCGCAAAATAAAAAAAAATGGACAATTATAATTCATATTTTGTTTCAAATACGACTAGTGATATAACTTTTTATGTGACTCTTTCCTTGTAAACGAATCATAGGTTGTATAGGTGTGTCGATTTCGAGGTTACAATAAGAGCGTTTTCATGCTCGTTTCTATTTGATTACCGCGAAGAGGATTCGCTTTTATTTCCATTTATATGATTCCAAGTCAAAAGTCGGAAATGAAAAAAGTATTAAAAAAAAATAAAACAAAAAAATTTAAAACAGGACATCTTCCGACGACGGGTTTTTCCAGTAATTGCCACGCTTGTTACGTCAGTTTTCCGCTCCAATTGGGTGCACCCCTTCCGAAATCGCGCCACCTTTGGCTGATTTTATTTTTATAATTTCCCTTGACCCGGACGCGCCCTCGTGGGTTAACCCTTGCGCGGCGCACTTTGAAGCAGTCCGCAAAAGCTCCCATTCATTTTTATTACGCGAATAAATGACGCGAAAGCACATTGCGCTCTATTAACGAAGCAATCTTCCAGCCTCGGCAAACATCGCGCACGCTGCATTGTCTTGGAAACTTCTTTCCACCGTTTTTCGGGGAAAAACTTGAACTGTTCTTTTAAGTGTGACTAAAGTGTTTGACACTGCTCTTTTCAAGCCAAATTAATTGGTTTTAAATTCATTAACTCGGTGTTGATTAAAACACCGAATTGAAATCAGGACGATGCTCTCTTTTTTTTTTTTTTTTTTTTATTCTTTAACGTGTAAAATCAGAGAGACGTTGAGAGAATCTGAGTGACCGTCCAGAAGGAATGCAAAGCTCGCGTCAATGTGTCTTCGTACGTCGTCTTTGGCGTTGGCAATGTCGCGAACACGAGTTTAATTCGGTCGGCTAAGAAATTCAGCGAGCGGTTGCATTCCGGTGGAAACTTCGTGATTGTGTGTCCAGGTCGTCGACGAGAGTTACGTCGTTCTCGACGGCGGTCTGGCTGACCGCGAGTATTTATGTCGCTGGCCGGTGTCACGGCTGTCCGTGGTAGTTTTCGCAGGCTGCCGGCCAGCCGGCTGGGCTAATGGTTATGGTAATTACCAGCCCTAATTGCAAGCAATAGAATTACAAAATATCAAAGTTCAACGCTGTCGCAAACTCAGCAGCTGAGTACTTGTTCCGGAAGCACGAAGAAAATCTACCGCGACCAGCCTGGGCTATATAAGGTTTCCAAGATCGTTTGCGCAACATCGTTTAAACGCGCGCTTGCTCTCACACGTACACACACACATTCAATGCGAGGCATTTTCGCCGGTGTAAGTTGTTACGATCAATTTTGCACGATAGTCAAGTTTAAATTGATACACATAATCTGGTTTGCGAAAAACTTTTCCTTTTTGCTTTTATCGTTTAATGGCCGGAAATTCCGTTAGCAATGTTTGTGATTTGCGCTAGAGTTTTTTTTTTTTTTTTTTTTTTTTTTTCACGGAAAAATGTTTTTTCTCATCGATTCGCGCACGACATGTATGCAGCTTCTGAAATTATACCACGTGTGCGTGGTTTTCAAAGTTCGAAGAGGCTCTCTCCGGTAGAACGTCGCTCGCGAAACAAATAATGAAAAGGCTATGTGGAAGTACAAATCGCGGCGCGGGCCCTCTTCAGAAAAGTTTCACAGTCGACGTATATACGCACGGGCGAGAAAGACGAACGCGATTAATAAATTCGCCATGCAAGGATCCGGTCAGCCACTCTCTCCGAGCTCTCCGGCGAAATTCAATTAATGCGGCATATCGAGCTAGCGCGCTAGCGGTAGGCGCCTGAAATATCCAATTTTCTGAATGGAAAAGCACATTAGCCGAATGTTTAATTGCTACTCAGGATCAGGAGTGGTCGGCGGTCTCGGCTGGCCGGTCAACCCAAACCCTCAGTCGAGGTACGACGCTGTGCCCCTTGACCCCCCTACAACGCGGTCCTGTTGTTTTTCGTGAGCTGCACCTTCGAATCGCCGACGCTTTTCAACCGGACTGAATGTAAAGCCCTGTACTCTATTTCGCGACGCTCGATTAATCCGATAATTGATGAAACTTTTTCAACGTTTTCCCAGTTTGAGCGAACAGTTTTGTTTATGCGATTTCAGCTCTGCTCGAATTCAAGTGACACTTGAATTGAAATAAGATGATTAACTACGTTTATTTGCATTGAAGTAGATTAATTATTTCTCTACCGGTAAACTCGTTTTTTGCAAAGTTAAATATATAAAAGTTTATATTAAATTTTCCAATATGATTATCAATGGTTCAATAAATATTTTATTCAAATTTAAAAATATATTCAAAGTTGTTCCCTTGTGAACTTCGTTGATTGATCATGAAGTGAAGATTTCGTCATTGATGTGTGTGAGAATCTGTTGGCGATGCATTTCTTAGTCAAGCAAGGACCAGACTATTGGTCATTCCTCGGGAGATTCATAATCTCAATAATAAACAGATGCGGCTCGTTGGCTTAAAACCTTCTTGTTGGATACCATTACTCTCGAGAATTGGCGCAAAGAGCAGATAGATGGCCTAAAGTCGATGGTGATTAAAACTTGTCTGAAAACTGAGAGTCTACATAAATCATAACATAAACAAAAGTATTGCGCTTAAATTGTTTTTTATCTTCTACGATCAGTATTCATCAGTGTTCATAGTACGAAAACCTTTTTTTAATCTGTCTCTGAATCTAAAAAAAAAAAAAAAATTAAATCTATTCTCAAAGTATTTATGAAATTGAAATTCGTGGCTATCACAGCTTCAAAAAATGTCACATACATTACATTGAAACGAACTTGATTTCGTTCAATTAGTCAAAAAATCCCTCGCGTCCAATTAATTCGGCAGGAATGATGATGCGGGTGGACGAAAAAAAAAGTTTCGGTCAAATTCGGCAAACATAATGTACGCAAAAGTTGAAGACAAACAAATGGCCGTAACGCGCGATATTTTTGTCGCCGGAAGTACAAGCGTCGCCGCAAAAGTTTGGTCAACTATTCGCTCACGCGGACCGATTCCAGGACGCGACTGGATTAAACATGCAAGTAATTCGTTATAATAAAAATTTGCCGCTCCTTCACGGACGCCCGGAATTCGTCCTAACGAATTTCCGTCGACCCTCTCAAGCGTAATATACGGTTTACTTTTTCCCTCCGTGAGTATGAAATCAACAAACATGTAAACGCTTTTTTTTTTTGAGAGAGTGATGAAAAATATTTTTAATTCTTATTTGAATGTCATTTTCGTTTCAAGTATTTAGAAATTATTTTTCACTCTCCTTGCGTTAAGATGAAAGTGCGATTGAATGAAAACTGATATGAATGTGTGATGCCGTATTGACGAACAAGAGAGGCGAATTTTTGTCATGTTATTTTAACATTCGTATAGGAAATGTGACTTCATTTTATTAGAAGGCAAAGAATGTGCGGGCCATGCATTCGTCTTCTGAATGGCAACGCAGTCACGAACAGAACAAGATGGAGCGGACAGGTGGAGGATACAATCGTGGATGCAAAGCGGACTCCGCCTCGGCAAATTCGCATTCTCACTTGCCCGGCCAATTCTTATTCCCCGCGAAATAACCTTAAATTTTGTTTGAGAATCCTTTTTACACAAAGAACCGATATGCACAGCCACAGGGACTCACACACTAAATGCTAATAACGTCTGGGCGCGTGACCCGCATTTCATATTTCCCACTCGATATCGGACTTTCAAGTTTCATATGCAAAAATACAAAAAATATACGCTACGTTATAATTTTGTAACTTTCTCGCGCAGCTTCTTGGATTCTTGAATCGGGAGAACAAAAGATGCACCAGGTATGAAGATCTGGAGATCAAGAAGCGTTCCATAACTTGTGATCTCGTCTGATGTGAAAAAGGATTTTTCCGGATAACTTTTATGAATGCAAAGGGTGAAGATCCCTTCATCGCGACTTGAGTAGATTTTCAATATACCGAATTTCCCCGTTCTGTAATGTTCAAAGCTGATATTTCATGTTATTAAATAGTTTAAACAAAAAAAACAAGATCGTGGTATTACTTAGAACAACAATTTGTTTACTTATAAAAAAGTATTGCATTGTTGTTTTCGTTTGTTGAGAAGTATTGTTTATAACAAATAAAAAAACTTTTCTACTCATTAGAAGTAGTGATATGAAAATTTTGATTTTTTTTTTTTTTTTTTTTGAAATAGTATAAACTCAGAACTCGAGGGAAATGAGACGAAGAAAACTCTGAAGCAAGGACGGGAAAGTGGCGAGATAACGTCTGCAGCCGACAGATTCCATTCCAGATTGCAGATTCTCTACCCCGCGCCTTCAGATCTGACCGCAGTTTGACGCAAAAGTTTGTTTGTTCGGTTAGCTGGTGCTTCTTACAGGTAAAAGAACAACGTGGGAAACGACATCCTTCATGCAAAAATGAATCCTAAGAGCTGAATCATTGTCGTCGTCCGAAAATTAAAATGCGAAATAAAAAATTGAAAAAAGGGAGAAGAAGTTTCTCGTTGTACCATCAAACGGCCGATAAAAACTTTGATTACATGTAACATTTTGGTGTCAACAATTTTATGACTCGCACACAAGTTTATGCGATTTTTCGTACCGATTCGGCTTTCATTCTCGCAAATGCACGCCCGTCTCAGACGTGCCACCGAAATTTACGGACGTTCGGATACGAAAACCGCGGGATTTATGCGCAAAAGCCGCACATATGATTTTTACGAGCTTTACGTGTTTGCCAAAAGTCGGACGTTACGTACAGTTTGCGAACAAATAAAAAGAGCCGCGAATCGCTGAAATGAAACAGGTACGCGGGAACAAGGATACAACAATTCCAAACCAAAGCCATGATTTTTATTCCCTCTATTTTGGCACTCTCTTCGCTAAAAATGTGTTTTATCTCTTATCAGATGAAAATTATCTAACGTAGGAGCGAATTTCCAATCTTTGCTACAAGTTCTGATGAAAAGTTTCATCTGAAAGACGAGCATCTGTGATCTTAAGATTGCCTTTACTTTCAATGGAGGGTTAAAGTGAAGAAAGATCAATCAAGTTGCGGAGTGATAATAACATTAGATGTTTTGATGCTGTGTTGTTGTTGCTCGAGCAAACTGTTGGCAAAATTTGCGATTGGACGGCGCAATACGTATGTTGGAGGCAGCGTTAATGTTATTTGTCGCAACCGCACCGAAGTTTCAGCTTGCCGGTCAGTTGCAAAGTAGTCGCAGAGTCGGTTTCATCTAATGGTCAAGTATACGCGCGACATGGCTGACCGTAATGTGTTCTGAGAATGTATCAAAGAGCTTCTTCGGACACTTCAATACAAAATGTTTCATTAGTCAACTTGGCTATTAAACAGGCATATTGCATTGAATCATATGCAACTTTTAAATTAATTCGTTAGCTAAAAAACCGTGAAACACACTCTTTGAAATGATAAAAAATGAAAGAAAAACAATTTCAGAGGTTTGGCACAAACTGATGTGCAGGAGTAAATCAGCATGTAAAGTCCCACGCAGAGGAGCAAACCTGAGCGAAACAAGGGCGTGAAAAAGGTGAGAATGGCAAAAAAATTGGGGCTGCGAAAATCAGCAGGAGTCAAATCCAAGTAATTAACAACTTTTGAAGCCGAGGATAATCTCCGGACAGATTCTCTTCGTTTAACAGAAAGAGTTTTAGCAGCTGAGCTGTGACCATTTGAGTGAGCGTCGTGTTCGCGCCCATCGTTCGCCGAATGTCACCTCGTTTGCGCGATGTTTATAATTAAACTTTATTTTCTCCTTCTCACCGTTTTCCCTGGTGATTCTAATTATCGACGCCCTTTTTTGCCGCTCTGTCCTCTTCTCGAAACGTCGTCCTCTATCGACGTCTTTACACCAGACAAACTTTGCTCGAAAATCCCAGACGTAAATCCCAACTCTGTCCTTTACGATCGAATTTATAGTGGCTGCAATTTATCGCAGAATCGATGGATGCAAATAAAATTTCTTTTTTTTTTTTTTTTTTTTTTTTTTTTTTTTTTTTTTTTTTTTTTTTTTTTTTTTTTTTTTTTTTTTCACTTGAAATAAATCAAAAACGAATCCGTACACGCGCTTAGATTGGACAATGAACGCGAATGGAGAGAATGTAGAGATGGCGGAGACCATACGAGCGGCAAAGAAGAGATCCGCGAAATCCTGCGCCATCAGGGAGTGCAAATTGAATGGAGTTTCTCTCCCAGCTGAGTACGCAGAACGAGCGCTCTTCCTTTTCGTCGCGCGGCTGTATGGTTATAACACACTGAGCGTGATACGATTCAGAGAGCCGACGACGAATGGCTCTCCCATTGTTGGCTAGCTGTTAATTAGATATCTAGTCTCGTCGTTCAAATTCACCTTACACGCAGCGCTAGCTTTCTATTATTAACTACTGTTTCGCTTTTCATACCATCAAAACGACTATCTCTGAATGGTCACATTCATTTGCGTCACACGACAACGCCTTTATCCTCAATATTATATGTTATGCATCGAGGGAGAGAAACACGAGATTATCACCACAATCGAAACTATCGAAGGCTGTCAACTTTTCTTAAGAAAATAACATCTGTTTTTTTTTGCTTTATCCATACCTCAATTCCAAATTGTTGTTATTAATGTATAAAACAAAATTAAAGACCATCCCATAACAGAAACGACTTTCTGACTATTTTTAGTTGATGCTACAAATAAGTTACATCAACCTGTTGGTATTCAAGATTTCTTCAGATTATTCAGTTATTGTCAAGTCTGTTGAACAGACACTGAACAATGCAAAACCAAGGTGATTGTTTGAGGCAGAGACTTGAACAAAAGTGTGACTATTTTGGTAGAATGTTAAAAGAAGCACGTGACCGAGGAAGTTGGCCATTAATTGGCACGAGATCTTTGTCTTGGCGTATGGCGTCATTCATTGTCGTTCTCGCCACATTACGGTTCGACGCGCACATTCAGCGGATTAGCCGGATCCGCACGATCTCGACCATGTTACATAATTGCCGCGTAGATTTCTATAGAGATCTCCGTACCCTTCAGTGAAGCTTATGTCATACACGCGGTCACCCAATTGCGAAACGAGCGATTTGCGGTTCACCTTGCATTGAGCGACTTATCAAAAATCCCTTTGCTGATAAATAAGCAGGCGCACCAACATCTAATTAATGTCTCATAATTACCCAGTTGCTTGCTTACCTGAAACAAAAGAAAACATCATCATGAGTATAATTATTATCATTATTATTATCATTATTATTATTATTATTATTATTATTGTTAATATTATTATTGTTGTTTTTTTATTCATAAAATGTAATAATGAAAATTGGTCAAGTTTTTGGCACGAGGCAAATAATACTATTTGGTGAAATGAAGATCAGATTGGATAGAGAGGTGTAACTTTTGGTCCAAGATTTATGAAAGGTCACGAAAATCTGAAGCACTGGGCGCGGCAATACTTTGTTATGAAAAATATACGAATGAGATCTCGGGCGACAGCGATCCTTTAATCCACACCCTTCGACGGCAGTCCAAACAGTGAAATGAATTATATTATTTGCCACTCTCGGGATGGAATAATTAAAGTGCGTTTGTAACTCTTGGGCCGCGTCCGCCCCGAGAAGAAGGGTGAAAAAGATTGACAGTGAATTATTTAACTCTGACAATTAAGGGAAAACTGCCGGAACACACCGTCGCAGCAGGCATCACACTTCGCCAGCGATTGTTATAACGACGGCAAAATTTCAAAAACCCACTAATACTTCATACTAATTTCCGAAATGTTTTCTTCGAATTATTATTCCAAGCGACTTTATTTTCATCATTGATTATTCAAGCCAAATGAAATTCAATGCTCCATTATTTCCATTTGTTTTCTTTTTATTTAGGTCAATGGACTACGAGGTATATTTGATTGAAAATCGTAATCATTATATTCGAGATTTATGCACGACGAAAATAATTCACTCACATTGCGATATCGCCCGCTGCTAATTTATACGCATAAAAGTTCCGATATGATTACACCAGAAACCATATATTAACTGAGAATATAATACCAATTTATATTTTACACATACGTAAACTGTATATCAGCAGAGAATCAGTTGAAAAACAGCATGTTCATCATGAGTGTTTAATAATTAATAATACATATAATTAGTTATATACAGAAACATTACAACGTTACACCGGAAGAGTGTTAACAGGCACGAAATATTCGATAATATTAACCACGGAGGGGGAGGGGTGTTTTAATTAAAACAAACACGCCCATTTGACTACCATATAAAATTTTTCGTCGTAAAGTTTCTTCTTAAGCAAATGTTGACTCCAATGACGGAAGTGTGCAGTGATCGTTCAGTAAACCACGCGACTTCCGGCACACGACGCGAACTATACGAGGAGCATGTTGTAATTACTGGTGCGCTCCCGTAAGAAGTATAAACTTGAAAGTTTGCGTCAGTTGGAGTTAATTAAATCGCTACAAAACTTACATTAACTGTATTGTAAACGTGTACAGATGGTCGCGGTAATACAATATTGAAGATGCATAAGCCACAAGTAACGAACCTCGCGTTGTCTAATTGCATAAATTTACATCGTTTTTTATTTTCTGTTAGGTTGGTTGAATTTAGGAGGGGGAGGGGGGTGAAAAATCTATCGGATCGGCAGCAGGATTGGTTGCCAATAAAAATCGTTGTATCGCCGTCATAATACAACGTTAATGGCCATCGATTACATTCTTGTAATTACTGTCATAAATTCTTGGCAGAAGCCTGTTGTTGAGACGAACATTAGTACAATGCATTCTCACTCGACATTGTTACGACTTTCGCATCAATCTTTATTCGTGGTAGGGGATCGTTTGAAGCGTCGTTATGTATTTAGACGAGAATTACGATCCGTGTGTCTTGTAGATGGAGAAATAAAATCGATAGGTTCGCATCACGCAAGGCACTCTTGATCAAAAATCGACTCAACACCAAAAACCGAGTTTCTTTTCAAATTTTTCCTCAAATAAAATTTATTGGGAGATAACGATTATTGAAGAAGATTTTTGTTACAACAATTTGATAACCAAGTTTTGATTTTAAAAACGTTATTCTTGATCAGCGTCATTTTTCGTTTTCTAATGTCTGCTTTCAGCTTTGTTCTGATTCTTCTGCCAAAGTTGGTCGAATATTATTCTGGACACACGGGCGACTGCTCGAGTTCTGTCGAGGGAAGAAGTGCGGAAGCGAAAGATTCAGGGGGGAAACAAAAGTGTCATCCCGAGATATCTGGATGCACGTCAATCCTTTCGGTCGGACAGTCAACTCGATCGGAGCCTTTGTTTTCGTCGCTGCTCTGCCTTTCAAAGCTTCGACGACTTTTTTTTCCCCCGATCACCACCTCCCCACCTTTCACGTTCGTTTTCTCGCGCGTGGAATCAATTATGGAACTTTTCAAATTTGTCTGTAATATTGAAATTTCTTTTATACCCCGGCAGCTCATAATTGAAGTCTATCGAAAAGCGACGACACTGCAAAGAGAGACGTAGCCGGAGAAAAGGCGACTTCGAAAGGGGTGTGGGCCAAAGGATGCCGGGCGTGCGAACTTTTTGTTTTTCCCTCGGCCATTGTTTCCGTTCGTTTCATCTGTTACTTCAAGCCGATCAACTTTCCTTTGCGATCTATATTTCCCGACGACAATCTAAATATCCAACAGACTCTCTCCTCACATTATCATAAATTGTTTCTATTCAATTTCACGCGCCATTTTTCTCGCTTATTTTTTTTTTTTTTTTTTTTTTCATCCTTGTAAAATGTTTTGATGAGTCATCCTCGATGACTGATAAATTTTCGTTACCCCACAAACATTATCGAAAAAATCACTCGACACCTTTTCAATCAGAATGACAAAATGAGATTAATTTGATATCAGAAACAAAAAATTTGTAAATAGCGATGAACAGAAACATATCTATAATTGTCAAATCACATTATAAACTCGCACCGTTCGATCGCAAAGACGACAAATGAACGAATTATCAAAAAAAAAAAAAAAAAATGTATTAATACAGTCCATCGTAATGTAATCCATAATTGTTGATGGAATCATCCAATGTCGACTCTGGCGCATTAAACACTCTACGAGCTCTAGTTCGGTGTTATCTTTCATCAATTTTCATTACGCACGGCGCCGCGTCAGCGTAGATGCTGATTAAGACAAAATCCACATGTTTTCTTGCTACGTCCGTAATCTCGCCTCGGTGCTGATTACCCCTCTAATTAAGAAGCGAGCCGGTTTGCCGTTGGCGCCCTGTCGTAAATTGATCGATCGCCCTCAAAAGCCGCGCGAAAGATAATCAAAGATGACGTGGCGCCGGTCAAAAATCATGCGAAGATACTCCGGGGCTGCTGTCCCGATAACGAATGTGACTCTCGCGTATATATAACGCCTCGTTGATTACACACGTTACGGTCTATTTTGCTCCAAGTCAACATAAGCATTCGTCAAGTTTTGAATTATTCCCTCGCGCGTACGTTGCCGAACTCATTTTTTGTAAAACGTTTCGCGTGAATCACGCTCTCACTCCGGTTTGCGAGCCGAAGTTTTCGAGAGTGTAATTAATGCAATTTTTGTTAATCCCGGAGAACTTTTTGAACACCTCGCTGATAAATGCTATTGTCGAAAAAGATTTGATTTAATTAGCAGAGGAATTGCTCGTGTATCCATTGGCTGTGTGTTATTTTCCTACTCAAAAACCCATATTTCGCAATTTCATTTACTCACCATTTCAAAAAACATTATAAAATGTTGTTAACAAAAGTGGACAAGATATCTCGAAAGATTGACTACACATTTGATAATCGAAAATTCACGAAGGAACGATCTGAGATGGATGCAAAACGAATTTGTCCGGACGAACGGCGTTTCTCTGGGTTATGCAAAAAGGCGTCTGATATTCATGTGAGAGGAGCACACACAATGTTCGATAAAGGTTGAATAAATAGAAAAGGGAAGGGTGGCTAGCGTAACCAAGAGCGGACATACGCGGGCGAATAGTCACGTCCCTGGCAGTATCCGTCCGTCACGTATGCATATCTTGGGGACGGCCTGGCGAAACTACCCTTGCCTCGCTCTCCCGCGGGAGTTGGGCCGAACGTACGTGGTCAGCGCGGGCCAAACTGTTGGCAAAGTTTCGTAAAATAGTTAGCGACACTTCCACGCGGCCCCGTGGTACAGTCCGACAGTTGCAAGCCCTCTTCTCCGCCACGAGTCACTTCGCCCAAGACTTGACATGCCAAAACAGTGGTCAGCTCCGCGTTCACTCCGTCCTGATATAACACCCGTGACTGATATACGACCAGCCTGGCGATCCCCTATCCTCCCACCGATACGAATCCTCTACGTGACCGATATCCTTGCAATCTGTACCTATAACCTCCAAGTGTCACGCGTCGTTCATTCTAAAATATGTCTTTTGAGCAGATCCTATATTTGATACACGAAGCTCTGTCCGACTTGATTGATGAGATTTGTGTTACGTATCATACATACATTCATTCATTCATTTATTAATTAATTTTGATTGATTTATTTATAAGTAAAAAGAATTTTTTAATCAGTTTTTTTTTTATTTCAATGTAAAAATAGCGTGTTGGAATAATGAATGTTATAATGAACGAGCAAGTTGGGGATGACATTTTTGCTGCAACCGTAAAAGAAATTGTATGGTTGGATGATTATAAGTTGTGAAGTTTTATGCTAATATGTTTATCGCGCGGTTCAAAAGCAAGCGAATTAAGGACGTTTGAAATAAACTGAGCGTGAATGACAAGTCGCAGCACGGTTGATCGCGTCGATCGACATAAAGTTCGGCAAGACGACCGCTTCTTGCCCTCTTGCAGCGCGAGCATCGGAGAAGGCGCTTCCGGCCCGATGTCGCGCTGACACGGTTTGCAGTTCGACTTCCGATCTCAGACGACGCCTGCTTCCGAGACATTACGTAGATCACTAATCACAATGAATCTTTTGCGCCAAGTTGGACAATCGAACGTTATTTTTCGACTTCACTATTTGATACCACAAATAATTCTTCAAATGGATATTTAATGTTTCGAACAATTTTTCATTAAAACCACGTCGAAAAGTGTTGGACAGTGGAATCTCGTAGATTTTTACAAACTTTTGTTTCTTTGAACAATTATATTTGTACATGACAAAGCTTTTGTTCAAGTGAAAAATAATATCTATTCATCAAAAGTCACACAAACTTTGAGTAAAATATTAAAATCTGCTCAATAATAATCACTTAATCGACGTAAAAAAGAATTGTCAAACGAAGAAGAACAGTTTATAACAAAAATTGTTTCAACTTGTGTCAGATATCCGTTTTTAACTTTGTAACAAAAGTGACTGGTGTAACTGACTAACATTCAAAAGAACTTGAACAAATTATAAAGTTATAAAACAATTCGAAGCTCCAATTTCTTAATTAAAAGGACTCCGTTAAAAATGCATTAACTTGACATCAGAATCGCGGCAGAGCACGAATTAGAACATGGCAAACTTCCTGGCTGGCGCGCACGGAAAATCCGAAGCACCACTACTCTTGCCCCCAAACGATATACTTTTGCATTACGTATGACATCATTAGATCTCCGAACATTCCTTTTCGTCACGAAGAGTTTATGGTTGGGCTAACTCCTCCGCGAGTTCGCCAAGTTTCACCCATTACGCGCGGTTTAAACTTTGTTCGAAACACTTTCATCTGCGCTCATCCGTGACCGTGAAATAAGCTCAATCGCGAATATTTGTCACTCGCGATTTGGCAATCAGCTGTCAACAGATAACGCAAGTTTGGCCAGTTTTCTTCAGCGACAAAAACAAAGGCAGAAAACGTCAGTGTAAATAAGCTTTCAATTCAAGGAGAGGGATTTAGAGAGTATGGCTTGAGAAAATCGATGAGGTCATTGAAGATCGGATGGTCCAAATGTTATGTTTTTACATACCTAATCAAACTTGTGAAATAAACTAACATTGAACTACGTAGAATATCGGAATCGCATAACTTTGTTGTCACTTTCACCGGTTGGAGAACTCTTGCGAGCTCACGGGGTTCCAGCGTCGAAGTTAGTCAACCAAGTTAGAACATTGGTTGCTATCTTCACATCGTATCACATTGGTATCGATATTTACACCTCTTTGACAGTTGGATTTAGATATAACCGTGAAACCGAAAACCTCGAGTTTATAATATTGTTTAAACAAATAAACTCAAAATAAACGATCTTAATCTGACAAATTAAGATCTCGTATCGAAAATTAAATGATAATTATACATTGATTTCCGCACGATTAAAAAAGAAACTATTTTAAAAACATGAATGAAGTTGTCTTTGGCTTCGAAACAGTTGAAACATGGCAAGGCACTTAAGCTCGTTCATCTGAAAAGTTTGCCCGACACGATTCCTCGTTTTGATGTGTTATCTTTCACAATTCGCTGTTTTTAATCTCGCTCTTCCACTGTTTATTCTTTATAAACCCTTAGAAAAAATTATCTCGTAGATTAGTCAAATATAAAAAGTCAATGTTTTGTTTAAATAAAAAACTATGTTTATCTTCATAGAAGATCAAACATACAAAGCGAAGTGTTTCATTTGAGAGATTTGATTAAATAACATAATATTCTACAACAGAAGATAAATTTTTCACGATTCCAACAGAATGCGAATAAAATTTATTTCGAACAATCGAACGAAGAACAGCAGTGGTGTACTTATGAATCGTCGGAACGAGATCGAGAAAATTGTGGGACTTTCCAAGTGATCTTACGCTGACTCGACACCAATGATATCTTTATCTCAAAGTAGAGTAAACAAACTTGATATCTTGGTCGAATGGGGACGTATGTTACTTGGCAATCGAAAGCAATTTGGTCCCTGCCGCGACGTTCACGAGTCTCATCATATCCGTTAAATGAATCGCCCTTGAAACGAGCTACTGAATGCTCCATCATTATTTTAAAAACCAAAATCATCTGAGAGACAGAATTATCTTAAAGACGACAATAAAAAAAATGAAAAATACAAAGATTCAAACTGAAAAGGGTTTTCCATTGAAAGGCGCGTGGTTTAGCCACGAATATACGCTGTAATTGCTTTTTCTTGAATAGCAAAGTCCGAGTAAGTAATGGAGATAATCAAGGAGTGACCCATGAGATTGATGTTGTATGATGTTCGCTCGAGGGAATTGTCGTAAAGTTATACGTTGGACGGATGGACAGTCATTTCGCCCTCTTCCTTTCATCAGTCGAAAGTTTCTTTTGCATAATTAGAGTTTCCGCAAGGGTTACGAGAGAGGTCACCTCCGCCGAGGCAACCGTAAGAATTATTTACCTCGCATGCAAGGCCCCATCTTCATACTTTATGACGTTATCGAACTTAAATGGCCTCAAATTGCTTTATGGAAAAGGCCAGAAATGATTTAAAGTTGAAGCTGTATTCTAAAGCGTCTAACCAAAAAGGAGAGATAACAGATATCACATTTTCCTTTGTTCTATCAGAAAAACAAAGAACAAGAGAAAAAAAAAGATTTCTCAAAGGATACATTCTTTCCTGCTAGGAGAAATAGCACCTCGTGAAAATTGATTCAATGTCGGAGACTTGCCACTGGGACGCTGTGAGTAACTGTGACCAGAGCGCCGTGCGAAAACAAGCCATTTAAAACGCGAAAAACAAATAACGTAATAAAGGGAAGTGTCCGAGACATTAAATCGTCGTTAAATCCCAGAGCCGAGTCTGAGCGTGCAAAACAAAAGGAAATCGTTAATGACAGAGCCGATGGATTAAGACGCGCCGGGCGAACGTTGCCGAGGCAACTTTACACATCCTGCTCCAAGAGATGCGGGTTTGTTTACCAATCAGTGTGATGCAATTTAATGCCACGGCCATGGAAGTCCGGGACGCGCCCTTTCCAACTCGAAAATTCATGTCTCATTGCTGCATTCTCAGATGACTTGGCTTGATAATTCAAATCGAATTTTCAGATGACATTCGGCCACGTTAACTCTATCATCCGACGTCGATTAATGCGCTACTTCTCCGCTCTCCTGAGGATCATTAGAACTGCCTCGCTATTTCGCAGCTCCGAAGCGAAACCCTTTCGCGAAAACAGTTCACCTGAAACACGATGTGTATGTGTGCATTAACATGAGCAGGTCCTCGAACGTGTACGAGAGTACCCGGAGTCTCCGAGTCTTGGGAGTCGGGATTAAAGGTGCATTACGCCGCTCCAAAGGGTTTCTAATTAGATCCGGAAAGAAGCAAAGGGTTTGGCGAGTCGGCTAACTCGGTTTACCAAGAGGAGGCTCCCGGCATTAACAGCCTTTACGTCCGCAGAGACGCCTTTTAAGGCATCGCCAAAGCGCATTTCCGAAAGAGCATTCGCCAAAAGCACCTTCGCTCTAAGCTCAAACTCTTTCAGCTGAATTTATTTACGTTAAACGAATCAACTCAACTTCCTTACAATTCAACAGTCTCCTTCGTCACATTGCCCCCGTACTTTGATGGATACATCTTGGTTTTAACAGATAACACAAATTTATCTTTATGTACTGTTGTAACTACGTTACAATCTTGTCCCTCTGCACTTATATAAACCAATCAGACAATTCAATTCCTGTATTTTTATTTTTCTTCCTTATTTATAACTCTTTTTTATTTACCTGAAATAAAACTTTACGAGGGATTTTATAAAGAGAGGGAGTAGGAGAGAGAGAGAGCAGCTCTACACGCTAATTGGCAGACAAGAACGATATTATCGACTGCACGTCAACAATGTGAACGAATTGAATTGTATAATGGAAATTTAATTTACAGTTTAATTATAATTTGATTATTACCGAGAAAATGGAAGTTGTTCGTATACAAAATGACATAATTCGCTCGACTACAAGAGCTTTCCAAGTCGATACAGGACACTGCGCCGTGCTCCCGGAATCCTGCCTCTTACTTCAGCCAAAGTTTCAGCCATTCAGTTTTATGCGTTCCAAACTAAATACGCGAGGATATGACGAAGTTGACTATTCTTAAGGATAAAGAGGATGAAGCACGCACATAAGGAAAAGTTTTGTGTAAGTGATTGTGTTCCACCCTCCCGTGCCGTTACGATTATTGTAGGCCTTGTGCGGTTCATAAGGAACATCGAAGATCGAATTACCATTGGCTCCGGTTCAATAAATCTTCTAACAACAATGAAATAAAAAAACTTATCCTAAACGCTTTTTTCATCCCCCTCAAAACGACAAAACATACACCGTCATCACAAAAAATCACCGACTCCCGCCATAGCACCATTTTTTCCATGGTCTGACTAAATCTAGACCAAATCACTTGCCTTATCGATGGACAATTCAGTCGAAAATGATCGTCATCCATTTGCCCGATGCACTCGACGGTTCCGGCTAAAATCAATAACCTCGATATCTTATCAGATTCCCACTTCACGCTACAACTATCACGTCGATAAAACGAACCCCACCCCCTCTAAGAAAAAAATATAAGAAGATGCTTTTCAATCATTTTTTCAGTAATAAGAAAATTAAAATGAAGAAGGACAAACAATCGCAAAGGTGGGGGCGGAAAAATAGTGGAAGTAAAACGGAGAGCTCGAAGCGGAGAAAGAAAGCTGAGGCAAAAGGTCAGACGGCTGGTTTTGGTGCTCGGGTCTGGTCGGGATGGTTCGCAGAGTACCACCATCGCATAAGTTGGTGTGCGATGGAAAAAGAAAAAACGATCACGGGGGCGGTGTTCGACGCCCACGCACCTCGCGGATTTTGGCGGGCTCGGGGCGTTCCTGGCGCCACGAGGGAAGCCCAATCGTCGGTTAGAGGTTAGAATTCCGGCCGGCGCAGTGAGGACGCCGACGCCCACCGCGTTCTATCGGCCCCATCTGGAGGCTGCTGACGCAGCCCTCGGCGCGCAGGGGAAAAACGCACTGACCTCGATACCCAGCCATCCCTCCTCACTTTTTGCACCGCCGCGAACCTCCGGAGCCCGTTACACACCCAACCCGCACCTTTTCCACTCGCTCAGCTACCCATCCGTTATGCAGCTTCTCTCCGCGATTCCACCGCCCGCTGCCTTCCGCGCGTGTCATTCCAACTCTTATATCCTTTACATGTCTCCTGCGGACGACACCACTCTGATGACGATTATTATGACTCACGTATAACTTTGCTTCTTTCTATCTCTTCATCTTTTTTTCCCTCCCTTACAATTACTTTTGATCAAACAACTTTATCATTAATTTTATTTCATTTTTTCGGCTTCAATTTTGTACATTTTATAACGCGTCAGAATTTGTTTCCTGTTTTTTTTTTCTTCTTTTCTTTTCAGAATTAAATCACATACAAAAAAGATTTCATGTCAAGAATTTTGTTTATCAAACAAAACCATAGTGAAAGCAGGAGAGGGGGAAAGGGGCTGGGGGTCAACAAAAACGTCGACAAGGCGAAAATCATGGGCAACATTCTGCGAGCCTCGGCAGAAATGTCCCGGCTCGACATTAACTTGACGGAGCATGCATTCGTAGCAAGTTTCGCACTAGCCGCGCCGATTCGTTTGCAGCGAAGTTACACGCCGTAAACAAGCAGCAGCAGTATAGCAGCAGAGTGCACACGCTGACCGTAAATGCATGACTATTTACGGTGTGCACATGTATACCAGACGCGCGTGTGTAACAATCCCAAACGAAAACTAGAGCTTGTAAACTACCGTTGCCGAAACTTAACTCGAGTAGACACAATGAGAGACAGCCTCGGGCTGTGCGAATCCGTTTTCCGTCCTGTAAGTTTCTTCCACTCGCCGCGCGCGACTTCTCGCAAAGTCCGACGTGTTAGTGGACAATAGCCAGCGTGCGACGTTATACCAGATGAGACTAAACATCAGCCCGAGAGAGTTGACAATTTACTGCGCGCCTCGCGGATACTTTTCCACTCGCTGCGAGCCACAATTCATCCCTGGCGCTACCAAAAACTCGATTACAACACTCGTCTCTGTCTCAATTTGATCGCTAAAAAACAATCTTCGAATGAGAAGAGCGAATCATTTTGTATGTACAAAAAGGGAACCAACAATCGTTCAAGATTTTGAGTCCAGGATTTATTTAAAGGACCTAAACGACTTGCTATAATTATTAATAATCGGTAACAATAATGGACTTGGATTTATTTGAAGTGCGACCCTCGAGAGGGCTGAGCAGGGTAGCCTAAGTCTAGTCTGGCGCTGCGTTTAGGGGATTATTAGCTAAAGTTGGTGGCCTTGTGCGACGATATATTATAAAGGACAACAATGCTGCCAGCTTTCCCACAATACAATTGCATCTCGAACTTGTACTTAAAAAAACACTCTTCATCCGCTATTTCAACGGCCACCTATATGCACCGCGAATTTAGATTCGAAAGCGTCACTCCAGCCATAAAATATGTGCACGCCTGTCACACAGCGCACGCTTATCAGATCCCCTGCCAGATATTTCGCAACACAACATATTTTCACGTCGATCGCCACTGACATCAAAATTTGATTTTTAAAGCAAAGCTGGATGTCACAGGGGAGGCAAGGAATAGAAGGCGCACATTGTCGACCATCAGTCATTATTTTCTGCAACATTTAGCAAGCGCGTCAAACTGTTTTGCACTTGGTAACGGAAGTTTCCCAAGTATGTGCTGCGTCCGCAAAGAAATGGCGGTTGGAGGGTAATTTTTTTTTTCCCTTCTCGCACCTCATGTAAGAATGAGTTATGAACGCGGCAATTAAGTTAGACGGAAAAAAAAAGCCTCGCAAAACTTGCGTCCGCACGTTGTAGACCGACGATCTTCAACTTAGTTTTTTGTCAGCACCGCTCTCGACAGACTACGATTGTAATCAGGCCGTGAAATCATTACGGATTTTCCTTTCTCCTTTTTTCTTGTTTTCCTCAGTTTTTATTCCGCGCGCCACTTTTGTTTTAAAGTTGATTTTTCGAGTGAAATTTGACTTTTCGTTGCCGACTGGAACTCTCATTTGCGACAATACCGGAGATAAACACTTGACGCTGAGTCGTTATTGTCGTTGCGTCTGTCTATGTCACCTTTATTCATTCGGCAAGGGCTCTTAAGCGGGAGAGGCAAAAAAAAAATTCAACTTTGCCCCAAGTACCCGCATCTCGCGACCCTCTCGCGCGCAAACAAACCGTCAACTTTCGAGAACTCGATCGCCTCGGCTTCTGATCGCATTCAAATTTTCACGGGATTTTTCTTCCGACAAACTTGGTAATTTTTCGTCACTATGTATGCGCCACGACAAAAGATCACGCAATCGCCAATCAATATAATCGACCAACAATTTTTACGCTTTATTATTTTTCATAGTTGACAAAAACTCAACTACACTTTGTGTGCATATACTATTTCGAAATTAACAAATTTTCATTATAAAGAACGTTTCAATCGATCCGATAGTTTGGCGTTGTTAAATACTGTTTCGAATATCAGAATTATGGTTTGGAAACTATGTTGGTGTTTAGTAGCTGTTTGCGATATTACAAAACAAAATCGATAGCCTGCTCTGTGCAACGTAGTAACCGACAGAGAATTGCATTGAAAAAGTGGAACACCTATTTTTTTGAAACAATAACGAAATTAAAAAATTGGTATGCTTAATAGCGAAGGAGTATAAAGATGTAGCTTCTTTTTCATCCATACGTTCTATTTCGTGTGAAGGTGTAGGCAAATACCTCGGCAGTAAAGGGGTGTATAAGGAATAGCTGCTATGCAGCACTCGGAGCGGAGGGCCAATTCGAAGCCACGAAACTTTTAATAGAATTTATCGCAATGCAATTCATGAGAAAGCCGTACGTCTTAGCGTCACGTATATAACAGACTCTAAGGCACTGTCGGTCTCGCTCGTGCACCCTCGCAACTACAGATATGTAGACAAGGAGAGGAGAGCTCTCGGAAAGAGATAAAATCGAGCCTCTTTCACCTCCGCGCGGAAACCCTCTCTTTTGCTTTCGACCGGGTCGAACGTGCACCGAAAAGTGCCACGTATAAGTTTCAACTGAAGTAAGTTCCGGTTACCGTATTCCATGGATAGAGCGCAAGGCTAATCGGAATTACAAATACCTGCTTCACAGCCGTATATATACGGTTCGTGAAAATCCCCCCTTCCATTATTCTTTACAACGACCATAAAATGTACTAATTCAAATTTCCTAGAATTATAATTGTATTTTTTCGGCCACACAACAGAGAACAAGCTTCTATTTCAAAACTCGAACAAGTTGAAGAGAATGTTATATTCTACTGTAAAAAGCAGCAGTCGGAGTGAAAAAAAGTTTTGTATTTTAATGTTATCTTAGCCACATCGTTGGAAAGTCTCGAAGCAGTGATTTGTGCCTGGGCATACGTGCATTGTTCGAAGATAGCCGCAGTATATTGTGGGGAGTTAAGTACCTCGAAGAGCGCGTTCGGAAACGCACGTACGCGGTGCGTGCAAAACGAGGTGGTAGCCATCGACTACTCAGCGTCCCGGTGGCTGCACTTACGATCCCAGGTCTGGGATTTGTCTTTCCGTAGCAACAGATTAACTACATTCCCCTGTAATTATCATCATAAAGTCGAGTTTACGAGCAGTAAGGGCCCTCGTAAAGGAATGCTTCATTTTGCCTCCACGCATCGTGCGCCAAACTACCGTTGGTTTTCGCAACACTTTGCTATTTTGCGAACCATTTCACTCGATGGTTTACAAATTGAACAGTTTTATTGACAGTTTACGACTCGGGCCGAATTCTTTCTCTGATTTACGCCCCGATCAGACCAACTTTACGACTCCTTTTTTTCTCACTTCTTACATTTCGATTAATCCCATTTTATTAATCATAACCAAACAGCCGATACGCTTACTACCACAAACCAAGAAATTCAATATCCATCCAATATCTCAAACATTGTTTCAGCATTGCGGCCAAAGTTTCTTTATGTGTTAAATATGAAGCGCGAAATTATAAATTTAATATGCATAACCGACGAGCTGATTCAATATTCTATGGGCATTAATCTTACTACTAAAGGAGAATTAGCACCTGATACTTGAGTTGTCAAACTGCTAATGGTCATAAAACTGGCCAGCTGTCTGAAAACACATATATCACGAACATCATGAAAACGAAGAAACGATGTGAGTGCGAATAGTCGCGCAAATCAAGAAACGAAAGCTCACGAAAAAAGGACGGCTGGATAACGACGACAATTTAAATACAATCGAAATACTTAACGGGCGATATAGTTTCGAGTGTTACGAAAACCAAATGACATTAAAGTCAGAAACTACCATAATTATGGCGAGTTCAACGAGAATTAAGGCGACTTGATGCGCAGCAAGGGGCAACGTGGTTTATAATCCGTATATTTTATTAACATTTATCCGTCGTTACAGGGCGCCGGATTATTCATATCGTTTGCTGCTCAAGTGTCTTGAACGTATACTTTAATGTTTTTAGGTCTCATATACATCACCCAATCTGAGAATCAAATTTCATCGAGTCCCAGCATCTCTTACCTGAAACAAAAAGAAAAGAAACATTTTTAATACAAATTCACTAAAAACGATTGTGCAATGAACAAAAGAGAACAACTTTTGTTTTTTGTTTTTTATCCTTTTTTTACAAGCAGAATAAATTTCTTTTGATGTTCTTCAAATTTGCTTTGAGCTTTCGAACTGATCACAACGAAATGGTTTAATGTCATTATCTTTATTAGGAGGCGGAACCACTGTGGATTACAATACCTAATGAAGCGCCCGTCGTCTGGAGACTTCTGTTTTTTTTTCTCCTCGAAGACGAGCATCGCCAAACAACCGTGCAGCCAAATATAAAAATAAACGAATTCATTTGTATCGCAAATGCACGATCCAGAGTCTTTCTGACGGCACAGGGACAAAGGGAACCCAACCGGACTGGGTAACGCAGATTTGCAATTTTAATTATCATACAGCGGGCTAACGATAACGTCAAGTTATAGTAAGAACGGGATGATGAGCTGCGAAGAAATCTGAAAGTTTTCTTGCTCGTTCTCACCAAACGAAACTTCTAATAAATATTTAACCTGTACTTCGCTGAAAAGTGTATTTTTAACATTATTTTTATTCAATATTCGTTACTGCATTTTTTATAATACAAAGAGCAGAGTACAGCTTGTTTGATTTATTTAAGGGTTTTACTTAAAAAGGTACCAGAAGCGAACATGAAAAAGTTTCGGACATTTTGTGAGCATAATGCAATTATCGGTATATTGCATTAGGAGAAAAGAAATTCCGGTTGATTCGTTGTCGCTTTGCGAACAAGAGATGCATTAAGGAACGGCGAAACAAAAGCGGAGAGCTTTGGGAAAGCAGGCCAGCCAGCGGAACAACAAACTCGGGGGCTGCGAGCCAGAACGATCAGCGACTGCAAACGTTACGTTTTAAGTGGCAAGTTTGCTACCGCGACGTTTCTTTTTTTTTTGCCGCGTCCTTCCGATTCATCTCAAATATTCGACGTCTGGACTTTGAAGGCGGATCAAATGGAAAACTGTGTATGCACGCGCGAAAAAGTTGTGCAACTTTTGGCCAACCAATTCCTTTCAAGCAAATGACAGGCGGACGTTTTTGTGTTCGATTGTAGTTATAAACTTCTGTTTTTCACTAACATCTTTGCCAAATGAAAACTTTTCGTGTATCAACATTGTCCTGTTTTTTTTTTTTTTTTTTTCGTCGTTTCCATTCAAAAGCTACAGGGGAAAAAATGATAAAAACAATGCCACGAACTTAAAGCAAACTATTTTATTATTCATGAACAAATGGGATACGTCTTCGTGACAGCTTTTCATTCAACTTTTGATATCTGAATACTTTCGATATTTTTTTGCAAGTTTTGGTGGACGGACGTGTTCTCAAGGGATAACCCTGCATTCTAATACATCAAATCAGGAAGGCACTTACATTCAAAGAATAAAACATTCAGTGAGAGGGAAAACGTGAGAAAAAAAAACGGAAGAGAATTTATTGAAATGAATGTTTATGGCCGCGCGCGGTTTCGGCGACTTGACAAATGAGGAATAAATATGTGGCTTGGGAGCGTGGACGCGCGGGAAATGCGCGAAGATTCCACAGTGCGACGAAATATCGTGGACAAATAAGGGCAGTTCTAAAGGGAATAGGGGTCGCGTATGATTTGTGAAAATGCAAGAATAAGGGAGAGCGCATCCGTCGAGACAACCGCGGTCAAGATAGCCTGCTCAAAAATACGAAAAATATTCAAACAAATGGCCGTGCATTCAACGTCAACCCTAAATTCACCATTTATCTGTCGAATCCTGGCCGAAAATGTGTGCCGAATATTTATTTCTTTCTTGCCTCGGCGGATTTTATTTGAATTCAATATTATTTCCTAAATATTAAACAATTGAATTCAAACGAATTTGATTTGGCAGTAGATAAAGTCAAAAAGTTAGTACAAAATGATTGGAAGCTTGATTGACAAAAGTTCGAAGACAAATTGCAAAAGTAATAATGTTTTATAGCTTTTGATCCGAAGTTTCGCTTGCATTTTGAAAGAGAAAGGGATTTCTTTCTACAAGAGCTTTTCCAAGGTGTTAATGTCGTTGCAAACGCTGAACGCGGGTAATAAAGTTCTAAGAATACAAGGTGATCGTAAAATGATAATTACAGCCGTAAAGCTAAGTGATATTGAACTTGATGCCGGCTAAAGGAAAGCCCTGTTTCGTTCAAGAGAGCCAGGTGGGTCTCTCGAGGTTAATTTCTCTAATTACGTTTTACTATTATGAATGAACGATGCGATCCGATGTTGCGCAACCTGACCGTCTGATCGTTAAAAAGGTGATATCGCGAGAGACGATAAGGCACCGCGTTTCATAACCCGATCATTTTTCGCCTCGTAAATTTCTTACACACACTCGCAAAAGCGAGTTTAAGAAATCATCACCAAATTTTTATCTCATTTTCTTTTGTCCCAAAAACAACTCACAAAAAACGAATGGCTCGTAACAATCCGGAGTTGATAAACGCAGTGGAAATAGTTTGCAGTTTTTTTGGACGATATAATTACCATAAAATAAAAGAAAGCTCGAAAGTTGAAGAATGACTTTCTCTTAACTAACTTTCTTTTTCTCGGCCGGACTGGAGTGAAACTTGGAAGTTCATCGAAAGGGAAAAGTTGTTATTGTTTCGGTTAAACCCACGTGACCATATTCATGTACACATCACCGGGCTTTTCCGTCGATTCACACGTACATACAGGAGAAGTTAGACAAATTGGCGAGGTGGATTTTTTTTGGTCCATAAACCAAGAAAAGGATTAAAATGGCTGAGCGTCTATAATCTACTTTACATTTACAGCAACCCTTTCTAACCATGGCGGCTAATACGGTAATGCATTGGAATCCCCTCACGAACTGTAGTTTCCGGTATTCGTAAAGCTGATTTAAGTAATTCCCGATAGAGCGAGAACCGGGCCTGAACGAAGCGCGGCCTTGACACAACTCTAACAAATCAAGGAATAGCAAATCTCTCACGCAGTGTGCAAATGTATGTTTTGATTGAGCCAGTAACCCATATTGTTTTTTCGTCTAATGCGATTAACGTTATTTTAAATTGCACCATTTCAATTTTGCAGTTTCAACAGTTGAGATTTCATTTGACAATTGAAACTTGATTTGTCATTTCCTTCTCGTTGATTCAGAGTTTTTCATTTTTTTTAAGTGAAAAACACGTTTCTTTCATGGATCTATAAATGAATAATGGCTGTAAGGAGCATTTGGCAATGCGACAAACAAAACCTGCCGCGGAGAGATCAAAAATGGTATTGTTTGCGGGAATCCTTTGACACTTTGCGAAGCAATACTCTTCATAATCTTCGGGCCGCGGCTCCGACAACAGTATTCCCAGGCAAAGTTTGCAAAGTACACGAGTTAAATGCATTATAGCCCGATTCCAAGGACATTTTCCTTTTGTCTTGAATTACCTCGGCGTGGCGGCGCTCACGAACAATTTATCGCTTTAGAGGAACGAGAGAAGAACGGAGGAGGCAAAAATTTGGACGCCAGACAGCGACGCAAAATCGAATGATAAAGCTTGGAACGAAAATCGTTCCCTTTTTCCCAAGAGGCGGACGACGTCGAACGAGGGGGAAACTATGTATACAGCGCGTCACTCCTCTCCGAAGGGTCAAACTTCTTGTAAACCATAAAGAGGATTCCCAGTCATTAGATCGTTTTGCCCGAGCGCCAGCAACCGATCCGTGTCGCCTTTCAAACTTGCCTCTCGTCGTCCACTCCTTCTTCTTCTCCCGGTTTTTTTTCCGTGTTTTTTAATCCCTTCTCTTTCTTCCGTGCTCACTAGATCACGGTCACCACCGATCTTTTAAGAGGATTACACCTCAATCGAGCCTACTCATGTCGACTTAGAGATCGCAAATGTTGCGAACACACGTAAAGCTCTCACAAGTTGACTGACGCAAGACAACAATGCTGTCCTCAAAATATGACGATCCCAATATTGTTGACTTTAACGTACAGAGGATTTTCTTTTGTTTATCATCGGTTGGCGAATTCCTTTCCTTTAAGATGAATTCAATTTTATGAAAAATAAAGAAACACAGATTTGAAATTGATTTTCTTAAAGATTGATTGCTAAAAAAGAAGATTGCAATTAAATGACGATAAACTATCGAGCGATCACAGTTAATCTGTAAGAAAGAGCAATAAGTATGTCGGGAAAGAACAATTGTGCGAGCGAAACATCGTGATTTGAGGATAGTCACCCCGCGCCATACATCACCCAGCGGAGGAATTGAGTTAGGAAGAAAGGAACCAGTTCGGCAAACACTTCTTTGCAACAGGATTTATGGCTTAAAAAAGTCCAGGGTCTCCACTTTATCTGTTATGTACTGATCTTGCCTTCGTCGACCCTGCGTACCGGTGCCGAGTCCGCAACCTGCTGAACGCGTTCGCCAAGGGGTCCGGACGCGCACACATGAGAGAGTAGAGAGTCGCCATGATTTATCGCGTCGACCCAAGAAGTGGTGGCCCAAGAAGGATCTCTGAATTTTACATCTCTTAACTATTTGTTTATCTGATGCTGATAAGTCAATGTACTGGGCTCTTTTATGTTTTCCTTTGGAATTATGTACTGACATGTGGATTGCGGATAATACATTTGAGTTCACTGGAAAACTCACCGTATCCTTGTAAATCAAAGCAGACCCACGTGATTTATTCGTTTACTTTTTTTTCTTTCTTTTTTTTTTTTTTCAAAATAACTTTTCGATTTTAAATTACACATCTCTCCAATCGAAAACATCTCTGACCTCTTTTCACTCTCGAGATAAAATTGCCCTTTTTAATCACATTTGCAGTTGATGAAATTTTTCAGTTTCTCAAAAGTAGACTTGGTATTGATCTAAGGAGAGACCCTTTCAGCAAAGATACCCATATGTCCTGACATAGCAGCGCCCATATCACGATTGAAGATCACCACCCACATGTCGAAGGTGCATCCATGTTAATATTTGCAGATGTGATTGCTCGGCTTGAAGGTTCGCCGAGCAACTTGTGTCTCTGTCCCGGGCGATCCCACACATTTGCTGTCGATGCAAAGAACAACTTTCTGCTCGGAGCTCTCGAAATGTCGCGTCTCCTCGAGAGAAACTTCGACACTTAGGCAATCGTTAGATCTGCAAATATACCCAGGAATATATAATATAAAAGAGGTTTCAATATTTCGTGCAGTTTCGAGATTTGTAAATTCTGGCGCGTCTCTGCGAACGAGAGTTGGACGTCAAGTTTAATTTAAAGACAATAATTGGGGTGAGCGTGCAGATTTTGCGTTTGTCTTTAAAGTCAACATATTAATTCCGCTGATCACTGGGACGCGATCTCTGATTAAATAAATCTAATGGTACCGTAGAAGCGGATACGTCTTCAAAGCATACTTTGGTGCTAGCAAACCAAGCCGACGAGATCTTACGGATAACTTCAGTCTCTGCGGTTCGGATCGTGAAAGACCAAAGATGCCGCGTTCGGTCGAATGCAAAGTTCTTAAAGCGTGAGAGGGCCGATGTGTCTTGAGCTTGATTCGCGCGCTGCAGGTACGTAAGGAGCCCAAAGTAAGTCACTATCAACGATTCCTTTGACTTCCAAACGAACACTCCAAAAGGCTACGCAGTCGCGCAATCACGGCTGATTAGCTTTAATTATTCATTGGCTTTTGAT
Organism: Trissolcus brochymenae; assembly: GCA_030523145.1. Classification (NCBI taxonomy): domain Eukaryota; kingdom Metazoa; phylum Arthropoda; class Insecta; order Hymenoptera; family Scelionidae; genus Trissolcus; species Trissolcus brochymenae. The sequence continues at coordinate 108,205 of JAQQRF010000383.1, forward strand.
TTCATTAGCTTAATGAAAAGGACGCTAACCATATCGAGCGGATATCACATCCAAAAGTTTTCACCAGAACAAAACTCATTATTCAAAAACAAGTGAAACTAAAGCGAGACGTATTTTTATTTTCATCATTCTTTTTTTTCATCATTCTTTGATGAAAAAAAAAAAAAAAAAAAAAAAAAAAAAAAAACAAACAAACAAAAATCACATGGGGCACGAATTTTCAAACAGGAAACAGACGTCGAATGGTCGAGCCCGTTGCGATTACGTCACCGGTCTTGGATTCATCTTAGGGGGAAGAGCGAGAGTTTGTAGCAGCGCAGCTGAAGTAAATCTCCCTCCGAGTCAGCCACAGTGTGATCAATGAACGGCGCAGATGCTGATTCGGACGCGGAATATTGTGTATCTAATCGTCCACCCTGTCACTCTGACCACAGCCTGCCACCCCCTCGTCTCTCGGGACGACGTCCCATAAATCGGAATTTCGAATCAGCCCCTACTGCAACCAGCAGCAAACTCATGTAAGATCGGAACCGACGATTTGTCGCAACCGCGAATTATGACCGATCGATAATTCAATATCAGCCTCGTTCCCACTTTGTCCAGTTTGACGGTACAAAACAGTGCAATCTTTGAAAACGCCTATGCCGCAAATACGACGTCGTTAACACCACAAATTTTGATGCAACCCCGAAAAACAAAAGCAAAACAAGACATACCGTAATCATTGGGCCTGACGAAACCAATGTTTGTACTACTGATTTTGTTCAAGTACAATGCCAAACTTGATGAAACATCAAAACAAAAATGCGTTATTACTTATTGTCTATCAAATTTGCAGCCTCGTCAAGGTAGGTGGCACTGTATAACTGAAAGACCATAGCCTTAGCGTCGACATGCTGCTGCCGAATCCTCTCTTGTCAAGTTTAAATCTGCTACGTGACTAAGTTGCAAGCGGCCTGCTAAGATGTCCGCTAATTTATATGTTCGCGTTAACTTGGCTCCCCCCTCAACCACGGAAGAGGGGGGCAAGTTGACAGAGTCTAGCAGAGGAAGGAAGGAAGCTTCTCCAGGAAAGCCGCGGGTAGCATAAGTAATCGTTGCCATCGTGTCGGGCAGATGCGACAAAGATCCCTTGTCCCTCTGGGAGGAGCGCATCGTCCTTATCCCTCCCGTTACGGATTTCGTTACAAATGTACTCACTTTTTTTCATCCCCTCATCTCATTTTTCGCTGCCAAAATTTTTCGCACACCAAATGCAACGAGTTCACGTCAAATGAATTGCAGGTTCATTCATTACCCAACGAAAGAGAATGAGAGAAAAAGATTGCACAAAATTAGAAATCCGATTTTAAATTTGAAATTAGCCGGGATTTTCACTGGGCTGCTCGATTTTCGAGAGGCAAATAATAATGGTTGGTTAATGACATAAGACAACAGGGAGCAACGGTGTACAAAGCTCTCGCGAGAGCCGAGAGGTTGCCTCAAATACACGGCGAAGGAAAATTGTCACCCTCACACTCAGCGGCTGTAGGACAATGTTTTCTTATAATTAATGAGGAAGGGTCGCTGAATGGACCGGTACATGGCCGCAAGGATGGAAAGGGTGTAACTAAGAACGTAAGGCAATACCTTCGACGTTGGACAAACTTGCAAGGAATGTTCGTCGCGGAATGCTGCGTCGTTATTGGCTGCGTTTATCATCGACAGCGGCTCAAATTGTGTTGCATGCTTTTTTCCCCCTGCTCACATACTCACACGTACATTCGATCTGCCAGTCGAACAATAACAAATGTCGACGTGAAAATAAAATGTTGGCTCGCGGGAATCCGAGAAACACATCCGATCCATCAGTTTTGAAAAACACAATCTTGCCGTTAAATTGTGTATGAATTTGAGCTGGCTCGGGAAATATTGATTTACGTTTTGTTATACACCGGTGAAAATGCAGCATGCTATAACCAGAAGCTGATGGCGCGGTTGAAAAAGGGACAGGAGCCTTGTTTAAAATATTATTACTTTCGTTTTATGTCAATGTGAATTATATCGTGCATGCCGCGCTTGTGCCGCGCGCGCGTTTTCACAAAACTCCGTGCAGCGTTCGTATTTAATTATGTCTGGATTCGAATATAATGAAGTTTGATCGAACGACTCGGCAAGTTTGTTACGGAGTTTAGTCGAATGCCTGTGAAACAAGAATACTAACCACAAGCGTAATACAAATTAAATTACACGGACCAGTTGTACGATGGAAAAGTCACCGTCGCGTGTTCGTGATACGTGTCCGCGTATCACGACGTAATATATATATATATTTTTTTTTTTTGGGATAGATTTTAAATAAAAATCACGTTTTTGGAGGAAAAAAAAGTGGAAAATTTGTTCCTCCGAGAAAAAAAGCCTCTACAGGCATAAAAACCTCTCAAGTTTTACATGCTGCGGATGAAAAATAAGAATTATCAAAACATCATCCTAGAAGGTAGATGAAAAAGCAATACCTCAACTAAAAAAAAATTAAATAAAAAACAAAAATTCTTGTAACAAATCAGATTTGCTGAATTATTTGATGTAATTATGGACGATGATAAGTACTTTTGATGGAATGCGATTCTTTGAAATAATGAGAATCAATGACTCGTATAAATGATAAATTAGATCCCCGAATGGCATTCCAGATTTTTTTTCTATCAAATTCAATGCAGGGTCAAACGACGGTGCAAACAAGTTTTAAGTCAGGGCTCGACTTTCGTCGGGCATAATTATCAAGAAAATTTGCAAAACCGCCGGGGGATCCCCGGGCGCCATCCAGTTGGCTATTTAACTTCAACGCCGATACATATTTCAATTGCAACAGGGGAGCGGACCGTTTGTTTGCCAGTGACCGAAATTCAATATCCAAACAATAAGAGTGTCTTTTTTCCATCTAAAGGAAGAAAAAAAAACTGATTTGGACCGAAACTTTCTTTTGACAGTTTTTCAAAACTTTTAATAATAATTTCGATCCTTTTTACAATTTAATATAATCCCTTTCACTAAACGATTTCTGATTTTTCTTCAAACAAAACCTTTTCATTTCTATTTTTGAACGCCGTGTGTTTTGTAAATTGTGCCTTATCAGAGAGGGCGACCACGTGCGTGTTGCCAAAATGGTATATTCGGTAAAGATAACGCGAAAAAGCGTACGATTAATTGCAATTCGCAGGCTATTTGTGTTCGCGTGCAACGATCACTGGCAGATACCGCGAGCGAACGGCTGTGTGCAGCGGTGTATGTACATAAGGTCGGCGGTACAGCACTGCTCTGCTGCTGCATAATCTGGCCACGATAAAACATCGGCGAATTCGCACGATTGAATTACAGTTTAATTAACTCGCGGGCAATTAAGCCCATCCTCCGACTCGCGCAACCCTCTTCCCCACAGTCATCCTTCTTTGCATCCTGCCCCCGCGTCCTCCTCCTCCACTTCGGCATTCGCTTCCTGTCTCGTGTGTTCGGGGATCAAGCATATCCAACTTGACGTTTTTTCCTGCAAGTTCCGCCAACGGTAAGCTCGCGATTTCATCAAAAACTTTTCCGCGCTCAATTTTACGCTACTTCACCAATATTTTTTTACGCCGCTTCTCTTGTCTGGACTTTATTATTTTTCTGTGTATTTTCTTTTTTTTTTTTTTTTTTTTATTATAACAATTATTTTCGCTCGACAAAAGATTGCAACAAATTTTATTGATTTATGATTTGATCAAAACGTTTAAGATTTTCCATCTAGAATGTAGTTCAAATTTTATTCTTCCATTTTTTACAGAATCGGGATATTGAAGACATTTATCGCGATTGAAAATTGAAACCAGGGTTGATACAAAAAGTTGAGATCTGAACGGAGCAAGCAGTTTCAGCTTCATTTCAAGAGACAATCGATATAATTTTATCGATACTATACTGGCAACTCGTAACTTGGATCTTGCACGATATCGGAACTAAAGTGAAAATGCCCGCGGCTACGCTTATCGGCGGTTGCTCTTCGTTCCTATCCAATGTCTTTCAGGAGATCGCCCCTAAGGCCGATTAACGATCGCGACGTTTTTCAACCGGTTATTATTGTTATGTGGCACGCGTCCTCTCTCTCTCAAGTTCTTATCAAAACTTGAATTTTCATTCAACAGCCGCAACTGCGTTTTGTTTAATTCCCAAAAACGAAACAACTAAGGTGTTAGAGCAGGTCATAAATATTTTCGCGCTCGTAGTCATTGACTGAACCACCGAGGCTTAGGCCGTAAACCCTCGTAATTATTCACTCATCGTTAAATTTGTGGCCTAGGTGGTAATAACGGCATTCCATCTCTCCACGATGCTCACACACCTTGCTTGGTAATTGTTTGCCGGCTTGACAGACTCATGAAAAATTTCCATCTCCATTAAACACGCCAACGTTACATCACACGCGCGCGGTGTAAAATTATCTAACGCGTCGCTCTGCATTCCCAGTCTAGGGATTTTAGGGACTTTTTGCTCAGCAGTTGGATGCAAAATTGTGTGACCTACTTTTGGGACGCAGAGAAAATCCTTGTAATATTCTCTCTACTTCTTTTTCCCTCATTGCGAAAAGCATGATCGACAGTTTTAAATGAATTTGTTGATAAAAAAAAAGAAAAAGGAAAGAAATTCAAATTAACCCGCTGAAACGATCTCGGACAATGAATTAAGTGACGGTTGGATGCAAGCAAGTTTAACGACGAGGCTGCCAACATTCTTTTTAACGCGAGAATTGTCGATTACGCGAAAAAAAAAAGTTTTAATTAGAAAAATTTCTACCGTCTCTTCTTTTTTTTACCCTACCTCGCGTAATTAGAGAAGAACGGCGTGGGTATTAATGTTAATGACATGAGATTATGACGCGAACAAGTGTACGTGCGTATGTTCCGTTGCGCCGAAGATTCATAATTAAGTGACGACGCTGCTTATTACATCCAAGAGTTTCCGAAGAAGCGAAATAAGGTGGAAGAGCGAAGCGCTGGGCTGCGGTTACTCGCATAATCTCCTTCATAATGCAGACGCAAAGATGAAGCGCGCAGCCGGACCCGCGGTCTTGAATATTTCAGCTCGTTTTGCGCACCTTTTTCGCCCATTATTCATCGATAATGTGTGAAAACTTTGTTCATTTTACAACTCCCGATGAATTGCAAAAATTTGCCCCTTGTTTACAGTGCCTCTGCTACTCGCCAGGACGTTCCTTGTCCTTTTTTTCTTCTATACGTGTCGCGAAATCTCAAACGAACATCCACAACGACGACACCATAACGCAAAGCAAAAGAGAAAAAAAAAATGAAATCCCAACTGAGGCAAAACTTCATCCAAACAAGGTTTACAATTTACACCAAAACTTAAATGGTTTAAATTAAAAAACATAATTTGCAATTTCAAACTTCTCATCATTTTAAACTGATGAAAAACGTATTGATTTCGAAATACAAGAAGAGCAAGTTCCTCGGTGTCATCTTGAAAATAAATTTTACTAGTTTCGAAATATATAAATTCTGTTCTTAATTCTGTCAAGTTGATCTTGAGAGAGTTTGGTTAATTGTCATTTGGCCGTGGAACCCATCAGTGTGTCGGGTTCTACTCATGTGTCGAAGAAGAGCCGAGAAGTGAAGAGAGTAGAATGTCAAATGCCGTCTCGTGACAAATAGAAGCTTTGTGCTGCGACAATGGGGAGTTTATTTCCGGGACGGCTGGACCTACAATGTAGGCACTATACTGTAATTAAATTCCCAAAACCAAGGATTCGGAGGTTAGAGCACGACAAGGGGTCGTTCTCAGCGATGGACCAACGGAGCTGGAAACCTTAGCATATTGCATACTGACCAGTCCTTACCACCCACCCCCACCTGGCCCTTTATAGCAGGTCGCTAACGCCATATTGTTCGCAGTATGTTCCTGCTTCCTTCCTTTCTGGCTGCATGTAGCCTTCAGCGTCTCTTCTTGCTAACACAAATAAGATCACTGACAAAAATCACACTGAGTGTAAATATACCAAAGTTCTTGAGTCCTGCCTGTGAATCAATATTGACCTGAGACATTATTTACGTCTTAGGCTCTGTCTCGGTTATCGTTAAATTTTTGCACCAAGGGCATAATTACAACAAAATATAAAATAAAATAAATGTGGTGAACAAAAAAAAAGTTTCATTTCAGTGGAAACACGATTGTGCATTGTACGAAGTTAATGAAATCGCTGCTGAGAGCATTGACTTTGGGAAGTGATTATAACCCAGGGAGAGACGCGACTTTCAGAATACGAAGATTCTGAAAATCCTTGGAGCTTAACGCTCGTGAGCAACGGCACAAGAATCTCACTTTGTTTTAAAACAAATGCTACCCTACAATACAAATTTCATGGAAATATAAACGTAGAACAACAAAAAACGGAAGTTTGGATGAAAATTAAAAGTTTTCTCTGTCGTGGTAACTGTATCAATGCGAAAATACGAAGACTGATAAAATGTTTTAGAAAAGCCTCGGGGCATTCCAATTTTTGAACAAAATTAATTTCAACAGAAATCTTAACCTGAAACGTATATCCTTTCAGAAGCTTAAGCTGATGCAACGCTGACTATGAGAGCAAGATCGCTCATGCGACGACACGAATAGCGTTTTAATGCGCGCCGGAGAATATCGGGATCTCGTCTAAGAGGTCGAAAACGTTGCGGGCGGTTCAGGGTTAAAATGAAAGTTGGAAGCGAAGCTTGCCACAGCAAATCCGGCTTGATTAAAACACTGTTGAAGGAATCCGTAACCCCATCGTTTTGACCCCGAAGCGCTTCTTATTTTGGCCTGGTACACCTTCCCTCACCCCCCACTCTCTTTTTCACCGACCAACCACGCCCTTCGGCCGCAAAGAAACTGCGTATTATCTTAATACAGTCTTGCACCATACCGGAATACAGCTATATTTCATTACAACTCTGCAGTCTCCCGGCTATACGAAACCCTTTCTATTTCGATTATAACCGTTGCCAGTGAGCTTAAGGAAATATCGGGAATCAAGCTGAGGGGCGACGTTTTATTCGCTTTTATTTACACGACGGGAGTAAGTCTTGGATCATTATTATCAAATTTTGGTTTGATAGATAGTTATGATTAAAAAAAAAAATAAATAAATATTCTGTAAATCTGAGAGTTACAAAATTCGAAATTGTAACGAAGTTGTGTTCATGCATGAATGCAGAGACAGAGCGAGGGTGAGAGAGCCAAATGTTGAAATTTGTTGTAGCAACAGCCTTCAGCGATTAGTTGAGAGTCAGCGCTAGATTTGAGAAACTAGCGTAAATGCGGACCAGTTACTTACAAGACGTGAGGTAGAGTGAGAGAGAGAGGGTGGACAAGCTGGAAAGGAAATGGCAGTGACGTTACCGGCTCAGCCCTGTGAAGCTCGGAGAGAAAGCAGGTTTCGGCGGGGGGACAGCGGCGGTGTATTTACGACGTTACAATGCCCCAAGGGCTAATCCTTGCCTCGAGCGCCACTGCGAATTCTCCCTTTACCCGTTTAGATGCAATCCCATCCAAGCCTCGCCGGACCACGGATTGAAGAGAGCAAAATTGTAAAACTCGTAGCCAAATACACTGCCTTGCACTCACCTACCAAACTGGTTACATTTACATCACTATCGTGCGACCTAAATTGAATTAAGTTCCGGCAAAAGGTTCCCTCCCTAAAAGCTGCTTTCAACATTCGGACCAGGATTATAAATTACTTTACTCATTATTCTTAATACCGTCAATGAAGAAACATAATTTTAATTAACGCAAAAATTTTACCTCCCACTTTATTTAAAGCTCGCAATTTTTCAGACGTTCGGTTTTTATAATTTTACTTTTTTTTTTTTTTTTTTTTTGTTCAACGGCAAAATGTTATCAGCGCCAAGATTCCTTTGAGAATATTCGACTTGGTATCGCTGAGTTATAAGATCTGAGCGGAAATATGTCGGCCGATTTTCGCATAGTTTTGTGGAGTTTCGCGAAAGGCACGCGGCCGGTTGGAACTTGAAAAAGAGAGAAACGATGGGAAAAAAAAAGAGCGAGGTCTTTGCGGTTACTCGTAGTTATAGCGGCCGGGCGGTGCAAGGGATTGAGGTGAAATGAGGTGAGCGGCAGAGGCGAGCCAGACGACCGTAAGTATTAAATAAATCTCCTTAAGCGGATTAGGGTGCTAGCTTTCCGGTATTTTAACGCTGCTTCCTCTGCGATTCAGAAAACGTATATCATCTGTGTCCAAAACTGATTTCTTTTATTTCTCCTTCTCTCTCTCTCTCTCTCTTTTTCAAGCACAGTTAGTAATTACACTCTTGGGCTCACTTTTTGAGATTCACAAGTCAAACATGAATTTCCCATATGTTTTTAACAACTAAACTTTAATCAGTCGGTGAAATTCTAATCATCAAACTAATCTAAAATAGAAAACCGTTAATATGAGCATTATTTCAGGTTGTTATCAAACACTGCCTTATGTCGCCATCTAGAAATCATCTCAGCAGACGCTTTCGCAGCTCTTGCAATATCGACTCTCGTTTTGAAAAATAATTGTTTTTAAATGATTGAAGACTGACAACAGTTAAACTCGATTTTTTTTAGTTAGAAAAAAAAAAGATGGTTTGAAATGATGGACCGATTTTAACAAGACTCTGTAAAGTCAGTACAAGATGTGTAACTTTGTGATAAAGAACAAACTAATGAAAGTATTGAAGGGTGTTTAATATCAACGAAGAGAAAAAAAAAGGAGAAGCGTTCATTAAGATAAAAATTGGACGGAAAGAAGCTAATATCGATAAATGAAATCTTAATCGTTTCATCGTTGAAACGAAGCGCCGGGCATTACTTATAATCTATCGCAGTCTTAGCGTCTTTCATCTCTTCCTCTTTAGAAGCAAGGACTTTATCTCATTGAGATGCTTCTGGAACCCCTTCAGCGGCACTACCACCTTGCTGCTTGCCATTGGCTAAATAGCTAACTTCGCGCAACTATCCCAATAGATTATGATTATTGTGGAGGAAAGCTCTGATTTATGCAATTATCATAAATTCATGCTCCCTCCCACATTCTGCCACCTTGCGTATGCTCAAGACGCTTCTCCTGTGTCTCTATTCACGAGATTTCAATAGCAAATTATGTACCAGTCTGGTCTCTTCATCGTCACAGAAAAATGTCTCTGCCAAAGTTTCGGCTACGTTTCATGTTACTTATACATACCGAAACCAATTCACCTTTTGTGCATCTCTCTTCAAATTTTATCTCAATGCCCCTGATAGAGACTGAATTTCATAACTCGTGTTCTAACATTGTCAGATATGACTTTCATTGATGAATAAAACTGGGAGAGAGCTTAAATTCATTAAAAAATATGAATTGCCACGAGATATCAAGATCTGGAATAATCTTTTTCAATCTAAAAATCTCAATGCATCTTGAAAATCAAGATTTTCATTCATCTCCATCCAAGAAGCAGGCCTGACCAAATCAAGATTACACTACTTGAACCTACTTTTTCATGTCCTTGTTAACATTATTTTTCAACATAATTCGATAAATTCAATTCAAATAAGTAGATCGCAACTTAAAACATTTCAAGTCCAAGTCCAAATCATACTTTGTCTTCAGCAAACAATTGTTTCAGTCATACCCTAAGTTTGAACCAAAGTCGATATTTTATTTTCAACGAAGTTGAAAACGAAGGACACTGCTCAAGCTGAACATCAAACGATATTTCAGTCACTGAATTCTCTACGTTATCAACCATCGAGCACATCTCTGCCCTGTTCTACCGACGCTGGAAAACCCTCGACCGTCAAGTGAAGAACAACCCTTGCGACAATTTGCAACCCCTGCATTATCCACCACCGACACGACTCTAACTTACCGCCGGCAGGTGGCTCTGGTATCGATCAAGGAATCAACGTCCGGAATCTGGACCGGAATGCCAGGCAGTCGACGCAGCAGCCCCACTACAAGTTTGCCAAGTTGCCCAGAACCCCCCACCCCAGTCGAAACTTCTCGACAAACTTTAAAAATCGTTATTTCACCAAGAAGCAATCTCGCAGCAGCTTTTCTGATGCTTTGCAGAGAATTCCTCAAGACACACACCGGATATCGGGGCGTCCACTCGCGCGAGCACGAGCCGCGAGAACACCTCAACCCTAAAATGAGCCAAGGAGGTCGTCGGGGTAGCGGGCGTAATTAATCAGCGCCATTGACGATAAAGGAGTTTGTCGTCCCGATCCCCGGAACAACGTAATCAATTATTCCATCGCCGATTAATTAATTCCTGACACTGATGACATTAGGGAAACATGATGAGAAGATCGACAAAAGTTTTATCCTTGTTTCATTATAAGATATATATAAAAAAACAAAAAATTCTAGTTTGATTTTTTTTGCCCTTTCTTTAGTCTAATATGAAAGCCCAGAATTTGCGTCGGTTATATCGGCCAGATCAATTTGGTCCTGATCGAAACAACTGATGGGACTGAAATTCAATTAGACTTGGACAAGAATTTGATAATAATTCTCTCGCCAAGCCCGAGTACGGGCATTTTATTCGAGTATACAATTGTAAAATGAAGTAAATTAATGGGATTAAATGTAAAGCAATTTGCCAAACGAAAGCCGCTGGCCTGCAATGGAAGGACAACAAAACGCCCGAGCGTTGACAAAAACCGATAATTCCTGCGACGCAACTGTACACATAAACGAGTGCAACGTTTTATCGGCCGTCTGATCTGCTGAAATCAAAAACCGGCGGATGTATAATTTGACCGAAATGAAAGGTAAACAAGAAAATATGCAGGTCAGATACAAACAGCGTGATACCAAGCGGTGCTGGGCGCTTTGGGGCGGTACTTATCGGATCACGCGACAGGCGTTACAACGGAGCTGACCTACGAATCCGTCCGATTGATTTCAATCAAGTATGTGGATTAGAGTTATCAATCAATTACGAGGTCAACGTTTGATAAATACTCGGTACGAGTAATGAGGCAATTTTTTTAACAGAGTAGAGATTAACAAAATTGATACCCAATTGAATGTCTGACGAAATAATCAAAAACCAGAAATTGAAAAAAAAAAATACAAAATATAAACAAAATCAAATACAAAGTTAAATTTTCGAAAAAAAAAAAAAAAAAAAAAAAAAAGAAAATCGTCTGTACGTTTAATTTGGATGAAAATTAGCTTATTTACAAATATGTAATGACGAATGAATAAATTCGGGTGATATTGATTTCGGTGCAGGAGAGCGCCTCAATGGAAAAGACAAATAATCGAAAACTGTTTGAAATGAAATTTTCTAATTTGAAAGTGTATTAAAACTTTTGCTCGGGCGCTTTGAAAAAGCTGCGAAACTTTTAATCATATCCAATAGATCAAACTGCAGACATATATTCCCGAAGTAAACTTTATGACGTCTTTAGTTTTCCAAAGAAAGTTGAATCTTGTTAGACGAGATTAATTCGCTTAAATTTTTCAAAACCAATTTCTACCAAGAAATATTACGTTTCGCAACTTTCGCGGTTGTTTCGCTTCTTTGTTTTTTCTTTCTTTCTTTATCTTCTGTTTTTTTTTATGTTTTTGTTCGTGCCAACTTTGCCTCTTCTGTTCTTTCGTTTATCCAGTATGAAAGAGGATAGAATTTATCAGACGAGTGATTATTGATTCAGTCATATAGTCATTTAACTTGAACAAGTTTGAATGCAAGTTGTAGTCTATCTATTGAATGGAGTCGTTTACAGAATAGCGGCATTTGTTGAAGAAACAAAGTTGGAATTGACGGGACTACTAGTTTAATTGATTGTGATTAGATTAAACTTCCCGAAAAGATTATTTGAAATGAAAATATGAACTATTTCTAAGATCACAAAGTGCCTCATTCATGAACAAAAAATGTAAAAGCGTCTGGTTTGAAAGTAATGAAAATTGTTTAAATCTCTGATCAAAACAGTCGATAAAAATGTTTGACGCTTTTTATTTTTCGTTTCGGCTTGTTTGATACCAAATTAAATGTTCGTTATTGCGGCGTCTAACACTAATTAAAAAATGTTTCCAACGTTGAATATTTGTAAATATGAGTGAATGTAAACTATACGCAAAGCTCAAAGTAAATATACCAATGTTCATATGTTAATTATAAACATGGAGTAATTGAAAGTCCTGCTTTACCTTTTTCGGCGTTGGGTGCAACACAGTAACTGGAACTTGACGCGGTATTGAAACAGGAGGAAGGTGAATCCGCTCTGGCGAAGGAAGTGGAGGCACTCTAGTTTCTTTGCTCGACGGCAGCTCAAGAAGGTGCTGAATTGAATGATTTCGCTTTGTTCTTTTCGACGCCATCCTGCAAACAAAAACACGTTTACATCATTAGTCAATGAAAAACATCCAATCAGAACCATCTGTATATTTTATTTACTTTGTTTCAAATCTTTATTTTCATTTGGACGAATAGCACAAATATTTAATGTTGCACTCAAACAATGTTTAAAAATTGTGACAAAAATAATGAAAGCCAAAAGCTCGACGAACGAAATAATCAATTTGTGATTAACAAATTCCAACGCCAATCGCACGATAGATTAATTAGTCAGCATTAAGCCCGCGGACCAAACCGATTGAAAAATGATCCAAATAATCAATATAAACAGGGTGTGCAGTACACGATTACGCATCCGCTTCTGAATGTTGCGTTTAATGCAAAGCACAAAAAACCGCAAAAAAGAGGAGCAGAGAACAAACTTTTGTCCCCCCCTCCTCTCTCTTTCTCTCTCCTCTCGGGTCGTCGTTTTGCTGGATATTGAGTAAAACTTTTGCATTTAACTTTGCCGTGCTATCGGGAGAGAGCGACCAACAAAGCTCATCAGCTGAAACTTTTCCGGGACAGCGTTACGCGCGAGTCGTGCTAGACGGAGAGCGATAACGCCGAACAAGAAAGAAGAGAGGCAAGGTGGCGCGCGCCGCACAAATTGCACGCTCTCGTGTGCGCGCTTTACATCCACATCGACGGCTGCCGAGTGTCCGCGAACTATTGAGTTTATCCTGTGTATACACCGCCGCAACAAAAACTCAACGAAAGTATAGATGAAAAAGTTTTGTGCTTTCGTCGGCTGGTGTTCTATCAAATCGAAAAGTACTGATTAAATTGAACCCGTGGGCAAAAATGATTGGAATAATCGTTCTGAAACATGCAGAGATAAAGATGCAGAACAAAAAGAAAAACACAGATGAAACAAAACGAAGGAGAGCCGATAATTTATATCAATGTTGAGATTATAAGAACGAGGTTATTGTTTTTTTTTTCTTTTTCTGAAATGCTGTTTATAATTCGCTCACCTTTTGTGATAAGAATTTTATAATGCAAATTATGTTTCAAACTTATTTGCCCGAGTACTTTTTTGCAATAAACTGACGACCCGTCGACTCACGGTCTTGTTGGCCACTATGCAAGTAGGAGCAAATTGTTTGGGGATTAAATGAATGGGAGGGAAAACAAAAGCTCGCGGGATAAAAATGAATTCTCGAGACGGTTTACACACAGTTTCAACAGAACGAGAGATAACGAATTTATGTATAATCAGCCGAGAAGTTACAGCGAGAAGACTGTCAATTTAATTAAAACGACGATCCTCACTTGCTGAGTTGAACTCCAATTTAAGTAAATCAGCTCCTTTCAATTGATTCTCACAACGAATGCATCATAACTCGCAAAAACTTTGTCCGATTCGAAAAGTTGATCAACTTTTCAATCGGCCTTTCTTTATTTTCAGTTCCATCAAAAACATGATTGCAATTACAGTCGCAAAACTCGTACAATATAACGACAAAAGTTGATTTGTGCAAAAAATAATACTTTAAATGTTTCGTGATGGAAATTATAAATTCGATCCTGTTACTTTTAATATTACATTTAAATTAAAACAGAATCAAATTCACATGAAACTAACAGAATTTCAATGCTATTAAAATGGTGAAGTAGGTTCAACCAATGACGTTTGTTTTGAAGATTAGTTGCAATTGATATGCTCAATTTATAGCAATTTACGTTTAGGAATGAGCGAAACAGTTCACTTTGTCAGTATCATTTCGAATACCTCAATTTTAATACTCTTGTCTTCTTAATAAAGATTAAATCGTTTTGATTACTAGACAATGAATATACTAATGAATTATTGTAACTTTACTCAAAATTACTAATTATAATAATTTTAGCATAATAATTTTGTTAGTTAAAATTGAAATTAAATGAAAATTGCAAATAATTAAATTATATACCGATGCTCTTTCCCCTGAAACTTTCAGTTCATTAATCAAAATTCATAAAGTTAAAAGCTATAATTAACAGGAAAATATTAATGCCAAAACAAGATAGAAAAAATAACGAACCGTTATTTCTATCGTTTATTAATTAACCAGTTGACCTGCTTTTGGTAATATACGGGGGCGTAAAAAAAATTTTTTTTCATTGTTTTTTTATCTTAAATATATTTCGCTGAAGTGATTTTTCTACGTCTCAGAGCTGTGTGTTTTACAAGCGAGTATTCCCTTTTACGTCTGAAACTTTTTTATCTCAATCATTACGAGTGAAAAAACTTCATCGTGAGATTCAAATAAGAACTCGATTGAAATTCTATTCAAATTAACAAAGTTATAATGTAAAAAATTTTTTACTCCAACTTCAAATTGCTGTCTGAAAATTTTATTCCTCGTTAAAAAAATAGCGAAAACTTTTTATCTTTAATAAACTTTTTCATCTATATAAGTTATAACGTTATTACAAAACAATCCGATTCCATCGCTGAACAGAAATAGAATCACGAAATGCAAAAAGTAAAAAAAAATTCGTAACATCCTTTTGTAAACTTGTTTCGTTTTAAAAAAAAAAAAAAAAAAACAAAACAAAAAAAAAACAAAAATGAACAATCACTGAGACCATCAAAGTCAATCGTTTGGGACTCGTCAAGATCGAAATACGGTCGACAAACCGGGCTGGATCACAAAACTCGGCCTGTTTTACAGGCCCATTTGGATTTTGAACGGGACAAAACGCAAATGGAAAACAAATTATTAAGACCGCGCACGTTTTCAATTGCAAGAACAAAATCGATAGAGCGCTAAACTGGTTAATTCATTGCGTTCAATGCTCTCACGTGTGGAGGTCCGAAATGCGCGCCCTCGTTATAGTTGACCGACGAAACTGAAAAATTGAAAGTCAAATAGCCAGATTTGATATCGACAAAAAAAAAAAGAAAAAATCACTGATGAACAAAATGAATGAAACCGGTTACGAATTCATCGCAGAGATCGAAGGAAACACGAACAATACTTTTATTTCAGTCGTACCCAACTTTTGCAACTTTAATGCCCCGGCGCTTGCGAGCAATTTAACACGGCAAAATTAACTTTTCAGTTTTAGCAAAGTTTCCCGGCGACTTAACCGCGCGCCGCCAAGTTCCCCTCCCCTCCCCCACTTTCTCCCTCTCGCTCCTTCTGCTTTTCACTACTTTGCTATCTCCCTTTATCGATACCCCAACTCATTTCAACATGGTTGAAAAGTTCGCTACATCAACTTTTCTATAGCCTTTTGTCAATGGCAATTTTTCTGTGTACGTTTTCATTATTGCCAAGAGAGAAGATGAGAGTGGAAGAAAGACAGATAAAGGAAGAGGAAATACGAAAACAGTATCAAGCGCGTGGACCGCGGTACCCACGACGCAGAATCCGTTAATATCGACGGATTATGCACTTGGCCCTTTCTTCTCAAATCATATTTTCTCGGCTACAGAGGAAACGGCCTCTCAACCGCCATGTTTGTTGGTGTACAATCTCCAATTTTTTTGTGCGTTCCATTGAACTTTTTAAAACGCTCCACATTGTACTCATAATGATTAAAAAACAACTGTTTGCGATTAAAAAAGCATATGTAATTGTGAATGGAAAAAAAAAAGAAAACTTTTCTCTTCCGGTCGTATAAAAGTTTGTTGTTCAATTTTAGAATACGTATTTTTAAACTGAGAAACGCAATATTTCAGCTGACGGTATAAGCGTACGCTAAAACTCAACGACTGCAATAAATATAAAAATGCCACAATCAAAAACGGTGAAGAGGAAAATTATCGAATTGCCTTGTTCATGGTGCAGTACATTTACACTAATTAGCCCAGATTAAAATTCGAATGATGAAAACATTTTTATTTTAACCTGCAGACAAAAGATTGTGAAATAAATGGAGCTAAAAATTTCAATACAAAATTTAATAACAATTCTTTTCAAACAGGGGAAAAATTGTGGCAAATATCTTCTTCGAAATAACTCGACTATTGGCTTGATATAGTCTGAATAAAAGTTAGCGCCAACTTCTTTTTTTGCACCGAGTTTGGAATTAGTAAAAAATAAATGAACAGCCAGTTTGAAAGCTAATTAAAACTTCTTCACAAAATGCGTTGTTTATTTTGAGCCCGGGAAAAGTGCTGAACAATCGGGAAAGATTTGATTAATAGAAGATAATTTATCATGATAATTTTTCTCATCAATAATTTTACTATTCGTACGAAAAATATTTAGTTTGAAATGTCATTCTGAATCAAGGTTTTCAATTTTTTTTATAAACATTAAGGTATTTTTATTTTGTTTTGCACGTTGTTTGTTTCACTGAATAAAACTATAATTGTTTTGTTTAATGAATTTAAATTTTATATTAAAGTATATTTTGAGTAAACACAATAATGCATTTGTTGTAAATTAAAAATACAGAAGATCGTTATTTTTACGTTTATAAAAAAGGTGATATGGTTAATTCCACGTACGGATATTTAATGCTCGAAGCTGGGAGGCCAAATTGCAAATCGTGTTACTTCACGTTTCCTATTCCTTTATTCTGCATTGGATAATGTATATTACACAACGAGTAAACAATACGATATTATTAACGCAGCATAACTTTGATCGCAAAATCATCTCAACAATGTTGATTAAGTGTATATATGAACAATTTTTGAACTTTCAAAAACCCAGTGAAAATTAAAAGGCATACAGAAAGTTCAATATTTCAATTTATTAACAACACACGTATACGTATAAATGCATTTTTTTCTTAACCATTCAGCTCTGAAGTCAGTAGCAGTTACTGACCTATTTGTTGCTATCGTGAACCTTTTTCGAATATAATAACTCTCGCAATTTTTAGTGTTTTTAACGTTCCATAAAATGGAATAAACTATAAACTATGACAATTTATACGATATGGTATGATAATGGATAAAATGCTTCAATAAATACTTTCGACAAAAAGAATATTTTCAAACGATTCCTGCTATTTATATGTATATGATATGTATGATAATCATAATGTGAAAAAAAAAAAACCTGTGAACATGTATCTATATAAAGTTCGGAACATGTTTATATTTATTCAGCTACTGTTAAAACTCATTAGAAATGTTTATTCATTTCTATTTCCAATTATGATTGATCAAAAATCTATTAAAAACATTGTTTACTGAGGGTACGGAGGACTTCACATGTGAGTACCCCCGTGATTAAGATTGTTCATTTATTGATTAAGATGTTTGTGAGCCAGCAATTAAGAGTATAAGAATAGTGTGATTAAGGTTGTGAACAATGAGTTCCAAAAAAAATGAGTGAAAACGCTCGGAAGAAAAGGTTTCGTGATTAACTACTAGCCCCGTTCTTGCAGTTTACTTTTCTAGGCTGAAAATGCGCGGGAAGAAGGTAAGCGATGTGGATGATAATATGCGTCACACGCAGGCGCAACGATTCGTGCAACAATCAGAGATATCATTTTGCCAAGAAACCAAAGTTCCGACAACAACCACTAATAAAGTTACAAAAGTAGTAAATTGTAACGAAATAATCCTTCTTTTTCATTATAAACAAGTTTTCTGACATTTGCTGATACAATTCTCTCATCGCTATATCAATCAGCTTAAATCAAATGAAAAGTTGCATTGTAACTATTTCTTATTATGCATTACAAATTTCCTGTATTCGTACTTTAAATTGATTCAATTTTTAAATTATAATTGAATCGCACAATTTTGAGTAGTATAAGATAAAACTCCAAAATGAAATGACAATGAGATGAGGATATTAGAAAAATCATGATTTGAAAATGAAAATAAAAATGCTGGCGCGAGCTCTAATTAAAAGTTGATTCTCTTCAGCTCAGTTTTACTACTAGACTAAAAAAATCTTTTTGGCGAGACAAACTGGTCTACTTGCATTCAATCAATTTTTTTTTTTTTTTTTTTTTTTAATTTTCCTTTTTTCTCAAAAAGGTAACAAATAAAAACAAAATTTTATAATTTAATTCACAAAATATTAATATTAAGTTTGATGAACATTTGATATAATGTCTCATTTCAGAAACACAAAGATCAATTTCCAAAGTTCAAACGAATTTCAAACTGCTTAGAACTTTTTTTTTTCGTCAAACTCAACACCGTAACAAGTTTCAAGTTTGAAACTTGCGAGTTAAGCAATGATGTGTTGTATATGTTAATAATGCAAGATGTACCAAAACTGGTGCTAAATATTTCACCTACAAAGTTTTGCATGAATCACAGGGGATGAATTTGAAGTAAAAAAGTCATCTACACATCTTTCTTTCTATCTACACAAAAATAGAAGACATGTACCGGTCAATTATTTCGTAAAATAATTTAATCTTGAGCCCAGGTTTTGAATTTTTCAATAGGTTTTTGAACGTCGATAAAATTTCTACGTAAGCAGATATTTATAGAGTGTGATATCCAATTTCGCGCATTGAATACTTATATAGCACATCTAGCGAATGAAATATTTTCGATTACTTGAAAGAACACTATTTATAACGTTTCGAAAGATGGACGAACAAAAAAAAGTGACGAAAAAGGAAGTGGAGGTAAAAAACGGAGCGAAATAATCACAGCAGAAAAAGTTTTAATCATGGAAACTTATGAATTTCAATCGTCAAAGCGAATATATCGAAACCAACTTTTGATTACACTAGATACCCGGAATATCATTGCAACTTCCAACTCCACATTTTGAACAGAAAAAAAATGAAACAAAAAGAAAAAAAATCGCAGTCAAAGGAAGAGGAAAAAAAAGAAAAAGAAACGATCATATTTTGTTTCAACAAACAACCAACTCTCAACAAGTTTCATTAACAAAAATCACGCGTTAGTCCGAGTTGAGAATGGATATATAGAAACGTGCTTCGATAGTGGAGCAAAGTTTCATGTTTCGAAACAAAAAAAGAAATGATTGATGTTCAGAAGCAGATCGAAGTTTCAATGAAATGGCCAGTTTAATAAAACGAAGGTACTTTGTGTTGGTTAAAAAAACACACACTTTTGACAAGTTCAGTCTTTCCCGACTCATTCAATAGAATCATTCGCGAAAAGTAATAACAAAAAACATCACTATAAGAAATCATAAACTCGTCAAGAAAAAAAACGAGACAGATCGATTTGTTTGAAAAGGGATTTTTCTTGGGCGAGATAAAAATTAATTTTTTACGAAACGAAAACATCATGTCGTGTCAAAAACAAAAACTCATCCGAATTTTGTTACGAACCACTTTTTTTGTTTCTCATTAAAAAATGCTAATTTAAAATCTATGACTTGTCATACTGAAAAAAAGAAGATTTCTCTTGACACAAAACATGAAATTATTATGAGACAACACTGTTCTTTACGATCTAGAACAGTTTTTTAAAAGAAATATACTTTTCCATTCAGAAGAATATTATTATCATTATCAATTAACAGAAATACCTTCCCTTAATTGTGCTAATTGTTACAAGGCAACTATTTTCAGTTAGAGAAATTTTTTCACTCCAATAAATTTGTTATTTTATAAAAATTAAAAAAATGTTTCTGTCTGACGTAACAATAAATTTCTCATGATGAAAAATGTCATCACTGTGTTTACGATTCATAACATTGTCCTCAGCTACATAAAGAACAGCAATAAAAAATTGTTTTCAATTAAAAAAAAATATGATTTCTTCATGTTAGTCGCATCAGTTTCGGCCTTTAGTTTGACCCACCTGGTCGCTCACGCTTGTCTTGCCGCCCAGATCGCGAAGCTGTTTGTCACTGCAGCATCAATACAGACGTATCACTTGACAGTAGTACCTATAGTCGCACACGTGCACCCTTACTTCTCCCACCTTAGCACAGACACTGTTACATCACCATCTCACAAATTCAGCAATCCCGGTGTGTGTCGTCATTTTTGCAGTCGTCCAATTCTTACAAAAACAGAACCTCGACGTGTGGGATAGCGAACAAAAAGCAGAAGAAGAAAAAACCAAAGTTGCGATGTCGCTGAATTGAAGGCGCGCTGCAACACAGGAACGGAAGCGTCAGGAGCTTCGTAGAGATGCCGCTTGCTAAATATCAAAGTTTTGGTTCTCTCGCTCGCGCGCCGTCTGTCCCTCTGTTTGCGTCTCTCTTGCGCGGTTATCGCGCCAACAACTATCGGAACATGCGCGTCGCGATCTCGCGAAAAACCCTCTCCGTTTTTGCGTTTTGTAAATCTCGCTCCTAATGAATCGGAAGACGATTATTCCGCGCCGCTTTCACTCTCGCGAGCTGTTATATTTATTCGATTATCAAAGCCACTTTTCTTCTTATTCTCTTCATTTTTCTTCTTTTCGATTTCTCTTTTCCTCATTGATCACAATTTTATATCACAAAAATCATAACTTACAACAGCGATCAGAAAATCTTCCCTCCATTTTATATCACTCCAAAGTTAGCGCAAAAGTTTTCCCTTTGCAATTTAAATATTCATACGTCTTCACTGTGAAGGAATCCCGCCACCGAACAGGGCTTTGAAAATATGCAAAAAAAAAAAAAAAAAAAAGAAAGGAGTCGCAATTTGCATTGGAGCAATCGGAAATCAATCTCGCGCGAACTAATTTGAAATGCAACAAAGTTTTCGTGGGCTCGCCACGTGTGACGATCGTTGTGGAGATCTCGAAGAGAGTTAATGACATTAGTTTCATCGTCGGGGCCGACTTTATTGCCGGAATAAAACGCGACCGAGTAGTCGTCCTCTAGTCGAACTTTCGGAATCGATATAATTTAACAAAAGAGGCACTCAAAGTTGACGACATTTTCACTGTAATTCATGTGGCATTATAAAGTTCGCATCAAGTTTGATTGATGAGGTATGGTTGCGCAAAGTTTTAATACCGCTCCAGTCTAAGCGCCGGTGCGAAACGACACGACGGGGACACGCCAGTTTGCAAACTTCCCCGCCAGATATATAATTCCGACCAAATACTCGCCCCGAAAATCAGATATGTTCAAGGGAGAGAAAGAGAAAGAAAGAGAGAGACCTGGTGACGTGTTACCGAGCAATATCTGACCTTTGCAATATAACCTGACCCGGGACCCACTTTTTATCTCTGAATTATAAAGTCTTGTAAGTTTGATTGAATAAGTTTATCGGTTATCTGGGACATTGCGGTGAACAGAAATTCCTATGAAATTATTGCGAGGGAATTTCCATCGCCCAAAAAAAAGAAAAAAACTATCAAGTTTTTTTTCAGACTGAAATCTCGAGGGATATATTGAATACTTTTCGTTTATGAATTTTTTGATATTTTTTTTTTTTTTTTTTTTTTTTGTTAAATAAATGATTTTATGATTACATTGTTGGATAATATGTGAACATTCTACATCTTTCAGTACTAAGATTTCAACGTCGTTATATAAATTATTGATTCGCCGTGGAAACAAACACGAGAGAGGAAGAGAGGGAGAGAGAGCGAGCTTCATACACATTGTTTGCCAAATTAACTTTAGAGATGATTCGTCGGAATAAAGCATATCAAAGTTTGGCGAGTTTGTTCTAGTTTTTAATTCAGTTACGGTTATGTACCGAATGTTTATTTCGAGCCAAACTTTTATCGTACTTTTTTTTCACCACTACGAATGTTTACTCAGAAATATAAAAAGTAACAAACAAAGGGGAGTTTCACTTGAAATCACTAAAAAAATCGTTCAATTAAAATTTATTCAAACAATGAAATTACTTTTAAATCTTTTATTTTGTTTGTTTGTTTGTTTGTTTGTTTTTTTTTTTGACTAATCCGATTATTATTGGCAAACGAAATAAAACGTGTAACGCAGGGGCATGACTTTGACGGGCCATGAAACCCTGACCTAACCCGCGTGCGAGCGATTTTCATTCGATTTTACGGGTCGTCTAATTTTAAATCGTTCCTGGGAGTTACAGCAAAGTGCTCTTCTTCAAAAAAAAATTGAAAAATAATTTTTTTGAAATTGCCAAAACAAACCATTTTTGTATTGGACAACAATTCATCGTTGAAATTGATCAAATGTAAAATCTGACTACCCTTATGAAGAGAGCGCGCGCAGAATAACGCAATCATACTTTTACGGATGTTTCTGCAATGTTAACAAAGCAATTACGTATCCACTGACTGAAAATAATGAACTATAAATTTTGTAACGCATTTACAAGAATGAACAAAACGCGTTCATACCGCGTAAAACATTTATGCTATATCAAAAGTTTGAGGCCAATGAGGGAAAGAGAAAGAGAGAGAGAGTGACTTCTTACATAATAGACGCCGGAACTCATTTGTCACAATCGCGCCAATTGGGTCCATAAACATAATTTACAAAAAAGTGTGCATTCATCTTATTACTTTTGTTGGAGGCTATTTTCATACATTACTGTTCAAAGACGCGCCCGTCAAACTTTAAAATGCAATATAAGTTGATCGTACAAAGGAGCAAAGTCACTTGACGAGTATCAAAAAAGAAAACCGAATCTAATTAAATTCTCAAAATTGACTTTGCAATTTAATCAATTGACTGTGTCAGATTGGAAATATTTACTTATTCAATTCTTAAACTCTACAAAAGAGTAAATGATTTTAAATACTCTTCGAAAGGTTTCAACAAATTAATTCAATACGCTCGGGATGTCTTATATCAACACACTTTTTCTACAAGGAAAAAAAAATTGTTTCTTTCTTTAATAGCTCACAAAATAATTACTACAAATTCAAGATCTTTCATTAACATTAAAACTTCTGACAAACTGATCAAAAAGATCTAACACTTTTGAACAAAAATTGTTCTCCGTTTACGAAAAAGTGCGAAATTGATTCAAATCTTTTACATTAATAAGACACACATTGAATAAACATTATGTTTTTTCGCAGTTTCTAAATCCAACAACTGTTCGAACACGAAGGGATTCACTTGTACGGTATGGCAAAAGTGGAATAATCGACGAGTGGTCAGGCAAAGTTTTTCGCGATCGCGGATCGAAGCGCGTGTCGGCGGCACGCGCGGCGTGGGCGAGTGCGCGTGTCGCACCGGCGGCCAGCTTGAGAGTGGCCGCACATGAGGAGAAGCAACAAAGAAAGGAACGGCGGAAGAAAGCTGCAGGACGTGAGGTCGTCAAGAGTTTGGTAGGTGGGAGGGTGGAGGACAGGGACAGGGACAGGGACAGGGAACAGGGAACAGGGAACAGGGAGAAGGAGGAGAAGAGAGGAAGGGCCGCGAGAGAGCGCGAGCTGATCCGGTGTAGTGCGCGAAGAATGGGCGCGCAGGCCCGCGCGTCGTAAATCGGCAGAGGCTCCTTTTCCGGCGGAGAGAATCGCGCTGCCGGCGTCGGCAGCCTCGTGGGAGTCAGCTAAGGGAAATCAATATCTCACTAGGGGGTGAAGAGAGAGAGGGCGACAGCAGCGCACGTGAACGCGAGCTGCGACGGATGACGCGAACGAGAGACGAGGAGGAATGACAAATTGACGGCAGCCGAGAAGTGACGAGCAAAGAGTGTTAATTTTGTTGGTCGCGTACACTTTGCCACGGCGTCGTTTTTTTTTCCGCGCGGCTCGCTTTTCCCGCGCCCACCAAACTTTTGACAAAGTTTGCGCTGAGGGTGCAAGAGAGAGAGAGAGACAGAGAGAGAGATTGGGCGCGCGCGCGAACCAAAAAGTGGCGCGGCGCGTGTGTGACTTGGCGCGACGCGCAAGCCCCAGTCAGCGTCGCTCCAGCCGCTACGGCCGCGCAGCGGGTACTGCCGACCAGACTCGGCGAACTCAAGCTCTCTTCTCCGCCCTCGCACAAACTTTGCCATCCGCGGGACACGCGCGAGACTTCGCCACCTACACGCGCGTGCCAGCCGCGCGCCGCTTTCATCTCACGCTGCTGCTATTATTCCGCCAACCCCCCCCCCTCCCCCTCTCCTCTACCCCATTCGACCCCGCGGCCTCAACTTCTCATAATTTGGAACCCGCGATGAAAACAATTTAACTCTTTCGCCCGCCCCCCTCCCACTTCCTTTTTTCCCGCCCGACGCTTTAGAATTAACTTTCGTTACGCAACTTGTCCGAATTGAAAGCATTTTTTATATTTGCTCATAAATTTTTTGTTTCTAGGTTCACGACGCTTGTTTTAACTCTGTTGTATTTTATAATAGAAAAATTGCTATTTTTTAAACAAGATGCTTCTTTATTTCAATAAATCATTTCAATGAAAAGTATTTTTCTTTGTTTTATTTTTCATCCGACATGAAAGAGAAAATAATAATATAAATTTAAAAACAAAAAAAAAAGTAATGCATTGAACCGATGCGTTTAACGTCATTGTGCGAAAACAAAATACGAATGTGATACGAGATTAAAAATTTAACTGCGTTTTGCAATAAAATAAATGCATACATGGACACATATATTATTTACATATTTTTATTCTTCAGTAATAGAGGAAAAGTAATAAATTGTGGACGATTCAAAAGGTACTGCATTGAATGAAATACGAAGTAAATCCAATATGCAACTGCATGTGGATGAAAATAATTGGGACTGAAATAAAAGCGAATTTAGAATCACTTAGTTGCACGCAAACAAAAAATAAAATTAACTAATAGATGCGTTTGAATAATTGCAGTTGCAATATTTTTTTCTAAAACCTCCTTTCCACTTAAAGAAATGGCTTTCATGCATTTTTTCTGTTAATTCGTCATCAACTATTCATGAATTTCATTTTTCGTTAGTGAAAAAAAAAAAAATCATAAAAAAGTAACGTACATTTGTGAGACCCATTAAAAAAAAACTATCTATTTTTTAAATTCAATTTCTTTTGCAATTTCATTTTCATTTTTTTTTTTTTATTTTCAAACACAATTTTTCGTCAGGAATGGAAAATATTTTACTGCAAAATAAGTATTTTATCGCGCGCATGTTAAAGTCGGGTAAATAAATTCGCGAAGCGCTGAGCATTGTAAGAGAAACGAAAGACCTGGCAAGTTGCAGTCGTGCAACGGAGACAGGCCAAAAGAAAACGGAGCGAGAAAAGAGACGAGACAGGCGCGGTGGGGATAGGAATTGCATTGTGCGAATCTCGTATAACCGGCGGCGGATTCTCCGCGAAAAAAAAAGATCCCAAGGTAAAAATTGCGCAAGTTGGAGCAAGGGACAAACAAAAACGTCAAAACAGAGACATGAAGAAACGAAAAAAAAAACAGAAAATATCGACGCGCGCGTGAAAAGTTTTTAATTACTTTAGCACGAGTAAATAATAAAACTTTTTCCTCCTTTAGTAGAACTTTGTTTTATTAATTTTGAAAACGTCAAAACAGACACGAAGGACCGAAACAAACAACAGAATATATCGGCGCGCGCGAAAAGTTTGTAATTGATTCAAACGAGCAAATATAAAAAAAAACTTGTTCCCTTTATTCGTGGAACTTTTTTTTCATTAATTTTTTTTTTTAATCAATTTCATCTCATCGTCGTTCGTTTTAATTGCATACTTTCAATTACATGAAATTGCAAATCAACTGAATATTCACATCATTCGGTGGAAAATGTTATTAAAAATACGATTGCGTTTCACATGCATATAGAACAAAAAAAATGAAAGGTAAATATTTGATTCGCATTTGACAAAATGATTGGACCTGATTGACCGCGGTTCTGTAAAATTAAACGATGAAAGTTTGTCGGTTTATATAATGGCAGGTTGTTCATTTGATGATTATTTTTATCGCACGGTTCGAAAGAGAAAAAAAACAAACAGGTAAAGAGCGCGCGACGATTTGAAGATTCTCAGAGCGGCAGGTGTGTGGGTCGAGTGTTTCAAAGCCACACGCACGGTGGATGCGCAAACGAACGTGTCCTCTCGCAATCTGCGATTCATTGCCCTGGCAACGGGTGGTGCTGTGACGTTTAACTCGACTACAACGCATCGTGCATCGCGGGCTACATAACAAGTGAATTTCAGTTATTTCTCATGGAGTGTTATATCCCGTCGTCGAATTCATTTCTACACCTTTTAACATTAAAAAAAAAAAAAAAGAAAAGAAACTTGGAGAAACTTTTTTTTGTATCATTTTTAGAATGTTTACATCACCATTTTTCAATTAAATAAAATGTTTGATCGAATTAAAATAGAATTCTTGAAAGTTTAAATGTTACTTGGTGATTAAAATGTTCAGGATGGATATTGAATTTTCCATTGGATTGAAATATTGTTTAAATTGACAATGGAAGATATAATTTTTTAGTTTTAAATTAAGTGGTGTGAGTTGAGATTAGGTCGGGCATGATTTTTGAGGTTTGAAATTTTCAAGACGATTGTTTGGTATGATTAATCATGAGCAATTATAACAGCTCAACATTTCGAGCTAGACATATTTTCTCAGGGAGCGTGTTTTGGAGTGCGAAAGCTTTACTCTTGAAACTGTCGTTAAAGTTACGACGGCGTAAGAGTTACGGTAGAGACACGGCAAAGGCAGCACTGCAATCGTTGAAGTTTGAATGTTTACAACACAAACTAGCAAAGAGCCGAACAAACAGAAATTCGGTCTTGAGTCTGCTTGTTGTTTCCATGACAATAACTGATACATAAATTGCATTAATATTGTTTTTCAGAATAAAACCCCAAACAATCTTAATTAAAACTGACTGAGGAATGGAACGAACATTAACGTGGAAAGTTTATGTAAACTGATAACAAAATCAACTAATCAAAAATAAGTCGAAGTTTTTAAAGTTTTTTTTTAAACACCACCCGTGGAAAAAGTTAAATCTCATTTATTATATTTGAGTTATTTGAAAATTTTTTTTTCGTTAAATCAAGCTAGAGAAGTGTATTATAAAAGTAAAATTATTTGTGAGAAAGTTTTGCGGGGGATGAAGAAAAAGATGTTTTTCCAAACAAAAAGCCAATCGATTGAAGCTAATCGAAAAAGTTTTCAGCCAGGAGTGCAAAAATTTTTCGACACTTGAGGCGAGCGCGAGCGGGGCTCCGCTCGCTCTTGTGCTTTTACTTATGTCTTCCGTTTCCGTCAAAGCGCGGAGCTGCGAAGCCCGATAAAGTTGTCGACGTCATAATAAGTTCTGAGTCTCTCTAAATGACACGTATATCCGTAATAAATTGTTCTTACAAAGTTTCTCCAACGTCGGGCTACATAAATACTGCGAGACCGTTCTCGTCTTCGCCCACCCCTATCTCAATTTTTCAAAAACTTTTGCCTCGTTTTGTTTTCTCCATTGAACTTCATTTTGATTCACTTATCTTATTACACTGCTTCGAATCTTTTCATACCAATCTCAAAAGTTGAGTTTTATTATAAATCAATAACATTCGAACAGTAACTTTTCTTCAAACTAAAGTATGGCAATCTTTCAATCAAAAAAATTTCATGTACGTCAATAATTATTTACATATATTAGTTTAAAAGTTATCTGAATAAACCATTTAATTTTATTTTGATGCAACTCAATGCAATTCAAAAAGATAACACAAAAAAAGGAAACAAAAAACAAGCTTGTAAGTTGGTTTAAAAATTGCGTAAAATAAAGAACAAAGTAATGAAGCAAAAAGTATAAGCTCACCAATTAAGAGAAATGCATCTTCATATCAGCTACGTGGAGCATTTGTTGTATGCAGCACTTGCGAACTTATTACACAACAAAAACAAACGAAACGAGATTCTGATTGACAGTTACAAAAAGTTTATGCACTATCTTGTACATAAACAATCATCCGTGCTTACTGTTTGCGACCCTCCTCGTAGCACTTAATTGTCTGCTGTCGCGAATGCAAATCGATCATCGACTTAACATTGTTGAAGAATTCATCCAATTCACATCTATTTCCAAAGTTTTTTTTCATTTAACTTATCTTAACGGTTGTTTGTTTACCATTAAAATCAAATTATTATATCTTTTTCGAGATCCACAAGCGAGAACATTTATCGAAAAGCAAAAAAAAAACTCGAAATGGAAAAGTATCAAGAGTGTCGAAACAAACGAAACCGAACTAAAATAAAACATGCGTGAAACAATATGAAAAACTTATCGAAATTTGAAGAATTGTTTATTGTTTCGATCGTGTCAATTGTTTGTTTACGTTTATTTCCTTATAATTTCCACTTGTTTGTTAAAGCTAGGATGTCACTTGAAGTGTCAAGTGTAGGATAATAAACAAAAGGTTCCGCCAGAAGAGTAAACGAACGAAAAATTAATGTCGCGTTAAGAAATAGGGTGAATGATAGATGCATGGCGTTTACCACGTGTACGAGTCAAAGTTCTGTGGGATGAGTCGCGCGCAAGCCAAGTTGTAGGTAGAAACAGAAACACATTGACCGTATAAACGCGAATGTATAAAAAATGTACAAGGTATACGTGTTACAAATGCGAGTGGAAGGTAGAGTACAGCTTGGTGGGGGACACGTAATCGGTACCATTCCACCCCTTCTTTGTGTCACTCTTGATTATTTGTTCCCGCCATGACTCTCAATAAAAATTGCTTTAAGGTGAAATGTCATTTAACTTGTCTATCTCTCTCACACATTTTAGTTACTTTTGAAGTTATTATTGTTTGACAAAAAAATTTTGAAAAATAGCTCTTTAGTGCCCTTCATATATTTTGGGAGAATTGTTTGACTGCAACAGAATAAATTTTCATTGCATATTGTTGACAAAATATTTGTATAAAAATTATTTGCTTGATATAATTTTTCAAAATTTTTTTGTCAAACAATAATAACTTCAAAAGTAACTAAAATGTGTGAGAGAGATAGACAAGTTACATGACATTTCACCTTAACACGAATCGCATTGTGTGAGATATATTTTTACTTGTTTTTCAGTGTAAACAAAATGATTGTGAAAACTGATGGATCGGATCAAAAGTCATTGAATGAAAACAATACTTCAACATTTTGCAAACACCATTGTTTTGCTTATGAATATTGAAACAATTGTTAGTACTTTCTGTAATTTTGTGATCGAAACAGAAAAAGAATGATATGATAAAAACATTATATTGTTGATTCGAAACAATGTTTATAGAAAATTTCATGTATATATATACCATAGCACAATCAATTAAATTGATAAACAGATGTTACTCACTTTATTTTGTAAAAAGCCATGATGTATTTTAGTCGGATGCAATTTCCCGAGTGACACCGCCCATCGATCTCCTGGCCAGTCATCACTGACTTCCAAAACCTAAAGAATAAATTAAATTATTAATGCTAATAAATTCAAGTTATGTTGTAAAACAATTATGCCATTGTTCCATACACGAATAAGATACTTGTTAGATACAAGTTAGAACTCTCAAGTGATTCCATTATGCAATATATAAACAAAACTACGTTCCATATAAACATAGAATTGTCTTTGAAACATTATTTTGATAAAACAAAACAGGTGTTGTAATTAAACTGTTATTTATATACAAATAAATTTTTCTTTTTCTCATATTACAATTTGTAAACAAATTAGAAACTACTTTTATCATTGAAACATTGCAATGAAAACAAAGAAGATCAGAACATTGCGACAAAACATTTTTTAAGTATAAACATTTCGTTGATGTTTACTATATTATCAAACATAAACAAACTGAAAATCAACCTTGACTCATTCGGCGTTGTTCCAAATTTGTAAACATCTTCTTGTGAGGACTGTAGGAAAATGTATTAGTCAATGAGAGAATGCTTAAAATTTCAACAGACCAATGAGTGGAACTTTTTTACCGAGCTTATTGAAGTTAGGTTGTGGGAGGGGGGGGGGGGGTGAGGGACAACGAACGATTTCATATAACCATGAATTGTTTGTTTTTTTTACATTATTGTTGTTATTAACAACATTGTCTTTTAAACATGATTAACTTTATAATTATAACAATGTCTTAGAAGTAACCTCATTTCTGCGACTTACGATCGTGTTTCCCCATGCCAGTAGAAATCACAACTGACGAACTAACGCACGTGCTAATCACTGCCAATCTTTGCGTAGCGCCATGGGTGGTGGGGGAAGGAGTTGAATTTTCAACAGGCAAACACAGGAAAATCTAAAATTCTATTAAAAAATACATTGTAAACTTAAACAATAAACAAATGAAACAATAATAATAAATGTTGGCATATTTTGAATGTCGTTATTGGTTTGTTTATCTTATTTGTTTACCATTTTCTGCATGCATTCTTTTTTAGTATTTATAACCCTCCAAAACAACTGTTACAACCTCGATTATAATTTGACGAGTATCGGGCTTTAAAAGCCCGATCAATCAATTGATCGGGCTTTCAAAAAGTAAAAGTCTCAAAAAACATTACACTTCAGTTCCCTCTCAAAACTGTCTCGAAGCGCGTCTCGAGTCAAATCAAGTTCCAACTAACCTCAATTTAAATTTCATAAGAGTGAAAAATTTAAATGAAAAAGAATACTGGTGTAAGCATTTCTAACATTAACAGAAGAGTCGCACGGTTGTTTAACATTTATAAAGAATAAAAATAAAGTGTCGCGCGACTAGCGTTGTGCCCATTCGAGAAAATTCGATACTCGACTTCGTCTGATTCCGACACCGAATATAGTTGACCGAATACAAAAATGGCGCCCGGTACTTCGGATGCAATGACGGATCTGCAAAAGGAGATTTTTTCAAAAGTCACAAACAATGATACCGAAGGGCTCAAAACTTTGCTCGCAACGAACAAATTCAAGATCGACTTCGTTGATGATAATGGAATGAGTCCACTGCAGCATGCCTGTTACAAAGGCAACAAAGAGATGGTGCAATTGTTCCTCGACCAGGTAGGTTATGTCTCTCTTTTTCCCATTTTAGACTCCTAATAATTACAAATCTATTGAAAAAACACCCCTATTCAACTCCAATCATCGAGCCCTCGATTATTTAATTCATGCAAAAACAACTGAATAACAATTTCGAATAAATTCTTTCATCAGTCCTTCCATTGTTTTTGTTTACTTTTCGATCCCACGCACTTTAAATTATACACTCTTTTATTTTATGATGAAAATGATTATTTTCCTTTTGATTCATTTAGAAACATCATTTGCCATCTGTTCTTTAAATTTATTGATTTTAAATAATGTTTGGATTTATTGATATCGATTTGTTTTGTTTTTAGGGAGCAGATGTGAATGCATGTCAACATGAGCATGCATACACTGCGCTACATTTCGCCGCTTTGAGCGGGAACGCGGATCTTTGTCACCTATTGATGTCCCGCGGTGCTCGAGTAGCTGCAACCAACAGTGTGGGGCGCACACCTGCCCAGATGGCCGCGTTTGTCGGCAATCATAGCTGTGTCGCGACGATAAACAATTTCATACCCATAGCTGACATCGATTACTATATAAAGCCACAGGGTTTGCAAACCGACCCCATGCTGCCTCCTTATATTGCTGACTCTTTCCACAAGTTCGTGATGCAGGTCAACGTTCACCCTGTTCGGGTTATAATGAACCTGATCAAATGTCCAGGATTGCTGGAAAATATCCAAAAAGTATGTACAATCTCTAGACATTTTGTTTCCTTGAGAAATCTGTTGAAAATCATGCAAACACTGATATATAATAATCATTCATTGTAATAATGTAAAATAATGATTTCAGATTGAAAAGGTTTTGGAATCAATGCGTCAAAAGCAAATGACACGTGGAGGTGATGCGAACGAGGTAATGGCATTTAAATATCACTACCTATATTGTGTAGTTCAAGAAGTGATCAAGTGTCAGAAACGCAAAGAAGCGCAGAAGGCCAAACAAGCGGATGCAAAAAAGGAAGAGAGCGAGAAGAAAGAAACTGCGAACGAACCTAAAGAAGAACCAGCCGAGAACAAAACAGAAGAAAGCAACGAGGAGAGAAAGTGCGAGGCTGCGGAATTTCTGATACGAACTTTTCTCAAGTGCAATAAGAGTGAAGGAACACCGGAGTATCAGGAGGCGTTTCTTCGCGAGGCAGTTCGAGAATTTCCATACAGGGAGAGCATCATCTTCCGGCAGATGGTGGCAACACTTGCGAGCAGCGATCCGCCCTCAGCTTTGTCGGTCGTATCTGCTGCCATAAATGGACAAAAAGGATTCTACGATAACGTACAAATTTGCGTCACTTGCGGCGAAGAAAAAGCTACGAAGAAATGCAGCAAGTGCAAGGCGGTACAATACTGTGATCGGGAATGTCAGCGACTTCACTGGTTCGTTCACAAAAAGTCGTGTGCTAGACTCGGTCAAAGCCCTGCCAACAATGTCAAGATGTCTGATGCCGACAAGGAGCAGCTCAACAGCATCATTTCCTCCAGATTGAAGAACACGAGCATCAATTAAAAACATATCGATTGATGATTCCTGCAAGAGACGATCGATTGGACAGTTTTTGTTAGATCGCCTCTCTGTTTTTTCTGTCGCATTTTATTTATTGTGTACATATGTTTTTTTAAACAAATATTAGCTTTCGATGAAAAATGATAACAATTGTAAATTGATATTTATTATATTTGAAAAAAAAAAAAGAAAATTGTGTATTAGACTAATTGGTTGACACAGTCAATTGTAACAAATTTATTTACAACTTATTTTTTTCATTCGAAAGCTGATTGATTTGAATGTGTTCCATTCCAAAGAGAACCAGAGTTTTTTAACTGTGCAAATATTAGTTTTGTTTTTGGTGTTTTGAGATTGCTCGATATTGAGTGAACTAAAACATTAAAAAGACTATGCAATCCTATTTGTTTCCAATTTTAAGAAAGGAAAGTGAGAATCAGAACGGAAATTGTGTAGTTGCACAAATGAAAATTTGATTTGATGTTCTTTTAAAAATTTTAGTCAGACTGTAAATTTCAATGCAAGAAATAGAATTTGCGTTGAGCTATAAAATACGATGGTAATGATT
This sequence comes from Trissolcus brochymenae, assembly GCA_030523145.1. Lineage (NCBI taxonomy): Eukaryota > Metazoa > Arthropoda > Insecta > Hymenoptera > Scelionidae > Trissolcus > Trissolcus brochymenae. The sequence goes on from JAQQRF010000383.1 coordinate 141,452, forward strand.
GTAAACATATAATACAATCAATCGATGTGAAAATGTTTGGAAAAATATACGATGTTGATACAAAAAATAAATACTGATCTAAACAGTCGATGTCACTTTTATTCCTTTTCATTGAATTATAAAATTATTTACAGTTTGTGCTTTTGAGACACTGAGATAAATAAAGACATTTATTTAACTTTTTTCTCGTACTCGACACACCTAGACGGATCCGTAGGATAATATTCCTGACATTTTGTCATAAGCCTTTTCAATGCTTGGATGTATTTTCTTTGCGTTTCATCGTTCATCACATGGGCAACATTTTTTGAAAAAATCTTCTCTCTTCCCGTACGCGCGTGAATACCAACCATAGTAACACCGATTGGCCACGGAGAATTACCAATTGCCATCTGCAAGTACGCGTCACTAGCCTGAAAAAAATAAAACCTATTGATTTTTTATGTCTGATTATATATAAAATTTATAAACAAATTCCTGTAAAATTTTATACATAAAAATCTATCAGATATAATTTTATTTTGTCTTGTTAAACTGTGTAAAACTTTCTCATTTGAATTGAAACAAAAGAATTAATAAACAGAATACACCATACCAAGATATAATTTCTTTCCAATAGATGCCTAACGATCTCTGTTAAACTGTCAGTAATATCTTCAGGGAGCGACTTGTTTTTTAATTTCCTCAACAAAGGTTTCAAGTACTCTCTTGTCTGAGCATAAGTAGCACTCGCCATTTTTCCTCGCGTGCTCATTTTCTCAGCAGTGCTTCTGCCATTGAGTTCGCTACCCCATAGCTTGACGAGGAACTGAATCAGTAGCTCTATAACACTCATATCATACTCCCGATCTCCCCTGTTTAATTTCTCGGTCATCTTTTGGATATCCTCATAAGTAACACCTTCATCTGGCACATGCACGTCTCCTTTCACATTTTTGTCTTCTGATTTTGACGATGCCAGAATTTCATTGAGATAAGCTTCATCCACCTGGTCCATGGCTTTTTGGAAATCGTTTCTGAAACCCTAAAATGAATCAGACCCAAATGAAAATATTAAAAAACGTAACATTCAGTTTAACAATTTTATAAGATCCTTACTTTGTTGATCTCTGGCTCGAGGATTTCCAGCCTCCTTAATCGTTTAAAAGAATCCACCTCGGATTCTCCAAACAACTGAATGGGTTCTCCCCGGTCTCGGAGTCTTCGAATGACCTCTGGTCTTGGCAACGTGTGGTGTTCCGAACTCTCGTTCATCACATTTTCATCCGACTTGTTGTTTGTCACTTCCTTGTTCACAGCTGCGGATTTGTTTGTCTCGGCGTTTGACGTTTCTGTTGATGGTGATAATAGATCTCCGCGTCGGAAATACTTTTTCTTCGCTGTCTGAAATTGCATCAGATCAGTGAACAAACAAATTTAAAACAATAAATTTTTGCATACTTTACTTTAACCTGTTGATAAAATCACTATGTCAAAATTGTCAAGTTATCACTCACCAATAGGTTCTTTTCCTCCAACATTTTCCGCTTCTTCATTATTTCTTCCTTCAAGGCGTTCATTTTTGACAATACTATAGATACTGGATTGAAACAAACAAATATATTTTCAACTGTCCCAAAAGTTTGTTATTGTTTCTCACAGTGCATCAGCAGAACTGCGGCATTGCCAAACTTCTAATATCTTCTATCCAACGTTGCCACATCTTTTTCGCGGCATTTTTAATTCCTGACAAACTCAACAAATATAAACACACAATAAAAAATTTTCCCTTGATAATTTCACGATTCGGTTGAACAATTTAAAAATCGAATATTTGTTATCTCACCTTGACAATATTCTTTCTTGATATTTCCGCGTCAGATTTACCCTATCTGTCTTCGTCTCACTCGTGCTGACTCACTGGTATAAAAAAGGAAAAAGAAACTGAATCTGACATTGCAGAATCGAACATGAAACGTCATTAGCTGAGAGTTCTCCCATTCAACCTTCGGAGTGTTTTGCGTCAGAATCGCAGTCAGTTGCGAACTGAACACCGGATTGGATACACCTCCACATTTAATCATGTCGATTTTGGATGACTATTACAACGTAGTGCTTAAGCTCGTCCGAGAGGCCGGTGCGGTAAGTTATCGATTCTCAGGCTTCATTTCAAGGTTTCCCGCAAATACTTCAAATGCATTGATTTTTTTCTAAGCATTCCTGTCATTGTTTTTTTTTTTTTTTTTTTTTTTTAATTTCAATTATTCGGTTTTCAGCTAATTTAATTGCACTTACATTTGTTGAATTAACATCTCATTTAATGAAGTCATAGAAACAAACATAAATAAATAAAATTAAAAACTTTTTATCACAACTTTTATTTTTATTTATTTACTAATTTCCAAGAAAAAATTCTATGACTTTGCGAAAACTGATTGACAATAGTCTATTTAAAACGTGTTATCAACTGCATATAATAAGCTCTAATAAAAATACAATCTAGAGGTATTTCAATGATTAGCGCCAATGTTTGCTTTCAGTTAGTACGATTGAACATCAACAGAAACAAAAATGTAATAACTAAGTCATGCGAAGTGGACCTTGTCACTGAAACCGATCGGGCAGTGGAGCAGCTTCTGATGGAAGGAATCGGTGCCAAATATCCTGATCACAAGTAATCATTTTTTTAATTGTTTACATTTTTTTTAACTTCTCATATTTAATTTTACTTATTTCTTTTTGAGCTTTACATTGTTATGTAAAATTCAAGTATATATGTGTATTGTTGGTTTTAAGATTCATTGGAGAGGAAACAACAGCTGAAACAAATGAAAAAATCGAGCTAACAGATGCACCCACATGGATCATCGATCCTGTTGATGGTACTATGAACTTCGTACATGGTCTTCCCCACAGCTGTATCTCCATAGCACTAGTTATAAACAAAGTCACGGAAATTGGGGTGATTTATAATCCAATGTTGGAACAGCTTTTCACTGCTCGCAGAAACGGTGGAGCTTTTCTTAATGGAATTCCAATTCACGTTTCTGGAGAAAAAGGTACATTCATTTATGTACAACAATTATGTACTTCAGTTCAACTTTTTTTTTTTGTAAAATCGTTATCTATAAACTTTTATCAGAAAAGATAGAGTTAATAATCTGAAAGTTTTATAAGATTAAAGGCTTTTTTATAATATTTTATTTGAAAAGGAAAAGTTTTATTTCTTATCTCTGTATTTAAATGAGTTAGTTTTTTTCGTACAATTGAAAATTTTAAAAGTATAATTACGTTTCAGAATTGAAAAAATCTTTATTCATGTCCGAGATGGGAACAAGTAGGGATCCAGAAAAGATGAGGATTCTGATGGAAAATATACAAATTCTTACGCCATTGATACATGGGTTAGTTAGAATTGAAATCAAAATAAAAGATGCAATTTGTTGAAGTTTCAATCTATGGTTTAAAATGGAAGAATCAATTTTGAAACAAGTAAAAATGAAATTGATTTGATATATTCGTTTTTTAGTTCAAGAGCATTGGGCTCAGCGGCTTTGAATATGTGCATGATTGCTGCTGGAGGAGCTGATGTCAATTATGAGTTTGGTATTCACTGTTGGGATGTTGCTGCAGGTGATTTGATTGTCCGAGAAGCTGGAGGAGTTTGCATCGATCCAGATGGTAACATTTTTTTTCTTTTAATAAAACAAACTTTTATAGAATCAGCTCTCAAAGGTCACTTAGGTTCAAATTTATATAAGTATGCTTAAAAATGACATTCTTCATTGCTAATTTTCAAAGGAAAAATTATTTGCCGGCAGGTGCAAATTTGCACTCAGGTACCTTATAAGGTCAATAAAAGTGGAGTGTGACCTATGAGGGTTAAAACCAATTTTGTAATAAATTAAAAATGAATGAGATTCAAAACTTGAATTTATTAATTCATTAAACTTTTAGGCAGTGATTTCGATCTTATGAGCAGACGAGTTCTTTGTGCTTCTTCAATGGAACTTGCTCAGGAAACTGCCAAAATTCTTGTGCAATATTATCCGGAAAGAGATTAATAAAGGTGCTTCAAAGTAATTTCAATTGTTTAAATGATCTCTGTGCGAAAATAAACCAAGAGCGAACCCTTAAGTTAACTGAATTGTATAAATAAAATTGATGAAAGATTTATGTAAATTGTTAACCAAAAAAAAAAAAAAATAATAAAAAATGAATGTCAGAATGTTAAGATCAAAGTAAATATATCTTTATTTTCTGCAAAAATTGCGTTTATTCAATCGACGAGGAACGACACAGTCCACAATGACGTAACATTGTAACTTACAGTAATAAAAAAACGTAAGAAAAGAGGAGACGAAATACCTTACAGTTGAACCCTGTTAACTAAACCCTAAGCGTAACAACACCCAAAAAAGTTTCTTCATTATTTCTTCCTAGCGGAAAATTGTTGCTGCGAAACCTGAAAGCTTTGATAAAAACGTATAAAACAATATGAACATACGAATTTGTTGGATTACAAAATGTAAAATTGACGCCAAAGAGAATCGAAATGAAATATTGATAAAGAAGGTGTGAAACTTGTAAATTACAAAGAAACAACGGGGTCTCTTACCTGTCCATCGGCCTTATACTTACAACAACTTTTGAAACTCGACCAGAGTTGGGTTTTAAATGTCGACGCGAAAGGTCTTTAAGTTCCACAATCATCCTTTTAACCAAAGTTGAAATAGCGCAGCAGAAATCCTCAGGGAGGACTCTAAGTGAAAGATCATCAAACGACAAATTAGATTCTCATTCCAATAAGCATTCAAAATTAAAATTGTTAGGATCATTTTGTTTTTTTTTTTGCTATTTTATTTATTATCTGTTAAGTTACTTGGATTATAAAACATTATTTATCCTCTAATTTCTTAATGGGAACCAAAAGTTCCTTCGAGAATCCTCTGAAGTTGTTTTACGATCAATAAATTAAGTTCAAAAACCAAAGACTATGATACAAAATTATAATGTACTGAAAAAGTTTATGGCTCTTGTCCTCGTGTGTCGCAGCTTAACAACACTCAATTACAAAACTTGGACACAACACACAAATAATTTCCAAATGATACGCAGTAGTCCCTATGAATACCTTGCAACGGGAACAGCGCAATTGCCCGACGTAAGGTACATCCATATCCGCACAATAACGGCGCATTGAAGTGTCATCTGAAACAGAGGCAGCTCCATAAAATCCGATAGCCACGCGACGAGGACTGCGAGTCAAGTGACATCCTGACACCGATCAAATTCGGCCATTGGTAAACGTGTATTTACAATTTTATTTTTAAATTTATCTAAAATACAAATTCATAAGTCTAAAAATATCAAAAACACAACAACAAATTTCCATAAACCTTCGCCTTTTAAAGTATTAAGAAATTTGCAGCTAAATCTTACTTTATTGAAAAAAAAAAAACAAACAAAAAAACAAACAAACAAACAAAAACTATCATTACAATTGATTACATTTAAGTAATACTAAAAAAACGCCAGGATATCACTTCGAAACGAAAGTTCATATCAATGCATATGACAAAAGAGGAAAAAAATAACGTCAAAAAGAAAACAAAGGTATTTGTTACTGCTTAGTATCCGATGCCACGTGTGATCACTAGTACTATACGACTGTCAATAATCTTGATTTATTTGCTGCACCTAATTTTTTGTTTATACAATATGCATCAATTTCCTCAGACGTTTGACTTGACGCTTTACTGAATACCTCAAGTGCATAACGGTAATTTCATTGTACAATTTGTTGATCAAATGATCCACGCAAAGCAGCTCGGCAAAGCAAAACCATCGCGAATCAGCAAACCCAATCACAGTAATTAAATTTGAATATTACTTTATACCCTTTTATAAGATACACTATAAAAAACAATGTACATAGATGTAAAAAAAAATTAATCCACTTTGGGTCTTGGTTTGCGCGAGCTGTCTGCGACTAATAATGTGATTTGGTTGATCGGGTACAAGTACATTAGTTACACAAGGTCGCGTATTCTCGCGATACGACGGACAGGAAGGAAGGGCCACGCGCGACAGGGTTACCTAGATCTTCTCTTGTATAAAGGCATGCGCGAGCGCGTGATTCACCGTGATCCTTTTGGCTGCATCGAGCATCAGCGTACGTTCTAATAGGTCCTTGAGCTGACCGACCTTGCGACTTTGCTCCGGTGGCAGTGAGTTGCCGCCCAGCTCCGCGCCCAAATCACGCGTTCCCGCCAAAGTCGACATTACAACCACTTTTTCCTGTAACAATTCATTTCAGAAAGACAAGACAGACATTAATAATAATCTAATGGATAACACTTGTTATAGACGAAAATGAGATGAAAGAAATGAAAAATTTAATGGTTTAACGATAAAGATAAGTCATGAAAACTCACCGAGAGAAGTTATATTGGAATAAGAAAATTAAAAATATTAACTCACCCTTTCTGTAACTTTATCAACTTCATGATACAAGAAATTGCAATTCGAATCAAAATGCTGCTCTTTAAATTGTCCTTTTCGAATGAGCTTGTTCGGCATTTTACCCTTCAGGTCCATAAAGAATTTCAACATCTGATTGTTGGTTTTACCAGAAAACATGATTTTTCCGGTGTACAGTTCGTAAATCGTGCATCCAACAGACCACATATCGATTCCATAATCATATGGAATCCCAAGAACTAGAAATAGTTTTGATTAATTGTTATTTTAGTTTTTTTAATTTTTTCAATTTTTAGTTTTGAGATGTTACTTTTTGATACTTACTGATTTCAGGTGCTCGATAAAATCGAGAAACAAGATATGGTGTGATTTCATTTTCGTGTGCTTGTGATGCCGAGCCGAAATCGCAAAGTTTAAGCACTAGCTTGCTCTCGCTGACTAGAATATTGTCCGGTTTGATATCTGCGTGTAAAATGTTCGCACGCTTCAGTAATTTCAATGCCAAAAACAACTGCTGGGTGTATGATCTTACAGCTTTTACATGCAGACCCACATCTTTTCCATACTTCTTCAAAACCTAAAAGATAGTTTCAAATTTTATATATTAATCTTATCGTTCCCATTTCAGCCAATTTTTATATTAATAGTATAATTAAACAACCAAAATTTCTTACTTCTCTCAAATTCATCGCTAACGGTTCAAATACCATGCACAAGTGACTTTTATGATAAAAGTTTCTAAACAAGCGAAGGCAGTGAAAACGATCTTCAGGATCTGCATCGTTGAGCTTGCGTAAAATCTCAAGCTCCTTTAATCCAGTTTTATGCCTGCAAATAACGCATGATTTAGAACAGATGTAACATTTCTTTCAAGGTTTTTAAGTTTGGAAAACCGAACTTACATTATTTCATTGTTTCGGATTATCTTCACAGCTACGTCAAGATTACCCCTGGCAGTATCGCGTGCTCGAACTACGTTGCTAAATACACCCTGACCTGTGTACCCATAGACAACGTACCGAGAATCTAAAGTTTCTCCTACACGAACTCTGAAAAATAAATACATTTTATGACTCTTACATTTTTTATCTCTGCACATTTAATAAACATTAATGAACACATATAAAGTCTGATCAATGTTTTTACCTGTAATAACCTTCGGCATCATCCCAATTATCAGTTAAACTTGGATTTTCAGGTCCTCCGGCTCGTTTTCCTTCCACTGTAGGACTCTGAAAAATTAAAATAAAAATGAAACGCAAAATTATGTGAATTGCATATTAGGATTGTAATAAAATAATATTAAGACATACGTTGAAATCTCCAATGGTATCAACATCTGCGAACATGTCCCACTCGTTGGCCTTCTTTTTTTCTGGTTCGTTTTTGGTCTTTTCGTTGGAATTGATCTCGTTTTCTTCTTGACTGGCACTATCCGATTTATTCGTTTTGTTTGGTGTCAATAAATTATTAACAAAGCTTGAGTGTCTTGGTAATGGTGGCGTGTGACTCTCAGAAGCAGATCCATTATTCACATCATTCTCAGGTTCTACCGACTTCACAGACGACGAGTTGGATTCCGGTGATTTTGCAGCAGCCGTATTTGTATCCGTGGACATGTTCGAATCTTCATTAGGACCTCCTAATCTCTGTAACAAAATCCAAAGATTTAATAAAAACAAAAATAACTCTTTACTAATTCGATTATAAAAAATCGTTACCTTCAATAGTTCTTCTCTCTGTTTTCGTCTTTTTTCAATAATCGCTTCTTCATCCTCGTCTTCTTCTATGTCAATATCCTTGATTTCTTCTTCACTCGAACTTTCTGAACGGTCAGCTTTCAGACCTTCTGACAATGAGTCTTTGAACTTGTCCGTCCGCGATTCTCCATGCCGGTCGCGTTTGCCACTGCCATTTTTGTCGCCTCGATCGCGATCATGGTCACGGCCATATCTTCTGTCACGATTGCGATCTCTATCACGACGTCCATCCCGGGGCGAGGAAGACCTACAATTTATCATTTATTCAATCAACAGGAATATTATCTCTGTACTTCAACATTGCTTACATCGTACTTTCCAATAATCTATTGCATCTAATAATAATTCCATTACCTCATCACGTATGAAACCTCCGATTAATACTATTACAACTCAATATGTATTTGAAGTTGAATCATTAAAAAAAAGTTAGTGATCAAAGTAATTATTCAAAAATCTACCTATGACGCGAACGAATAGGGCTGCGTGACCGCCTCAAAGGTCTGTGATCAGATCGTCTGTGTCTCTCGTCAATATGCCTTATACTCTCCTTACTCGGATGATGAGACGATCGGTTTCTCGAATCTCCCCTGCTTCTTCCTTCCAGGCTTGTTTTCCTTCTATCTTCTTCTCTGAAATTAAATGCACACAATTATAATTTTAAAATTATTTTCATAAATTATTTAAATTCTAAAACTTATTTCAAAAGTAATGTTCAATTACCTCCTATCCTGTTCTCTTTTCCTCGATCCTTCCCTTTTCAGAGATTCTTTTTTTCTCTCTTCCTCCTTTCGTCTAGCAAGTTCTTTTGCACGTTCGTCTGCCAGTCTTTTGGCAATTTTATCATCCTTTCTAGGTTCGTCGCGTGTCCGACTGCTTTTTTCATCGCGACGCTTATCTGATTCCTTCCTCTTCTCTTTGATGTCTTCACGGCCTCGCCTGTCACGAGCCATGTCCACCACCACTCGTCTCTCAGTCTTCAGAACCTTCACTCGGTCACGACTACTCGAAGTGCTCCGGTGACGCTTCCTTTTTGCCGCAGCTGTTGTGCTCTCGTCCCCGCTATCATCTTCGACAATTATCACATCCGGCACTTCCACTGGTTTGACGTTGTTGACAGTTTCCACTTTGTCATCCTTTTCGGATTCATCTGACAGATATTGCACCAAACAGGCTTGCAAACGTTCCTATAAAAATGAAGATACAATTTAAACAAATTACCTTCTTTTTCAATTAATGTTTCATTAACTTGTATTAATATTTTTTAATCATTATTTAAAAACTATTGTACCTTCTGCTTCATAAGTTCTTCTAAATCGATATCATCTTCGATGATTGTGCAGTCAACTTCGTCAGAATCCAAGTCAACAAGTCTTCCTTCACTCTCGTCTGAAGATACTTCCAAGGCACCATCTTCATTTTTACCATTTATCTCGGCAGCTTTTACCACTACAACTTTATTGTTTGTCTCGCCGGACCCATTTTCCAATTCGCGGCTACGTTTTCGTTTGTGTTTCTTATGTTTTTTACTGTTGGATAAAAGTTTGATTATCAAAAAAGTACTAAAAAATAAAATGGGTAAAATAAGCAGGTATAAATGATAAAAAGTAAAAAAAACTGTAAAATTTAAACATTTTTTACAAACGAACATATGTATAAAGTTGTAACCGTTAAAATACTAACCGATCTTGTTTGTCTTTAATGTCATCTTTATCCACATTTTTATCACGTTTGTGTTTGTGATGTTTGTGCTTTCTTTTTTTTTTCTTTTTGTTTTCTGTCATCGAATCAGAATCAACGTCAGGATCTTTGGGCTCTACACACTCAATATCTGATGACCTGTAAAAATAAATTAAATTTTATAAATTTTATTTCAAACAAATTCAAAAATCATAAATCTATTAAAACATTTTTCATTTGATTAATTTTTAAAAATGAAAATTCATAGGAAATGAATTATTTATATATTATATATATGAATTTTGATGTTCATCACCGATGCGCGCGCATTCGCAATTTGACTGTTGACGAGAAAACATCTTCGCTGACTAAAAAAACATAATTTTATTGAAATCGAACCAACAATAATGAAAACAATTATCAACTTGTTATTAGTAATTGAAACCTAATACCAATATCCAGGCATTATCTTTTGAATTTAAGACAAAACGTTACGTCGAGATTATTATCTAATAGTCCACAAATTCTATTGTCAAACATAACACAACTTGAATTCTCACAAAAAATACCTTTGCAAGCATCGATTCAATAAAAAAGCGCTAGTTATAAGGAAAGAGTTTAACTTGTTTTTCAATTATTCAACGCAATTTCTTCTATGTATTGGCAAAGAGCAACCTAACCTCAAAACAATTTAATGTCACTATCAACTGGCACGCTATTTTTGTTTTTCGAGATTGTAATCTAACTGGAGTCAAGTTCGAGATGGTCAAGTAAACATGAAATTGATGCAAACATTCGTGCTGGGTAGGTAACAATCGTATTTGATTGAACTAGAATATCAGCATCGTAAAATCAATACAAATATACGAGTTTCATTTCAGTCTTCGGAAACATTAAGGGTTGCAGGGTTCATCGAGGAGATATTTTGTACTAACCTCATTGTAAAAGTTCGACCGATGAAGCTCCAAAAATAACGGACGTCAAAACACGGCTGATATAGTCAACAACTGATGAAAAATAACTTGTTACACAGCGCAACATATATCCACGGTTTTCAGAGAGTCGCCATTTTCTCAATACATCAAACTGGGGAGCAGGGATGGATCGAGTTCTCACAGTCGATTGTCATTCGATATATCGCAGGTAAAAACTTGACTAATTCAAAAATAAAAGGATTCTCAAATTTCATTCAAAACGGAGCCAAGATTTTGTTTATAATTTTATTTGTATTTTTTTAACAATTTACGAATATACAACAAAAACAAGTCGATGGCTATTGTTCTCTCGAATCTCGTTGAACTGATTCTTCACTGATTTCGAAAACGTTTTGCTGTTCTTCGAATAGTTGCTTCAGTCTCTCTGTCGCGGTAATATCTCTTGTCTTTGGACAGGTTCCAAGCTCATTCTAGAAAATAAAAAAACGTTTTAATTATTATATATCAGTGAATCTCATTACAGCCAATGGAAAAATTATAATTCAAGGTTGATTGTTATTTAAAGACAGTGACACAATTGCTTACATTGGGGAACTCAATCAGATTTTGTTTAGGGTCTCTGAAAGTGAACGGTGTCCAAGGGCCCTGGATCGAAGGAAACTCAGTGTGCCAATATTTGCGATATCTCATAGCTGAGCCGTCTTTTTCCTGTGTTCGAAGGAGTTCCATCCATTTAATGATTTCTTCCCTGGTGTACTGGAATACTGGTACGTAATGTTGCTCTCCACATACTAAAATACGAACAATTTTTGTTTCATTTCACAATTATTTATAAAAAAAATCACAATTATAAAGAAAATTGTGAACACACAATATTCTGCAACCAAACAGGGCGTTCTGTGTCTTCTTGGTTTTAAATAAACAACAGTGCCAGGATTTTGTCTGGCGAAGAGTAATAAGTCGTTCTCGATGAAATCACTGTAAACATCAAACAAAAAATGAAGGTTAGTTTATCATAAATGAAAATTGATTACATAAAATGGTAGAAACTGACAAAAGTCATTAGAATATGTAAACATCTTACCGTATTCCCCTGCTGGATCCATTACTTTTGCAGAATTTTAAGGTTACTCGTTGCAACTGTCTGACATATCTTCCAATACCATTAGCTAAGTGGGATCGAGGGAATCCCGATTTCATATAAAGAACACTGTTGGACATTTTAAATCTTTTTGGCAATTGACGATTTGTATTGTTGTCTTAAATCAACACAAAACTCACTAATATTTATGTATGGGGATAGAGACAAGAAGCTGAGGAAAACATTGTTAATTAGAGACCACCTAGTGACCATTTTAGGAACTAGACCATCTTATCATGTGCGCTATAGCACCAATTTCAAATATTGAGCAAAAAGATTGTTCAAAAACAAGAATAACTAAAAAAAGTTCAACTATTTATAAATGATGAAATTGATTTTAAATAAATAATATTGGAAAGAATTCAATTAAATCGTAGCAGTATAAAATTGGTAATCATTTGAAAGTTCTCATTTTTGATTTGGCAAAACTTAAAACTTTCCAGCTAATTCTGAGATTCGCGTGATGACCGTAAAATATGTTTACAATAACTGAGAATTTTTAAATTATCAGGTTATTTAGGAAAACATAAAAGTCAGATGATTTTATTAAGTGATTTTCAAATAAACAAATCAAGTTTACAAATTTGTCAATTCGTAACTGAAATTAAAAAAATAATTAATTAATTAATTAATACGATTTTCAATGTCGTGGAGCCTTCAGGAACTAGAACCATCTGAGATTGATGTGATGACTGTAAAATATGTGAAAGAAGTATGCAACAACTAAGAAAAAAAAATTAGTTTACTGTAAAATTAAGATAAGAAAAGATAGTTGATTTTATCAATTAGTGATTATTCCTACCGATGCAAACAATTCCAATGACAAATGTCCAAGTCCGCAAAGAGACAGTCGACTTGGTTTAAAGCACCTACAAGAAACGAAAACGTTTGTTCGTTTGAACGAATTTGGCCAGTTGATCCAATTAGTATTGTACCTACGATTTCAAAAATTTTCGAATAATTTAATAATTTATAACGAATTGTCTCTTTTTTGGATTAAAGTTTTATCTGTAAAGCCACACCAGCATTCCGAGATGCCTGAACTGTGATCCATGACTTTTTCTCCAAAAATATTAAAACCAAAACATATGGATTCCACGATAAAGACAATTGGAATTATATGGAACATGCTCATGGTTCCAAATTTCAATTGAAGCTGGAACAAAAAAAAATCATTTTAAAACTAAATACTAAAAAATATTTAAACAATATATAGAATTCTTACATAGTACAGCATAAAGCTCATAGCCAAAATAGTAAAAAATGCCCCAATTAGTATTAAGAATCCTATATAATGATTTACTTTTTCTGTAAATCTGAAATTACGGTTATTCAATAATTCAGTATCCATCAAATTAATTTTTTTCATAGATGGCAGTAGAAGGATGTCTAGCTAACCATCGCCCGAATCGCAAAACGAATCGGCTCTCTAATATTTAATATAATAAAGTTTTTTTTTCTTTTTTTGACAATTACAATTACTCAATAATAAGTTATTATTGACAATAACGAAATAGCTTATTGAATAAAGTTATTTAAAAAGTGATTGTGATTGATTATTTGGCTTGAGTTTCATTAGGAGACACTGTTTTTTAAAATCAATTTTCACACATGTTTGACGAATGTTTCAAGCGTACTTTAAAAGCAATTTTAAGTATGCTGCAAAACTTACAACAAAGCTTGTATATGGAATTTAATACATGAACGATAAAATATATCTATACTTTTATTATCATTTAAGACAGTAACATTTTTTGTAAAAGTCTTCAATCTGTACCTATAAATAATTGTTTATCAAAAAAAACTGCAACCATTTTTTTTATTTGTATATGACGATTTTGATCTCTACATAATAAGAGCAAATTTCGAGCAAATGTGTGATGTCAAGACAACGAAACTGTTGGATAATACCAAAAGATACAACAGACCGATTGTCAAACCAACAATGTTGTATATAAACATCATAGTAAAAAAATATTGTTTAAAAAATTTGAAATCAAAGCTTAAAATAAATCTGTAAGGCCGAGGTTTGTCAAGGGGTTGTATTAAATCTTGAATAACTGGTAATAGCGGTATTGAATTCAAAACAAGATTTGTCGTAAAAATAGTACCTTCAAAGTATTTATTGAATACGAATTCGATTAATGGTAAGTTTGCCTTTTTTTGTTTCGTAACATCTTTTTCATTACCGGCATTATAAGATACCAACTTCTTAGATTCCGTTGCATAATTCATGAGAATTTTTTGATCAGATTCGTGACTTAAGCTATTCCAATCGGATATTATCTCATCGTGCAATTTTCTTAACTGAATTTTGGATTCAAAATAAATGAGAACTAATTGTGAGTTTGGAGAAAAAGTCGCATGTATGAACATGTGTGATTGATAAAAATAGGGATGATCAAATTCAAAAATGATCATATTATAATACATAAAGCAAAACTATGGTTAAAAACATGAAACTTTCTTTCCTAAGAGCGATACGAAGATAAGGGAACAATAAGAATGTATTGCTTACTTGAAAATCAAAACATATTTTATGTAATCGAATAACGTACATATATAAGTGTGTTAAAGCAAACACAAAATTCGCGATCATTTCATCAAAATTATGTCGGTTTTTATATAAATATCTTCCCTGAAAAATTAACGATCAAATTTGATATCATACATGACTAGTTCTTGATTGTTAAAAAAACATTGGCTACCTGGGCTGGCAAAATAAAAAAACTTATTACTCCATGAATCCAAAGGAGAAATATCTCCTGCCATAATTTTTGATACGGCCAAAACCCAATGATTTTGTAAATGCAGACGTAAACTTTATAAAAATGAGTATCAAAAATTGTATTACTTGGTACAGTCTTTCTATGCTTGATATAATTTGAGATAAACTGTTTCAATTTGAATTTGTTAGGTATCATTCCCGCGCGAGGTGAAATAGTACTTTTTTCAATAGCGCAGTGTAACGGAATATTAAAGTTTTACTATCAATGATAAAACTTTTTCAGTATTCGTTAACTCCCGCAAAAAATCATTAGGACTAAATAAATAAGTACAATTTGTTAAATGCAGTGTACTTAAAATAATTACACGGTTTGACTCGAACGGTAGATGATTCTCTTGAAATTTCATAATCCGAACATAAAAGAAGTTCCTTTGCCTTTAACTGATAATAATTTTACAGAAATGAAAGAAAATGTCCATTTAGATTTCAAATGTATTTCGAAGCTTAACTCTTAAAAATATTTTCAATTAGGATCAATTCCGCGAATAATCTGAATGTCTTCATTTTCGTAACCAAACCGTACAAAATAATCATTTTACATACTTTTTCATAGTCAACCAGATTTTATAAGTTGAATTTTATCGACTTATCAACATTTTGAGGTATGATTATAATAAATCAATCAACGTTGTATACTTACTTATAAAAGTACTGAGTAGAAAATTGCTTAGTCATTGTCTTGTTCCTCAAGATCGTTTGAAGAAAAAAGTAATTTTGTATATTTCATACACAATGAACATTCTCAAACATCTTCTGTAATTTCGGTTCTGGTACGTGGAAATTATTTTTTTACTTCAAAAATGTTAGATTTAGACAACTCTTTACACGATACGAAAGAATAATTTTGTAACCAAAACGACTCGCGGTTCGAAGAAAATACAACAGTTGTTTTATAAAAACAGCTGTCATAGTCCCTACTGACCTCAACTCGATTTTGCAATAAACTGAACCTAACCGTAAACCCATTTTGAATATTAACCATGACGTTTTTGGAAAATATAAATAATTACAATTTCTTAACTATTTATATCTGTTTATATTGATTGTACATAAATATTAGCAGGATATAATTAATTAAATCATAACAATAAATAAACCTTCTGAATTTTTGCATATTTGGTTTGACAAAAATCATAAATCTTTAACTCATTCTGATATAGATGTGAGGACCGTATAGTATGTGAAAGAAGTTTGCAATGCCTACGTAAAAAAGATTTTTTTTTTATTGAAAAAATAGTAGATCTCATAAAGTGAGTTTCAATGTAGCAGTTACTGAATTATCCATACCGAAACAAACATTTCCATCGACAAGTGTCCCAGCTTGAAAAGATAAAGTCGACCGAATTTAACGCACCTACAAGAGACAACGATGTTTGATCGTTTTACCGAACGTGGCGCGTTGATCCAGTCTATGTTGTACCTGCGATTTTCAAAATAATCTATTAATTCGATTATTTTAATGAAAGTTTCATCATTGATCAATTGTTTTTTGGATTAAAGTTTTATCTGAAAAATCCGCACCAGTAGTCCGATATATATAAACTGTGGGCGATGACTTTTTCTGCAATACAAGCACTACCGAACCATATTAATTTGACGATTATCATGATAGTAATTAGTTCGAACATGTTCATGGTTCCAAATTTGCGTTGAAGCTGAAACCAACAAAAATAATCTTAGCA
The DNA here is from genome assembly GCA_030523145.1 of Trissolcus brochymenae. NCBI lineage: Eukaryota > Metazoa > Arthropoda > Insecta > Hymenoptera > Scelionidae > Trissolcus > Trissolcus brochymenae. The sequence continues at coordinate 157,900 of JAQQRF010000383.1, forward strand.
TTAAAAATATAAATAAACTAGATATTGCGTTCTTACAATGTAAAGTACAAGGCTAAAAGCCATAATAGAAAGGATTAATCCAACTAGTATTATAAGTCCTAAATAATAATTAACTTTTTCTGTAAATCTATAATGATAATTATTTTTTTAGTTCTTTTTATTCGTTAATTGTTAAGAAACGGTCATCAAAACATTTTCTGACATAATGCAAAACTCACAAAATAGCTTGAACATGAAGTTTGACACACGAACGACATAATTCATTTATGCTTTCATTACCATTCAAGACATTTTTCGTAAATGGTTTCAGTCTGTACCTACAAATGATTGTTTATGTAAAAATGATGTCCAACTAGTTTTCTATTTATGTGTAACAGATTTAACAGGTCTTACAAGATAAGAGCATATTTCAAGCACATGTGTGATGTCAAGACAATGAAATTGTTGTAAAACACCAAGAGATACAACATACCTATTGTCAAACCAACAATATTATATATGAACATCATAGTGAATGCATATTGTGTAAAATATTTGAAATTAAAGTATAAGACAAATCTATAAGGCCGAGGTTCGTTAAGGGGCAGTATTAAATCTTGAATCACTGATAGTAGTGGTATTAAATTAAAAAAAACAATCATCGTAAAATATATACCTTAAAAACATTTTCAATATATTTTTGTAGTATAAATTCTATGAATGTTTTACTTTCAATTTTTTTGCTTGTTTATCATACCGGAATTATACGATACCAATTTCTTAGTTTCAATAGTATAATTGTAGAGAACTTTTCGATCAGATTCATGTGTTGCGTTTTTCCAATCGTCTATTATCTCATCGTGCAATTTTCTTAACTGAATTAGAGATTATGAATAAAATAAACAAAAATATTGCAGCCAGAAAGAAATTTTAATTTTCGTTATTCAATTATTTAATAGTAAGATAAAAATATTCAATAGATGTCGTTTGCATATAATTAAAAAACATTCTGTTTATAATTGCCATGGAGATTTAAGATGAAATGTCATGTAATTTGTCTATCTCTCTCGCACATTTTAGTTACTTTTTAAGTTATTATTGTTTGACAACAAAATTTTAAAAAATAGCTTTTTAATGCCCTTTGTATATTTTGGGAGAATCGTTTGACTGCAACAGAATAAATTTTCATTGTCAAGCAAATAATTTTTATACAAATATTTTGTGAACAATATGCAATGAAAATTTATTTTGTTGCAGTCAAACGATTCTCCCAAGATATACAAAGGGCACTAAAGAGCTATTTTCCAAAATTTTGTTGTCAAACAATAATAACTTAAAAAGTAACTAAAATGTGTGAGAGAGATAGACAGGTTACATGACATTTCACCTTAAGTTTGCTGAATTTGACCGGCATACGTGTGAGAGATATGTCATTCTAAGTGTAATTGCAACGTCTTTATTCGAGAACTATAAAATTATAATGTAAATATTAGGTTCTGCGAAATGATTTCAAAATTTATTAATTTAATTAAAAAACAACTGCCAATTTTGACAGAATTGCTATTTGTCACGCCGTGTTGGTCAGTTACCGCGGATTTTGTATTACTTGGCAAAAATCCGAGCAATTTTCGAGAAGAGCTCGTGGCCCCAGGATGGCCTGCGGATGAACGAATCAACTGACAGACATCACGAACGGTACATCTTAAAAGGGCTCACTGTGTCGGGGCAAACAAAAAGCTAGAAGAGGCAAAAATTCTAGGCATTGGCAAAATAAAAGAACAAAATTCAGGACAATGTGAGGGTGAAAAGGGGAGAACTTCGTAAAACGGGCGGTATTTACTCAAGACGGTTAATGACACAGCTGGATTGTCAGATCCCTATGACACGTGAAGGTTACGATTGTCACTGATGATTGGTACCACTGAGTACCACAAGGAACGTCTCACAATCAAATACACTAACACTCTAACCCATTTCTGTCTAAGAAGCATGTACAAAATTATCAAGAATATTAACTAACTTCTCCATTAGTCTGACTGGTTATATATCGGTTGTCCCGATGTTGGAGAAGTGTAAATTAATTTTAAATGATTGGTCAACGGAAATAAGAAAAGAAAAACAAATTTTGACCTTTGCAGTTTCAGTAGTGACACTCATAGATGGAATTGCCTACAAATTCATGTTCAATGTTATTATTAAATATAAGATTAGTTATTACAGTCTTCTATAGTAAATATAGTGAGTGAATAAAATATATCAAATAATAATTTTGTTTAAATTTCAAATCTGCGTTCTTCATTCAAGAAGAAATAAATTATAAAATTATATGCAAGTGTTATTTTCATGTATAATATTTTTTTTTAATGAGACCTACAGGATTCTCCAAGGGATTCTCAGACATGATCACACCTGCATCATTAGATCAAATCATGTTTTATCAGACATGGTTGGACATGTCATGGTTGGTTCTACTAGAAAGATGATAATAAGAGTGTAAAAACCTACTTGTCGTCGTTGAAAAATCTATGTGCTCATATAACGTAAATGAATATATGTAATAAAGCAAACACAACAGTCGAAGTCATTTCATCATGATTATTTAAAAATCTGCCCTGAAAAACAAACAAATAAATTTATTATGATACGCGACAAGAAACGTCTTTAGCGGACATACCGCCCACTTTCTGCTTTGCCCTAAGTTCATCCCTGTTTGCCTTTCATTTGCTTTTCATTTTACTCGTTCGCCCCGGAGGACGAGTAAGACGACAAGAGAATAATGCCATTGCCATTTGTTGACGTTTTTCACCGTATCAGCCAATGTCAAGTACGCTGTTGTTTGACTTTTTGTTTGCCTCAACACAGTGGGCCCTTTTAAGATTGTCTACTGGCAATTGTTTTCGAATTAAATAAATTTTGAGGTCATTTCGCAGAACCTAATATTTGGATAACAATTTTATAATTCTCGAATAAAGACGTTGTGGTGCAACGACACTTGCTTTAACAACTGACAGTGTTACGTGTTGTCATATTTACTGACTCAATTTCTCCACAAATCAAGATTCACTGATTCAATGGATAAAAGTTTTGAGGTCGCCGTAACATTTCAAGAATTAAAGTGGAGAAATGTCCTCTTTTTTCAATTTTGGCCATAAAACGTGGCGTTTTCAATCCAGCGCCCAACATCATATCGCCGAGAACCTATATTGGTCTCTTAGAGAACCATCGATGACGATTGGTTTCATTGCCCACGGCTGGGGTAATATAGCTTTCAAGAACTTCTGGATAGCATCCACCCATAATACACAGTTGTCAACCGTAGTTGCTAACACCAAGAACGCCGTTTTGCTTTTCGTTTGACTTTTTGTATGACACAAAACGGTGAATCTTTATCTTTGTGCCGTCCATGTCATCCGTTCGCTCGCTTGCGGACCAATCTGGACCCTAAGTGGTGTTTCCGCAATTGCCCACCTTTTTTCTGAATTACGCTTAATCGGAGGTGATCGATCAACACCGTGTGACAAATATACATTAATAACAAAGACGTTAATAATTAAGACATGAAACTTTTTTTTTTTGCCGAAATTGGTGCTAAAATAAGGCGACAATAAGAATGTATTACTTACAGAAAAATCAAATACCAATCTATGAAATCGGTAAGCGTAAATAAATAAATGTGTTACAGCAAACACAAAATTTGCGGTCATCTCATCAAACTTATGTCGGTTGTTATATAAATATCTTCCCTGAAAAATAAACAAACAAATTTATCATGATATGTCACTATATTCTGATTGTCAAGAAACATTGGCTATTACCTGGGGTGGTAAAATAAAAATACTTATTAATAAATGTAACCCAATGAAAAATATCTCCTGCCACAACTTTTGGTACGGCCAAAAACCAAGGACTTTGTAAATGCAGACGTAAATTTTATAAAAATGAGTATCGAAAATTGTATTACTTGGAACATTCTTCCTCAGCTTGATGTAATTTGAGATGAACTGTTTCAGTTTGAATTTGTTAGGTATCATTCCCGCGCGAGGTGAAATAGAACTTTTTTCAATAGCGCAGTGTAACGGAATGTTAAAGTTTTATCATCAATGATAAAACTTTTTTTTCTTATCCATTAGGACTAAATAAATAAGTATAATTTGTTAAATGCAGTGTACTTAAAATAATTACAAGGTTTGACTCAAACGGTAGATGATTTTTTTGAAATTTCAATTTACAAAAGTTCAACTTATTTCGCAGCATGTAACATTCAGGCTGCAATAACGTAGCGTTCATCAAATATTAATCCAAGCATAAAAGAAGTTCCTTTGCCTTTAACTGATAATAATTTTTGAAAATAAAAAAAAAGTGTTCATTCAAATTTGGATTTCCTATCAGAAATACTACAGACTACAGACTACATTTTCATAATTGAACTGTAGAATATGAAAATTCAACATAACGTTTCATCGTCAGCAAGATTATTATTATTATTATAAATCTACCACGCTGAATATATTATACAGTAATTGAATCATAACATTAATGACCGGCTGGGGCAAAAATAAATATAAAGGTCAGAGTTCCGAAGAGCTATTTTTCTTTCCTTTAAATGAGCACAAATTAGCCAGCTATCCCAGAAAATTATCAAATTAATCGAATGACTCTCAAACAACGACTCATCTCTTGACCTCTGAGGTTGACTAATTGGAATAGCTAATTAGCTTTACCTCTACCACGGTCAGTTGATGATCGTCCAGTTTTTTCACATGCATACTTACATACACTGAGTAGAAAAATTGTTTAATTTTTGTTTTCTTCTTCAAGATCACTTGGAGGAAGAGATAATTTTGTATATTTCATATACTAGGAACATTCTCAAACTTTTTTATGTTACATAGACATTTTTTTCAACTCAAAATTTATTAATTTATATATTTCCAAAAATTGGCACCTGTTGCAAGCCACTATAGCTGATTAAAATTTAATTAGCATTGAAATTACCTATGATGTTTCACCCTTTAAGTGATGAAAAAATAATTTTGTTAACAAAATCTGGCCATGTTTTCATAAATAACCGAACCTCTCATACCATCTCAAGTACCAAATCAAAAATTTTTGTTAGCTAAGTTTTGAAACGCAGCTCTTTAATGCGTCTTGTATATCTTGAGAAAAGTGTTTGGCTACACTTCATAGTCACTTCGTTCGTTTGAATAGGAACTATCGAACGTATCGTAGGAATTACGAAATTATGATCTTGAATCTCTTTTACATATTATGTATTTTTTTGTTCATTTTTACAAATTGGTCTAACAGTATAAATACAAATAATACAAAATTTTGTTATCTGTTTGTTAATTTAGTTATTTTTTATGATTTTTCACTTTTTACTACACTTTTAATGATCTATGTTTTTTAAACTTCCGCGAGGATTGAATTCGGAAAAATTTTTAATGTTGCAGTCTCATTACAAATTAGAACTATAATGCCTGTTAGTTGAACAGCTTATTCTGAGATTGATGCGATGACTGTAAAATATGTGAAAGAAGTATGTAGCATCTAAGAGAAAAAATTAGTTTACTGTAAAATTAAGATAGGAAAAGATAGTTGATTTTATCAATTAGTGATTATTCCTACCGATGCAAACAATTCTAATGACAAATGTCCAAGTCCGCAAAGAGACAGTCGACTTGGTTTAATGGTCCTACAAGAAACGAAGACGTTTGTTCGTTTGAGCGAATTTGGCCAGTTAGTCCAGTTTGTATTGTACCTACGATTTAAAAAATGATTGGTTATTTAATACAAATTTTGTTTTTTTATGAAACTTTTATTTGTAAAGTCATACCATTGTTCTGAAATGCATGAACTGTGATCCATGATTTTTTCTCCAAAAATATTAAAAGCAAAACATATGGATTCCACGATAAAGACGATTGGAAATAGATGGAACATGCTCATCGTTCCAAATTTCAATTGAAGCTAGAACGAAAAAAAGTTATTTTAGCTTGAAATCACATTTAAACAATATACATATACTAATTGGAGTTATCCACGTGGATTATTCACGAAGGGGAACTTTTTTGTGAAGTTCCATAAAGGGGAAAATTAAAAAAAAAAAATTTTATAACGGTGAAAAATTTTAATTTCTAGACGATTTCCATTTTGCTTTGACAAAAAAATTTGCCTTTTATGGATGATCGACGTCGATACCTTCAATTACATAAAATATATTAAATTCTCACATAGTATAGCATGAGACTCATAACGAAAACCATAAACAATGCTCCAATAAGTATTAAGAATCCTAAATAATGACTAACTTTGTCTGCAAACCTGAAATAACGATTATTCAATTATTTTGTATTCATGTACTTTATCCATTTCCTAAATGGTAGTAGAAGGTTGGCTAGCTAACCGTTGCCTTAATCACAAACACATTGGCTCTCTAATATCTATAATGACGATTTTTCTTGACAGAAACGAAATAGCTTTTTGTATAAAGTTAATCAAACGTAAATGATTATTTGTGTTTTGTTTCATTAAGAGAAGTTGTTTTTTTTTCGAAATTTCATCATGCTTGGCAAATGTTTCAAGCTTATTTATAAAACAATTTCAAGTATGCTGCGAAACTTACAACAAAGCTTGCAAATGGAATTTGACACATGAACGACACAATTCATCAATGCTTTCATAGTCATTAAAGATAGTCACACACTCTGTAAATGATTTCAGTTTGTACCTGCAAATTATTGTTTATTAACAAAAGAAGTGCAACTATTTTGTTGTTTATATGTAACGGGTTTGGGTCTTACACGATAAGAGCAAATTTTGAGCAAATGTGTGATGTCAAGACAACGACATTGTTACACAATACCAAGAGATACAATAAACCTAGTGTCAAACTGACACTATTATATATAAATGTCATTGTGATGGGATATTGGGCAAAATATTTGAAATCAAAGCATAAAACACATCCGTAAGGCCGAGGTTCGTTAGGGGGTTGTATTAAATCTTGAATCACTGATAATAGCGGTATTAAATTGAAAACAAGATTTGTTGTAAAGAATATGCCTTAAAATTATTTTCAACATATTTGTTTTAATAAAAATTCATAAATGATTAATTTATTTTTTCTCAATTGTTCTTGTCATACCGGAATTATACGATACCAATTTCTTAGTTTCCATTGTATAATTGGTAAGAACTTTTCGATCAGATTCATTTGTTAAGGTTTTCCAATCGGATATTATTTCATAGTGCAAGTCTCGCAACTGAATTTTGGATTATAAATAAAATATGAAAAAATATTAAGTCTGGGGAAAAAGTCTCATATCTGAACATGTATGATTGTCAAAAATAAAGATGTCAGGTCCAAAATGATCATATAATATTCCATAATGACAAACTATGGATGCAAACATGAAACTTTCTTTCCTAAGAGCGATACGAAGATAAGACGACAATACGGATGTATTACTTATTTGGAAATCGAAAAATAACTTATGCGAAGGCACAAGATAAAAATATATGTGTGTTAAAGTACGTACGAAATTTGCGCGGTCATCTCATCATAATTATATCAGTATCATTAAAAACATCTTCCGTGACAAAAACCAATGATTATTTGATATCAATATCAGTTTGAGCACGCGTACTTTTGTTTTATTGCATCTTATATTGTTCATTTTCAGAGTGATGAAGAGCGGATCTGATTCATTGTCATTGGAATAAGGGCAATCTTAAATATTTATCTTCCATTTTACGTAATTTGATAAAATAATATAAAAAAAACATTCCTTGGAATTGTTCAATGTATTAATCAAAAATACTTTGAAAATAGTTGTAAACCATTGGGTTGTTGTAAGATAAATATTTTTGCATCAAAATGGACAATTTACTTCAACAATCTCCATTCTCACATATGCGAATCTGATTTTCCAATTATGGTGTGACCTGAATAAATCAAGACGAATTATGTGTGATCAGACATTGTTGAAGACATGAAACTCTTTTTCCCGAGATAATGAAAATGAAAAGATAAAAATAGCGTAATACTTACTTCCAGATCAAAAATTATTCTATGCATTCGTAAAACGTAAACGTATAGATGCGCCAAAGCAAACACAAAATTTACAGTTATCTCATTGAACTTATGTCGGTTTTTATATAAAAATCTTCCCTGAAAAATAAACGAACACACTTTTGTTATTATACGTGAATAGTTCCTGATTATCAAAAAACATTGGCTATTACCTGGGCTGGCAAAAGGAAAGAACTTATTATTCCATGAATCGCAAGGACAACTATCTCCTGCCACAATTTTTGATACGGCCAAAAACCAATGATTTTGTAAATGCAGACGTATACTTTATAAAAATGAGTATCGAAAATTGTATTACTTGGGATAGTCTTTCTCAGCTTGATGTAATTTGAGATGAACTGTTTCAATTTGAATTTGTTAGGTATCATTCCCGCGCGAGGTGAAATAGAACTTTTTTCAATAGCGCAGTGTAACGGAATGTTAAAGTTTTACCATCAATGATAAAACTTTTTTTTCTTATCCATTAGGACTAAATAAATAAGTACAATTTGTTAAATGCAGTGTACTTAAAATAATTACACGGTTTGACTCGAACGGTAGATGATTCTCTTGAAATTTCA